>PVJI01000313.1:88894-292338 GCA_004026765.1 Micronycteris hirsuta | reverse complement strand
GCCCGGCTGGTGTAGCTCAGTGGATTGAGCGCGGGCTGGGAACCAGAGGGTCCCGGTTCGATTCCCAGTCGGGGCACATGCCTGGGTTGCGGGCCAGGTCCCCAATGAGGGCCATGTGAGAGGCAACCATACATTGCTCTTTCTCCCTCCCTTCTCCTCTCTCTGAAAATAAATAAATAAAATCTTAAAAAAAAAAAAAGGAGATTTAAAAAAAAAAAAAACTGATAGACTCAGTTTTCATGTACCTTGAATGTTCTATCAGAAAATACAGTGTTTGCCCTGGCTGGGGTAGCTCAGTGGATTGAGCACAGGTTGCGAATCAAAGGGTCGCCGGTTCTATTCCCAGTCAGGGCACATGCCTGGGTTGCGGGCTAGATCCCCAGTGGGGGCCACGTGAGAGGCAACCACGCATTGATGTTTCCCTGTCTTCTCCCTCCCTTCCCTTCTGTCTAAAAATAAATAAATAAAATCTTAAAAAAAAAAAAAAAAGAAGGAAAATACAATGTCTGTCATGCAAACTGGGCAGCTTTTGGAACTTGGGGATTTAGGTGCCAGTCATCAGTGTAGCTTTTAATGGAAAGAGTAGAGGCTCTGGAATCCCGGGTCTTAGAATTTTATCCCCGCTTTGTCGTTTTTTCAAGATTTCATTTTATTTATTTTTAGACAGAGGGGAAGGGAAGGAGAGAAATATTGATGGGCAAGAGAAACTCAGTTGCCTCCAACCCGGTAACCCTGCCCGCAACCGAGGCACGTGCCCCACTGGGAACTGAGCCAGGCGACCTCTCGCCTGTGGAACGCCGACACCCGGCCCACCGAGCACAACGGTCAGGGCTGCTTTGTCATTGAATAGCTTTGCAAAACGGGTAAATCGTTTTACCTCTGTGAGCATCGTTTTCCTTGTTTGTAAATGATGTGTATGACTTGTCAGTTTACCCCGCAGGGCGGTGTGATGCACACACTTGACAACGGGTGTGAGTACTTTGTAACCAAGTATTCTACAAACTAATAATGTGCAGTAACGTATTAATAATAACATACTGTTACTTTTATCCATGAAAACTAATTTCTGCTTTGTCCCCCTTATCTTGTCCTTGTCACACTTCATTTTTCTGTCCCACATAGGATGCTCGGCTACCAAGTGAAGGACTCCAGAGTGGAGCAGCAGGACAACTTCCTAAAGCGCATGTCTGGGATGATCCGCTTCTACGCCGCCATCATCCAGCTCCGGTGGCCGTATGGAGCCCGGCAGCAGGTAGCGGGGAGGGCTCGCTGCCCGCAGGGAGAGGGCGGCCCTCAGTCGGGGTTCTGCCTGAGAACACACGGACCGTCTTTCCGACTGCTTCATGGGGGTCCTTCAGAGAGGTTGATGGTGGTCACTAGGGAGCTTTTGGGTCATCAGAGCCATTTGTTCAGTAACTGACTCAGGGAGGCGTTAGTTCAGTTTATGGAAGAGTCTACCAGACAGGAGTCTGTGGTAGATCAGTCGTTCGGGTTCGAAGATTTGATTAGCAGAGGAGCGAGCAAGAAATTGTCATGTGAGACGTGTGGTGCCTTTGGAGCCACCCAGGTCACGTACGTTACCCACAAGTGGACAGGTGGCGGCTCAGCAAGCTGAGTTGATGCGCACTTGATAGGGATGGAGCCACAGCTGGGGTCCAGGGTTTCACCTGCCAGCCCAGCTCTTTTCTCGAGAGTTACAGATTAGCGAGGTGGAGAAGTGAATGGACTTCGAGACCTGAAGAGAAAGGAGTCTAAGTTGATTGAATCCAAGAAGTATTTTTGTGTTTTTTTTTAAAGATTTTATTTATTTATTTTTAGAGCTAAGAGAAGGGAGGGAGAAAGAGAGGAAGAGAAACAGCAATGTATGGTTGCCTCTCACATGGCCCTCACTGGGGACCTGGCCTGCAACCCAAGCATGTGCCCTGACTGGGAATCGAACTGGGACCCTTTGGTTTCCAGCCTGCACTCAATCCACTGAGCTACACCAGCCAGGGCTAAATCCAAGAACTTTTTATTGTGCACCTGTTCTGTCCCAGGTTCTGTGCTGAGGTACCAAGGTGATAAATGTCTATTAGGGTAACTTGGCCTACAGAATCCCCAAAACTGAAGCTGACAGATGTGTACTGAAGGCATCCTGTAAAGAATGTGTGGGTTCCAGGGTCTCGGAACATTTGAAAACAGAATTTATTTGGCGTGTGTTGTTTCTGCCCTGTGGCATGCGCTTGGGTTGGATGATGCGGGGTTCACGTCCACTTGGTAACGGCTGGGTGGTAACCCTGGGGGAGTAGCCCTGAATAAGACGAGATCAAATTGTAACCAGGCTTCTCTCCTCCCAGGTTCATCCTCACGGCTTAAACCACGGCTGGCGCTGGTTGGCACAGATACTGAACATGGAGCCCCTGTCGGACGTGACAGCCACTCTCCTCTTTGACTTCTTGGAGGTACGTGATGCAGTTCCCGCACGCGAGCGCCAGGGTGGACACAGCCTTGGCCCCTGCGCGCACGAGTGGGGACGCACAGTAGGAACAGAGGGTGATACAGCAAATCGATGTTGCGCTCGCTCTCTCTCTCAAATAATTTCAAAGCAAAACAAATAAACCCAAGTAAGAAGGAAGCACAAAAAAAAAAGGAAGAAGAAGAAGAAAGAAAGGGGGGTGATGGTGAACAGCAAGCATTAGGGTCCAGTGTCAGATTTTTTTCTTGAGCCCTAAGACAAACTTGGCTTCTGATTTTTCCTCCCACTGTCCTCTGTGTGGGTGTCTCCTCGCTGTACAGGACAGAAAGCTGGGCGCCCTAGCACGAGCGAGAAGGGGAACTGTTTCAGGGATAGAGGGGTGACCCCTAGGACCAAGGGTAGGATGGACAGTTGACTCTCATGAGGGCCGGGAACCAGGAACGGGGATGTCGCCAGGCACCACGAGTCTCTCCCCGGGGCCACACGGCCTTTCGTGTTCCTGCCAGTTGCCTCCTCCTCGTGCCACAGGCCCGCTTTCTCTAGTCCTCTGCGCCCAGGGGAGGCGACGTCCACCGGGCTGCATCCCTCCGTCTCGGTGTGGTCACCCAGGCTGGTGCGACTGGTGCCCCACCACGTGCTTCCTAATTCCCAGAGCAGGAAAATGTGGTTGACCAGCTCAGGTCAGGTGTCTCCCTCGTGCGGAAGGCTCTGTACAGTCCCATCTGCTTATGGAAGGGGCCGCCGCTCTGGTGTGAGGGTGAGGGTTTCTGTGGGAAGGAGGCGCTTCTTAAAGGCAGAAGGCGTGTGCCGTGAGTCTGTTGCCATTTGTCCTGTGATGCCAGTAGTTTCTGGTCACCTTAAAGCTTCTGAAGTCACGGTACATGAATGATGATCCGGAATCATCAAGAGCATAAGCAGGCTTCTGTATTCTCTGCTTAGGAACGTTCGGGGGCGTTCCAGAGCTTTGGGAGGGCTTACTTTCAGTAAAGTCAGTGAAGAATAGTTAATTAAGTTGGGTTCATGAGTTGGCAGGCTGGTTAAATGGAGGTATTGCCACGTGCAGTTAAATGCTTCCCAAGAAAGTTAGAGTTTTCCATTTATTTCTCTAGTTGTTGCTAGCTAAGTGGCATTTTGTGGCCGAGTTTCTCGAAAGGCAGGGGGCTGATGGTGGTTTCTGGGTCTCTCCTACGTGTCTGCATTTTCGTCCTCTGCCCTGACGCCGCCTGCCCCCCCCCAGGTGTGCGGGAACGCCCTCATGAAGCAGTATCAGTCCCAGTTCTGGAAGATGATGCAGCTCATCAAAGAGGACTACTTCCCCAGGTATGACACTTGCTGAGCAGACGGCGGGCTTGGCAGGTGACGCTCCCGGGACCGGACACCCTTGGGTGCTGTTAAAACCACCGGCATCAAGTGTGAGCTCTTCTGCTGCGTCCTTCTCCTCTTTGATGTCTGAAGGAACATTTTTCAACACTAACGAAGAGTTTTTCTTAAATATTGGCTAAATGGAAAAAAAAAAAACATTTAAGAAGATCTCAGATTCCAATACGTGACATTTTTTAAAACTTTTTTTCCAAACACCCCCAGATAACCTGGGATGCTGCTTACAGGCAGTTTTGAATTAAACCAAGGAGTCAAACCCCCTCAGTAAATCAGTTGAAGAAATGGACTTACCAACTGGTTGGCTCGACCCCCGCGTGGCACTCACCTTCAAGCACCCTTCTCACGCCCTCCTCTTAGTGGCATTTCTCGTGGGGAGAGGCAGAGAGCGCCCTCCGCCCTGTACCCCTTGTGGGAAAAGAGGGCGAGACCATTTGGCAGAGCAGCAGCACCCTTAGTCCCGAAGGCGTCTCTGCGGGTCATCTGATCTGCTCCTTCCCCTAATTCCTCTCCAAAAGATAGGTGTCCCTCACCACGGGTCCTCTCTCTGTCCCCATAGGATTGAAGCCATCACAAGCGCGGGACAGATGGGCTCCTTCATACGCCTCAAGCAGTTCTTAGAGGTAAGAGACCCTTAGATCAACACCCCCTACGTTGGCCTCAAATGTGCTTGCGCCTGATGAGCCTTGGACACCCAGGCTCTCTGGTCACAGTCTCTTCCCCTTGATTTTTCTGACCCCCGCTTGCTTGTCCGCCATGTCGCCTGAACCTGGAGAGCGGCCGTTTCCCCTTCTCACATGTCGCTGTGCATACTACCCATGGGGAAGCTCCCCAAGAGATGACTAAACCCTGTGCAGTGAGCCTTGTCTCACCGATACGTTTTTGGCGTGTAGGCCGAGGTTCTTTCTCAGTCTCGGGTCCGCAGGGCTGGCGAGTGTGCTCACCTCCCTCCAGGAGAGCAGGCTGCGCTCTCATCCCGACTCCTTGCATTTCCAAGTGCCAGCAGTTTTTTTATCCTCACCTGAGGACACATTTTTTACTGCCTTTTTTTTTTTTTAAGATTTAAAAAATTTATTTTTAGAGAGAGGGGAAGGGAAGGAGAAAGAGAGGGAGAGAGACATCAATGTGAGAGAGAATCATTAGTCGGCTGCCTGTAGCGCGCGCGCGCGCGCACACACACACACACACACACACACACACACCCCACCCCACCCCCACTGGGGACCACACCCGCAACTCAGGCGTGTCCCAAGCCGAGATTCAAACTGGCGACCTTTGGCCTTGTGGGATGACACCCAGCCCACGGAGTACCCACTCCGGGCTTTTCTTTTTGTTTTCCTTTTTTTTTTGTAAAGAGAGAGTAAGGAAGGGAAACAGACAGAAACATCAATTGGTTCCCTTCTTGTGTGCATGACAACCAGGGACTTAACCTGCAACCTGGGTGTGTGCCCTGATCGGGAATCGAACCCGGGACCTTTCGGTCTATGGGATGACACTCCAACCAACCGAGCCACACCGGGCAGGACCTAGAGCCAACATTTTTAAGCAGTTAAGTTTGGCAGACAACTTAGAACTCTGTGGTAGGTCTGCCAGCACAGCCCACTGACTTCCAGAGGCCCAGCTGGGAAACCAGCGATACTGAGAGCTGAGGCCAGGCCATGGGAGACGAGAGAGGACCGTGCGTGATGATGGCACAGCACTTGTCGTCCGCGGCATTGCCCGCGGAGGCCGCGGTCTTGCACACAACCGTTGGCCCTCTGCCTTTTTCCTTTTCTGACCGCCGTTCTGTGGGGCTCAGCTTGCTGTCCCTTAAAGTTTCTTTGAATTGTCAAGTGTTAGAAGCAGAGTTACAAGAACATCATTCTGTTATTCTGTTTTCTCCATCTTTCCCTGACCAGAAATGTTTGCAGCGCAAGGAGATTCCTGTCCCCAAGGGCTTTCTGACTGCCTCCTTCTGGCGAACCTGATGTCACTCCGCCACCCGCTGTCACCATTCCATTGCAGAGGGGCGATAATAAAGCAACTAAACCTAGCTGTATTTGGGAGAGTCATGTCAGACTTGGAAATCTGCCAATATGTGTTGTTACATAGCTATACGTTGTGGCTAGGAAAGGGGATTTTCACGGGTCACAAGGTCAAGGAGGTCTGATGGCCCCTTAAGGCACCCACAGGGCAGAATAGATGGATTTGGCCTGTCTCGCTTTTGTTTATTGTATTTGTTTATTTTTAAAGATTTTATTTACTTTTAGAGAGAGGAGAAGGGAGGGAGAAAGAGAGGGAGAGAAACATCAGTGTGTGGTTGCCTCTTGTGCGCCCCCCACACTGGGACCTGGCCTGCAACCCAGGCATGTGTCGTGACTGGGAATTGAACTGGTGACCCTCTGGTTCGCAGGCCAGCACTCAATCCACTGAGCCACACCTGCTGGGGTGAGGCCCATCTCTGGTTTGCAAAAATTATGAGAAGAGGTGTTTAGCCTTTTATCCCATTTTTTGGTTCCTTTGTCTCTAGTATCTTTGAGAAATAAGGTAATACCTTAAGTATTTCACTGAGAACTCAAGTGAGCCCACCCCTTTAAAGGGTCATTTAGTGGCTGCCTGAATCCTTACATGCAAGTCGGGGTTATGGTTGCTTTGCCTTTCTCAGCTTGTAAAGTGATCAGAAATTCGGAGGAAATGCCTGATGTAGACATGGACTTAGCCCCAAATGGCACCAGGGGTGGCACTGTTTGCCCTCCTAACTGGAGTTCAGTGCCCAGACGACTAGGGACGCTTGGACCAGGGCAGGTGCCTTTTTGTGTGTGTTTTTCAGTTTGAATTTAGATGGGCTGAGGTGGGGCTGGCCATAATATATGTGAGCTGAGCATCCATAAGCAATGAGTCAGGGGTTAAATAAAGATGCTCGGGAGGAATTGAGAACTGATTATATATATATATATACACATATATATATATAAACTTTTTTTTCTTACTTGTTCTGACTAATGAATGACGACAGATTTGCCTGACCAAACCATTACAAAAATCCAAAGCTGGGCTCTTAGGCAGGGAGTGGAGGTGTGTGCCCAGGATGTCTCTGGACAGCAGGCAGAGGCAGCCGCCTGGGGTCTCTTCCTGCTGGTTGTGTGTGGGGAGGCGGGTGTTTTTTTTTTGTTTTTGTTTTGTTTTTTTTTAAAGATTTTATTTATTTTCAGAGAGAGGGGAAGGGAGGGAGAAGGAGAGGGAGAGAAACAGCAATGTATGGTTGCCTCTCACATAGACCTCCCTGGGGACCTGGCCTGCAACCCAGGCATGTGCCCTGACTGGGAATCGAACCGGGACCCTTTGGTTCCCAGCCCGTGCTCAATCCACTGAGCTACACCAGCCAGGGCTGGAGGCGGGTGTTTTGAGGGAGAGCGGGGACTCCCTGGTACTGTTGAAGTGACCCATTCTATATTATTTACTGTGGTGCCAAAAAATCAGTAATAAAGCTTGAATTTTAAAAATCCATTGTTGGTATCCAGTTGGCTCAGTATGGTGACTTTCCTGTGCCTTGAACTTCATCGGTTGTTGGGGACATGGTGGTGCCCAAGTCTATCCATGTTTTGCCTTTTTTGCCTTCTTGACCTTCACCTTGGAAAAGTTGCTTCTTTTGCTCTGTCATTCCTTCTCGGAATGAGGTACCAGTCACTGATCCTGTCTCATCGAGCAGAAGTGGGAAAATATGAAAGTCTTGCAACACAGACACAATGGAATGAACCCTGGGAGCCGGGCCCGGTTCACGTTGAGGGTTTGTGGCTTGGGTAGGTCATTCACCCTCTCTGAGCCTCAGGACCCCCACCTGCAAAACACAGCAGAGGGACTAGTCAGTGGACCAGCAAGTTTCAGATGTGCTCCATAGCGGAGTGTCCGCAGAGCTTCCCAGCCGGTGTATCAAGGCACACGGCTCTCCCTAGCCCTCCCGCAGGCCCCAGGGCCAGCTGCCATTCGCACTTGCTGTCCTCGCCTGTGCTTTACAAATGGCGTCACCTTCTAAGGGTCAGGACGGAGCAGGTTGGGAAGCGCTGACTGCAGGGCGACGCGTGGAGGGGCCTCAGCCCCGCAGTCCATCACAGCGAGGCTTTTGTGTGTGTTTCCATAAGGCTCCCCGTTCTTCGAGACACTTCTGCAGTCTCCTGGGAAGTTGTCCTATTTGTAACCGAAAGTCTGGGACACGAGGGGTGGACGGGGCCAGCCGTGGTTGTGCAGCCCACACCCCTTGGTGAGGCCCTCGTGGGGCCCCGGGGTCCTCCGCCGCAGCACTGTGGCTTTCTGTGCCGCAGGTGTTGGGGTTCCGTGTGAGGTGAGACGTGGAGAAGTTCCTCTGCCAAAAACGAAATGTGAAAAGTCCCTGGACAAGATGGTGCCAGGGTCTCTGCAACTGTGGAATATCACTCCATAGATAACACTTCTTCCGACGTCTGAATGTTCTGTCCCCAGACGTGTTCGAACCGCAGCCGAACACATGCCATTCAGGGCTCGGTGTTCCGAATGGGTTCTGGATGGTCGGCCAGGAAGAGGGCGCTGGGGAGGCCAGGTTTTTGGTTCTCAAGGTGTCACCTGCAGAGAGAGTGATTGCGAGCCGATAGATGCAACTCCTGATGGGTAGTAGCATCAGATTCCTTCGGGCACAGGAGGAGGACTGCAGTCTGTTTTTAAATTCAAGTACTCACTTGCCCGCTGGCTTCCTTTCAGGCTTGACCTCATTTCTCAGGCAGAGTGCCCATAATTTCGTCATATCATTGTCCTACATCATTTTAAAGCAAATTTGACGACTTGAAAATTCCCAAAGAGAAATCCTACACATCTCTTGAACAGGAGAGTGGAGTTCCGGGGGTTTCCACCCAGGCCTCCCCCGCCTCTCCAGCTTCCCACGATGCGAGCAGTGACGTAATTAGGTTTGGGTGTCTGCTGTCTCAGTGCTGGGACGACCAAAGAGCCCCAGTGCTTTACACACGAGCCTCCTCAGGCCTGGAAGTTCACTCCCTTTTGTCTGTTCCACCTAAAGAATTCCTGAAGTTGATTTTCTGTGGACCCGCAGAAAGCAGGTGAGAGCTGTGGTCTTCGCAGCTGTGGGGTGATGAATTTACAAAAACACCCGTTTTAAAGGGATTTGTTGTCTACAGCCAGGCTTCACTGTTGAAGAATGTTACTTTATACAGATGACATATTCAAGAAACACTTTCCTTTTATTGCCCTCGGGTTGATTACACTAGGTGTTATGTGACCCTGGACCAGAAAAGTATCTTTTTGTGTTTGTCTGACAAAGGACACTGGGACAATGGCAAAACAAATACCGTCTGTGTGTCCACGTTAATTCCCTGACTTTGACCCCTGTGCTGTGCTTATAAAAACGGATGTTTCTGTACTTCAGAAATACACATGAAGTACTTGGGGTGAGTGGACATGGTATCTGTGACTGATGCAGATGATTCGGTGGGGGTGAATACATGTTTACACGTGCGTGTGTGTACATAAGTAAGTGTATAATACATCGATGAATAATGGTCAAATGTTAACAAACCAGGGGATCTGGGTGTAGGGGATATAGGATTTCATTCTATTATCCCTGTACTTTTCCGTAAAGTATTTCAAAATTAAAAGATAACCTTCTTCCCCCCACCAAAACAAAAAATAAAACAACATGCTGACAGTCTAATGAGGTGACTAAATCAGCTCTAGAACCCACAGTGAGGGTTACACCGACGCCGTCGTCAGCCTGTGGCAAGAGTGGGGAGTCGATTCCAAACAGGTTTTACGAGATGCTTCCTCCTTAAAGTGAACAGGTGCTTGGGGAGCAGACTTTTAATCCGACGGAGAAGCGTGGCTCATGGCCTTGGAGAGCCCGATGGCCCGAGCAGAAGTTCCGGGAGCTCAGAAGATAGATCCATTTCGCTGAGGGCAGCTTTTCCCAGCGAGGTTTTCTGCAGGATCCTAAACAAGCAATTCAGTGGTCAAAGAAGTTTGGGGAGTGTGTACTGGGTTGAAGGTCCATGAAGTGAGTAATAGGTGAAACGAGAATGGCAGGGCTGGTCATGGTTGACAGACCATGGTGAGCATGTGCGGGTTCATTGTAATGCTCTGTTTACTAGGCTTTTCTTTGAAATCTTCCTTAATAAAAAGTTTCAATTCTAAGTCAAAGAAAAAAAGAACTTTTTTTTTTCTTTTAATATTACTGTATTGTTGTCCAATTACAGTTGTCTGCATCCTCTCCCCTCCCCTCCCCCCTCCCCTCCAAACCCACCGCCCTCCCCAGCCTCCACCCTCCCCCTTGGTTCTGTCCATGTGTCCTCTATAGTGGTTCCTGAAAATCCTTCTCCCTATAGTCCCCTCCCTCCTCCCCTCTGGCTATTGTTAGATTGTTCTTAATTTCAGTGTCTCTGGTTATATTTTTCTTGCTTTTTTCTTTTGTTGATTATGTTCCAGTTAAGGGTGAGATCATATGGTATTTGTCCCTCACTGCCTGGCTTATTTCGCTTAGCATAATGCTCTCCAGTTCCATCCATTCTGTTGCAAAGGGTATAAGCTCCTTCTTTCTCTCTAAAAAGAACTTTTTCTAGGAGGACTTTTTGGTGCCTTAATTTTGTTGCTTTGAATTGTCAGCCTCCAAACGGAACATGAAACTCCCCGTTTCCAGAGCTTCTCTTGGGCCTGGTATTTCTGGGAACACACTTTTTGGAATGCTTTACTTGGAGGCTAGGGTGGTCAAGAAAGTATCTTGGAGAGAGTATGTGATCCAGGCACTTAAAAATATTCAAAAATTTTAAAAGACAGTAAAGAAGTCCCTGAATCCTTTTATTCTAAGTACCCGCTTGAACATTCTGGGCATATGTGCCCAGAGAGGAATTCAGTTCTTAAGTGGACACAGTTCCCATGCTGTCCTGCCACCTGCTATCATTTGGGAGTATCTCAGATTATTTTTCAAGTCAATCGGTATGAACTACGTCACCAATATTGTCTTGGACTTAGGAATCCTACATAATGAACCATTTTTTGGTTGGTGACTAGTTGCTTCTAATTTTTTACAATTATCAACATTCTTAAATGTATATCTTATCCCACCTCCTTAGGGTAAGTTCCTAGATGGAACATTGTGTCAAGCGGCATGCGAGTTTTATATTCTGGTCCACGCTGCCAAATTGCTCTTTCAGAAAGTTTCTACTTAACATGGGTAAGATCTGTCTGGCAGAGATGAGGGGTGGGTGTCTGGAGAGAAGGACATTCTAATTGGAGGCAAAAGCGTGAAAAATGGAAAAGTAAAACACCTGTTTAGGAGTGGAAAATGAAAAAATAAAAAATAAAAGCATGATGCCCGGGCTGGTGTTTCTCAGTGGATTGAGTGCCAGCCTGCAAACCAGAGTCTCTGGTTCGATTCCCAGTCAGGGCACATGCCTGGGTTGTGGGCCAGGTCCCCAGTGGGGAGTGCTTGAGAGGCAACCACACATTGATGTTTCTCTCCCTCACTTTCTCCCTCCCATCCCCTCTCTCTAAAAATAAATAAATAAAATATTTTTTTTAAGCAAGAAAAATGGAAAATAAAAAACCTATTTAGGAAGTGACTAAGCTCAGCTTTGGAGAAAAGCACTAGAACATGGCTCTGGAAAGAAGTGGGAATGAGTTTATAGATCCTCCAGAATCTCTCATTAGTTTGGGCAACTCTAGGCAATGAGGAGCTACTACAGTTTTTTTGAGGCCCTGGCCAGGTAGCTCTATTGGTTAGAGCATCATCCCAACATGGCAAGGTCGTGGATTCAGTTCTATCTCCGGTCAGAGCACATACAAGAACCAACCAATGAATGCATAAATAAATGGAACAACAAATCAATGTTTTCCTCTCTCTCTGTCTCTCCCTCTCTCTAAAATCAATAAATAAAAATTTTTTATAAAAAGTTTATTTTAAGAAGGCCTGACATTATTTTAACTGATTTTAAAAATAGAGGAAAGGAGAGAGATAGAGAAACATGGATTTGTTCCATTTGTTGATACATTCATTGGTTGATTCTTTTTTTTTTAATTTTATTTATTTTTCTTCTACTTTTTTTTAGAGAGGGGAAAGGGAGGGAGAAAGAGAGGGAGACAAACATCAGTGCGTGAGAGATACTTACATTGGTTGCTTCTCATGCGCTCCCAACTGGGGACCTGGCCCACAACCCAGGCCTGTGCCCTGACTGGGAATCAAACTGGCAACCTTTTGGTTCCTAGGCCAGCGTTCCATCCACTGAGCCACACCAGCCAGGGCTAGTTGATTCTTGTATGTGCCCTGAACAGGGATCGAACCCACAACCTTGGCCTATGGGAAAACACTCTAACGCACTGAGCTACTCAGCCAGGGCAGCACCCTCTCACTGTGTGTCTCCCTCACCACCATCACTCCAGAGCTTCCCAGACTGAAACTCCGTCCCCGTCCCCGTTAAACACAAACTCCCCACTTCCCCTCCCACAGCCTCCGGCAACCCCGCTCCACTTTCTGTCTCTATAGATTTGACTATTCTAGGGACCTCACAGAAGTGGAATCCACAATAATGGCCTGTTTGTGTCTGGTTTGTCTCACACGGCATGTCTTCAGGGCTTTCCCAGTCACTGTTTGGAAGCTCTGTGCTGTTCCTCGCCAGCCAGGACAGTCATCTGGGAAGCGGTGCTGCCCACTTGCCAGCGGGACGCCCTCCTGGGGATTGAAAATAGTGGAAGTGTTGGTGCTTGCTTGTTCGCTTCGCTGTGTGTGTGTGCAAGAGAAAGAGAGAGACACTTGACTCTCCCAGGGAGAGGGGGCAGCTAACTTTCTGTGGCTGGCACATGTGAAGACATTATAACATTAGTGTGTTTCCCAGTGGTGGACCTCTTGAACAACTTGAAAAGGTAGTGGGACTGCTGAGATGCCTACGCTTAGGGCACCCATCAAACCTTCAGAGAACAGCTGGGACAGGAAAAGGAACTTCAATTCAGTCCTACCTCCTGCTTTTCAGGAGGCCAGCAACAATGGGACCGAGGACATGGAGTTGATTGGTTGCGGGAGCAACTGTCCAGTATTTTTTAAACTTTTTTTTTTTCTGAACGAGTGTCAGGTAACAGAGAATGCCACTCTCTGCCTTGTCACCCCCCTCCCCACACCCAGCAGAGTGTCAGGCATGTGGTGAAGCTGCTGGGAGGCGACGCGGGCAGACAATAGAACATGTGAAGAAAGGATTTTGTTTTTAAATGTCCCATCTCCAGCGCCAAATGCTGAATGGGGTGGGCGGGTGTGCGGGAGGTGGAGAGGGCTGGAGATACTGTTTTTGGCCACGTCTCAGATCAAAGGATGGAGTAAGATTTTAGTTCCTATATCGACACAGAAGCTCTAAAATCTCCAATCTGTTTTGCGTCTGGCAAAGGCAGCAAAACCTCCATTTCACTGGGAGGCCAGAGTGATTGAAAAGAAAAATCCTCCCGTTTATAGCTCCTGCTCACGCCTTGAGACCCAGTCTTTTGCCGGAGCAGGTCTGGGTCAAGTTTTGGAGAGCTATCATTGTGTTAGCCATTTTGCACCCAGAGCTGAATATTTTTTTGCTGTTACCCACTGGAGAAGAGGCCGTGGACGCCATCAGCCGTTGCCAGGAGTGCACGCCCCAGGGAGGAGTTCCTGGTCCTGTTTTCTCCACAAAGTAGATTGCAGGAAATGCCTGTTTGCTCCTACGTTTTTCCTCCACGTTCTGTAAAGCTGCTTCTTGGGTGTGGCCACTCCTTTTCTCTCTGCTCCAATGGACTGTGGGAACAGAATTTTTCCTCACTGTCATGGCTACAGCCAGGGCGGCTTAGAAACCGGATTGCAGATCCCTGGCACAGGGGAAGAAGCCAGACTACAGAGGATCAGGAAGCTCAGGGCTGGGCCTGGGCCCACGTTCTGGTGCTGTGCCCAGTGCCTTTATATTTATTTAAAGAGGAGGGCTGCTCGGTAACCGGGAGGTTGAGGCCTTCTGGAGCAGCAGAGCTCCCGGTCTGCCTGACTGCACATGACTGAGCCCCATGTTACTCCCAATGGCTGAGGCCCAGCTGTGACCCCAGTGGGGGTGGGGAAAGGGTGTCCTAACCCAGGGCTCAAACTGCCAAGTCTGTAAGGAACAGAAATTCCAGAAATCTTTTCTTGGCACTCCAGCACCCACCAGAACAATGCTGCCCTTTCCTATGGGAAGGCAGTATGACACACCGTTCAAGAGAAGGTTCTGACTGCTTGATTCAAATCAGCTTTTCCTCTCCAGAGCTGCCTGACGGAGGGCAAGGCTCCTTGCTTCCATGTCAGGGTGCTCACTTGCAAAATGGGGAAATAATACCCACCTCATAAAATCACCTCAATACTTCAGAAAAGTAACACATGAAATGCTTAGCATAGTGCTGGGCACATGAGGAAAGTTCAATTAATGGTGGCAGGAAGAACTTTAATGTCTTGTTTAGAAAATACAATGAATGCGTCCTATTCCACAGGGTGACCTCTGAGGAAGCTTTTGTTGTGAGTTTATGAGAAATTACTAACTCTCCAAATCCCCGAATGACAGACTTCAATTTTAAATTAGTCGACTTTATTTTTTATGATCGGATTTGGCCTTTTTCTTACCACCTCCTCAAACCCGGAGCTCCCAAATCATCCTCGGTTTCTCACCCCAGACCCCACCAGCACAGGCTGACTTGCATCCTCGGCCCCAGACGTCTCCTCGGGAAAGTGGGCAGGAGGAAGAGAAGCTCACGGTGACCTCATCCTTGGGGACTGGGTGTTTTTCCGGCCCGGGCGCGCAGCATCCCCAGCCAGACTGCAGAGATGACCCCTGCCCCGCCTTTCGCTGCAGTCCTGGAAGGGCTCCCAGGGGTGGAAGGGTGGGGTGCAGATTCTCTGCAGGGCGGGGAGGGGCAGGATTGGAGGATCCAAACTGCGGGCAGGGTGGGGCGGCTGGAGCACCACGGCCGCTCGGGCGGAGGCAGAGACTCCACTGCACCATCGACCTCCCCCATCCGTCGCGCGCGCCCTCCTTTCCCATCCTCCGCCGCGCACCCGCAATCCTCTCTTCCCCTGCACCGCCGCTTCGGCTCCTTCCGGGAGCGCTCGCCCCTTTCCGTCAGACGCTCGGGAGGCGAGTCGGTGGAAGCTCCGCCCCCTCTGCTCCGCGGGCGCTCGCCCCCGCCCCTCGTTCCCTGCCCCGGCGCTCCCTCGCGCTCGCGCCCGCCCGCCGCCGGAACGCGCGTGGCCGCGTATAAAAGAGGCGGGGCGCGCGCGTCGCCGCCACTACCCGCTGCGGAGCGAACGGCAAGGAGCAGAGGCCGCGAAGGGTCGTTGGTCCCTCAGCAACCCCCAGCCCCACGCACCCACTGCTTTCACCCGCAGGAACCGGTGAGACGGGGAGCAGGGGAGCGCGGGCGGAAGCGGGGCCGGAGGGCAGCCGACCCCTGGGTGGGGAGCCGCGTCGCCCCCGGGGAGGGGCGGGGCTAGCGCGCGGACAGGTGAGCCGGGCTGGCCTTGCAGCTTCCTCTGGCGGGCGGGGAGCTGGGCGAGCCGGTCGCGACCGGCTTGTGGCGTGTGGGCTGCGGAAGAGCCGCCTGGCGGAGTCCCGGTGTTGGCAGCTGGAATGTCATTGACTGGGCAGAGGGGGTGGCGAGGCCCCCGAGTCCCTCCCCGCCCCCAGCCCGAGCCTGGCCGCGGCCCCGCCCTGCCCCATCCGGTTGCGGCAGGTGGGGCGGGGGCTCCCTGGTCTGGGTGGTCCTCGTTCCCCTTCCTGCAGAGCGCTTCCCTCACCGCACCCAGTTTCGTCCCTTGGTGGGGAGCGACTTCTGCAGCTTCTTTTTCCAAATCCCTGCAAGCAGTGCTGGCCCACTCCTTGGAGGAGAAAGAGCCGAGAGCTTAAGATGAAGGTCTCTTTGATGTTAATTTCATCCTGTTCGGCGATTCTTGGCCTTCTCTGGATGCAGAAAGGCTCGAGGCTGCCCTCTCTTTTTCTTTCCTTATAATAAACATTTCTTTCCTACCCAGTTGTGATTTGCTTGTAAAAAGCGGATAGCTGCGGCTCTTTGTGTGAGACTCAAATCAAATAACTTAATAGCGTAGAGTTATTATTTTTTCCCCTGAGACCGGGTTTTCCGAGTCGAGGGCGGTATATTATTTGTCAAAAATTCTGCAGCCATGCCCATGGTGAATGACAGAGCAGCCTTTTGTTTGAAAGCCGTCCCTGAATCTGATTAGGTGTTTCCCAAAGAAAATTGCTTTTAAACGTCTCTTTGATGTACTGGGGTCAAATGTATTTTAAATAAAGGGCTTGGTAAGGTTAAGGGTTGGATATGTTTTAAATTAAAAGCCCGAATAGATCAGAAAGCTGGGTTGAGAAGATGCTTGAGCCGCTGCAACACCTTATCACATCTCTTTTATGTAATAGATCCTGAAATCTGTAGGCCCTTTGTTCTGTCTTCATCATGGTCTTTTAGAAAAACTTACCATCATGGCTGTTAGGGGAGAATAGAAGAGAGACCGTCTGAAGTATTTTCATAACGTGTTGAGAAATTGCGTTGTCATAGCAATTGGACCGTACTGAAACAGAATGTATCAGAGATGGGAGGGTGAGGGTGTCTTGCAGCCAGAAAAGAATCTTAAGAATAGCAGTGGGAGCACTCAAGCTGTGTGAAGCCGTTGAGCCAGGGTTCCAACTCTGCAAACCAGTCATCTATTTTCCTTTTTGTTGCAGCTCATGTCTGAGCTTTGGAAAGGTCAGATTGAAGTCAAAGTTTAAAAAATGTGCTGCAGAGGAAGAATGTGCTGCAGTGAGGGCCTCTGTGCAGGAAATGAACAATAAGCCCTTTTTAGTAACTGGGCCAGTAATTACTCAGAGGACCCTCAAAGTGTGTTAGCTGTTATCCAGGGACCTAGACAGAAAGGAGGTTTTGCTCCGGACTGGACAGGTGTGAAGCAGTTCTTAGCATGGGCTCAGGAGCATTCTCCGAGATGCTCTTGGTCTGTGGCAGTGTTTTGTGGTGATCTATCCTAATTGGAGAAATCTGATCTGTCTCTGGCTCTAACCAGCTCGTCAAGCAATCTGATGAACAGGTTGAGGTGGTTCCCTGGGTTAGAATTTTCTCTCCATTTAATTGTTTCCTTACCTGCCTTCATCCCAAAGGGAGGGGCCCACTGCGGATCCTGAGAAATGGATATCAGCAACAGCCCACGGTGCTGCCATTACTGAACCTGCACTAGGGACAGTCACCACGAGGCCTGCCTCGTAATCAGTCCTCTGGGCTATTCCAGGACGCCACTAGCTACGCAGCTAGCGCTGCTGCAGCTTATCAGCTGTGGTCCATCAGCTGTGGTCTGAGCAGAATTAAGAATTCGGCGTCCCAGTAGCAAATGCTGGCTCCAGGAATTCGGGAGGAATGCACTGAGGGCCAGTGGACTGGGGCAGCTGCCCTTGCACCTCCCTTCCACCCTTTTTTTGCGGGGGGGATATTCTTCCTGCAACTGTTTTAAAGAGGAAATAGTATTTCATAGAGGAAGTGGACCTGAACCTGTAAACTAGGCCCAAGTCAGATCTTTATAGCTGGAGTTCTTGATTCTGATGACTTCATGAAATTACGCAGTTTTATTGCTGAATGGAAGGGGATTTAGGGATCAACTAGTCCTAGGAATTTCAGTCCATTGGAACGTCTAGTGTTAAAAAGTATATTCAGTATTATTACTGTATTTGAAAAGCGGAGAAACTGAGGCCCAGAGGGGGCGGCGTGATGACTTGGCCACAGCAGCACATTTAGAAAGATAGGAACTGCTGAGAGCAGAAAACCTCAGTTCTCTTTCCACACGGCAAATCCCTGGTGGGATTTATTAATAGAAGGCGCTGGGGAAATAATCTGAGATTTGATTCTTATCTGTATTCAGGTATTTTTAAGGATCTGTTTTCTTCGTTTTGCAGTGATTTGGTTCCGTTTGCCCTCAGAAGCTTGTTATCTTGCTCTTCCCCCCCCTTTTTAGACTCCACATTCCTCCATCATGTTGTCATCGTTTCGTAAGCGCAGAGTCCAGGTATTTGCCCAGCATGCAGGAAATGCGGTGCCTTCTCGCTTTTGCCTGGTTTGCGGTGAAGACACCTCTGTGTCAGAGGTTGGATGATCCACAGGGAGGGGGGAGAACTCGGCCTGCATGCCTTTGCCGTTAAGGTTCCTGTTAGGGTTGGTTTTTTTCTGTTCGGTTTCGGTGCTATATGAACAGAAGTCTTAGCAAATTTATTCTAAAATTTGAAAGCCTCCTGTTTTTTACCTTCCTCTCTTTAAGGCATGAATATATTATTTCTTATCACCCTACTGGCATTTGCATGTAATGTTTGCTGGGTTACTTTTTATTGATGGTTACTTGGTTCTTAAGAATATCTCAGATATTTGGGGGAAAAAAATCTGAAAACATGTAGTAAAAATAGTATTTTAAAATTTGGCAAGTATTGTAAACTTGTTTTTGTTTCCTGTTTCCATTAACTTATTTTTTTCTGCCACAATCCTTGTAATGAAACGGAGCTTACCTTTTTTACTTAAAAAAAAAAAAGGCTCACTATATATCTATTGTGTCTGTGCTCAGTTTTTGAGTGTTTGTCAAAAAAGAAAAATTAATGTCTTGCTGTTCCACAAGGAGAAATACAAACGTTGCAAATGTCTAGTGATTATGGGTGATAAATCCAGGGCAGGCCCTTTTATAAATCAGACTGGTTAATTATTTAAACGAGGTTTATAAAAATGGGCCATGTTATAACGTTCTCTTGTTTTGAATCTCGGTAACAATGTTTTGCACTTAAATACCTCACATCTGAATTTTACAGGTTAACAGGTAAGTAGCAGCAAGGTCGTAGTTGGGGGGCATGCAGAAGTAAGTTTTCCCGGCATCGCTCTTCATTTCTGGGTTTCAATGCAATGCAGTTTGAGGTTTTTGCTTTCCCGAAGCCAGGTCCCTGCTCACCTCTGCAGAATCCGGCTAAGGAGTTGAAATGAACGCGTCAGTTTGAAAGCTGACATGCAGATCCACAATCCTGATTGGAATGTGGTTTAGACAAAGATATGTTTTTCATGGTTAAATATCCTAATTCATGTAATTTTTACCTCTCTGCTTATCAGCAGATCACAGCTAAAATCTGCAGCCGAGCTGGTTTTTTGAGTTAATTCATTTGATCTGAGAATCAGTAAAATTGTTACGGGTGCTAACCAGTTTTTTGGTGGTTTCTCCCTGGGTGTGGAGTCCTCTTGCTGTGGAAATGTCAAATTTGGTAGTAGATTAGCAGTACAAGCCGTGGAGAAAGGACATTGTCGGTTCTTCACCTTTGGGCTCTGACCGAGCAACAAAACAAAGCTGACGAATAGTTTCTGTGACCTTTTGCTTTGGGTGATGTTTATGAATTTTCCCATGGAGCCAAGTGATCTCGTCATCCTGTTAGTTCCTAAAACCCCTTTCCTTGCAAAACTGTGTACCTTGTGTCCTGCCTGCAATGGGAATTCATTTTGCAGTATTCCAGAGGCCTCCACCTCCGGCGCGCTCAGCCTGTTGAAATGCCAGCAGTCCTGTTCCTGTGTTTTAGAGTGACTCCTTCCCTCTTCACCACGGTTTCATTTCTCCTCGGAGGCTCTGTCGAGAAACTGGCTGCCGAATTCTCCCACTCACCCAGATCGGGGTGAGGGTGTCTGAAACCACTCACTACAGGTGCCAAGTTTGCAGAGGCCAAAGCCTTTGGCCTTTGGTTTGAAAATGTTTGTATCTGCTGTCTTGTCTGTTGCTTAACCCAGGGTCCGTCCCACCCACTGCCTCTCCCCACCCTCCAAAGATGAGATGGGTGCCTCCCCTGGCGCAGCAGGGCAGATAGCTTCTGTAGATTAGGTTAAGGCGTTTAAAAATTCTCCAGGTACCAAGAACCATCTCAGACAGCTGTCTCTTGGCATTTGTTAAGAAGACAAAGATATTAATTAATGGCCAGCTTCTTTAGCAGGGCTCCATGTTCAGTTGGCAGTGTGTATACACTTGCTTTGATACGAGGAGGCCTTCTTAGACATGTTGTATTTTTGGATTAAACTAGAACTGTCTAGCCCAGATTTCATGTCATCAGGCCCCCGTTTCTCTTCCCTGAGATCTAGCAGTACTGTGAGAACGCTGACAGGTTCTTTTTATTGATTACAGTAGAGGACACGGTTGTGATTCCCGCTCTATCCCCTGGGGTCCGTCCACATGACTTGCTGAATGATGCAGCCAGCGTTTTGACTGCTGCATTGCAGCATTTATAATTAGCCTGTATCTTCAGCCTTGCCTAACAGTATCTGCAAAAACATGACCTTTTTCTTCGTTAACCTTAAGTGGGAAGCTGTCCTTAAACACACAGAGAATACATTCAGCACTTCATTTCCCCTCCCAAGTTCTCTGTGTGCATGGACCTGGCTGGCAAAATCAGGGCTGATCTGCTGCTTTGAGATAAGCAGTCAGTTGACTGCAGTCCTGGGAAGTCAGTGCGGCGTGTCAGGCAGTCAGAGGAATAGATAGGTAGGGTGGTGTGGTTGGTGATTGTTTCTAATGGCCCTTTTCCCAAAGTCTTCCTTTCTAGCTCTACAGAGGCCTCAATCCTATTAAGGCAGGGAACAGCAGGGAACGTTCTCTGTGGAATCTGCCTTATCAGTCAGCTGCATATTTGGGGGCAGGGGTGGAGATCGTACAGCCTGCCTCGGTCACGAAGGGAACGTGGTGTGCACCGGCAGAGCCCGAGGAATTCCACTCACTCTCTCACGTAGTTTTGGGTGAGGTTACATAAGTGCCTTTGGGTGGCAATAGTTCTTGGTCATGAAAATTTTCCTGTGTTTAATATAGTCTATAAGCATACTATGGAAGTACACTTACAGGAGCAGAAAGAAACGGGGAGCTTGTATAGGTGAGGTAGAGACAGCTCCCGTTCAGGTTAAGGGCGGGGGACTCTTATTAACCTATAGCCGTAGGCTCCTGTGATCACGCGAACGCACGTTCGGAGTGCCCGTGGCCGTGGGAGAGCTCTGATGGCTTGCAGATTGCCAGCTCCCTGGAGCAGGCCAGTCGTGGCTTGGCAGAACTCCCACCTCCTGACGTCAGCTGATCACTGCCGGAAAGAAAAGTCCATTATTGCCTGACCAAAGCACTTGGTATAGAATTGACTCGTTCTACTTCACTGGGGTGACAAAGAGGGCCTTTTAGGTTGGTTAATTTCAGCAGGGCCTCGCTGGTCTGTCTCCCTGGATTGGTAGGGCCAAATCAGCAAGCTGCCCCCAAGGAGGGGTGCTGGTCAGGTGGAAGCTTTGCAGTGGTAGGTTGGGGGTTCTTGTTTCCATTATGAAGGGCTGCTCCCCAGTGGGATTTCATGGAAATTTCCGTAGCAGCCACAGGACTTTAGAAAGGCAGTGGACCCTGCTGTGTGACGGGACAGGACAAACACCGGAGATGTTAATCTGAAGACTTAGACACCTCGCAGGAGCTCGTGTGCGGGTGCTCCCTGTCCCAGGCGGGCACCTCCCTCCGAAAGTTTCCTTACAAGGAAATTCTGTAAGTGAGCAAATTAGACACAGTTGCCTGCTGTTTTTACATCTTAACTCTCTCCTGAGGGAAGAGAACAAGGGAAGTTTATAAATTATTCTTAACCTTAATTGTTTACTAACATAGGAAGATTCAATCTTTTTTTTTTCTTTTAAATCCTCATCGGAGGACATTCTTACTGATCTTAGAGAGAGGGGAATTCAGGGAGGAAGAAAGGGAGAGAAACTTCGATCGGTTGCCTCCTGCATGCGCCCCGACTGGGGACGGAACCCACAATCCAGGCATGGGCCCTGATCGAGAATCGAACTCCTGACCTTTTGGTTTACGGGACAACGCTCCAACCAACTAAGCTACACCAGTGCAGAATGCTCAATCTCTTAAAGAAACAAAACTAATTTAGGCATTTTAATGGTTAATTGATTAATATATCTTCTCCTCTCTTTTTCCCTCCAAAGTGGGGGTGTAAAAGATAAGAGGTAGTGAAAGGAATTAATAAGTAACCAAACAGCCACCAATAAAGATTCTGTCAGCTGCCGTTGTTTCCAGCACCTCTGGTTCGAGCATGCCAGTCTGGGAGCCAGACCATCCTGGGTCACCCTAGGCTCTGCCACCTGCTCAGTAGGTGACCTTGTGTCCCGTGTACTTAACTGACCGTGTGTCTCCATTTCCAAGTTCAGAATGTAATCTACTCTAATACGCACCAAGTTCTGTGGTCAGAGAGTAAGAAAAGGCGTTTCTTGTAGTCCCTTAGGAGCTCTAAATTCCCTAAAAAACTTAGAGAAACGGCAGGGAGAGAACAGCGGCACGAGGGAGTGAGGCCGTCTGATTCAGGACTTCGGGGAGGACGAGGGCGGCATGAAGTGGTGGTGCTGGGGAGGGAGAGGAGCAGCGGTCCTGCGAAGGGGACTCTGTGCGCTGGGAAGCGCACCCCCCAGGGCCCGGAACCTGGGGCTGCTGGGCAGTTTGCTGGGAGGTACGACTGGCGCGGGGCAGTGAGAGGGTCGTGTCTCCGTAGACGCTGGTGATGGCGGTGCCCTTGTCAGACAGCAGTCCGTCATCTCCGACCGAGGTGGGTACCCTTCCGGCAGCAGCGTATACCAGAACTGCCTCGTTGTAATTTCCTTTTTGTTTTCCCCCCACAGTTTTATTTACTTATTTTTAGAAAGGGGAAGGGAGGGGGAAAGAAGGAAACATCCATGTGCAGGAGATACTTCGAACGGTTGCCTCTCACATGCCCCCAGCTGAGGACCTGGCCCGCAACCCAGGCATGTGCCCTGCCTGGGAATCGAACTGGCAGCCTTTTGGTCCACAGGCCGGCACTCAATCCTCTGAGCCACACCAGCCAGGGCATAATTCCCTACTGTTACAGAACCCTCGTTAGACACTTTGCTTTTTCAAGGTTGCCCTCAGCGTTTGGTCTCAAGGACTCTCCTGCAGGCTCTTATAAGAAGAGAGAATATTTCTTTCAGGTATGGCTGTTTCTTCCTGATACAAAACTCGCCTTCCTGGGCTTTATTTCCTTGAGGTCCCACCCTAGCAGAGTGAGAAGAGCAGCCGACTTTCAGAATAAATTGCCCCGTGGTCAGTCCAGGATTAGGGCCCCGGACTTGTTCCCCAGGGCGATGCCTGGCTGCGTGGCTTCAGTTCGCGCACCCTTTGTGCGCGATTCTTGTCACGATTCTAGCGTTCACTGGGTAGCACTCCAGTGTGACCACATGGAAAGGTGAAACTTGGGTGGACTATCGGGCTCTCCCCGACTCTGTACAAATAAATTGGGGCTGCACATGCTCTTGATCATTATCCGGCAAACATTTCTTAATGGCCGGTGTGCTGGAAATCGGGATTCGAAGACTAGACCACGTGGTCTGATCGTGCTGCGGGAGGTGCGCACAGGCACTTCAGAAGAGCGTGGTTGAACCCGAGGTGGGGGCGAGGAAGGAGCAGTGTGCACAGCTCAGTGTGGAGGCAGATCCTGCAGCTTGGTCACCCCCGTTGGGTGTTGAGGTGCAAACAGGAGTTTTCCAGACAGAGAAGGGACCGGGAACATTCTAGACAGAGGAAGCCTGTGCAGGTGATTTGGTGTCTTTCAAGAGAATTGTTTTTAGGAGGAGAAGGAATATTTCTACATGCCAGGAGGTCAGGGGGCATGGGTGAGAGGTACCAGTCAGGTGTGCTGGGCCAGATCGAGGGGCCTGCTGAAACGGGCGGACTCTTGCCTCTCTCAGAAGGGAGCCATAAAAAGGGGTTTTTAAAGCGTGGGCGTGACATGGCAAAGAACAAGTTCCTTTTTATAGTTAAATAAATAAATAAAGGGGGCGTGTGCAGGAACAACACCCAACACAACAGAAATAGCTGGTAGCATGCGGAGAATCATTCGGAAGGAGCAGTGATACGGCTGAAATCGCCACGTGGTCTCCTTCCTAGGAGGGTGGTCCCGTCATGGACAGGGCGTCCTCAGAGCCAATCGGGTGCAGACCCCTTGGAGCTGCTGTCACCCCTAAAGAGCGGGACGCGCTGACCCGACCCGATCTCACCAGCGTCGTGTGCGGGGAGCTGGAAGGGGGTGGGGTCGGGCACTCTCACCAATCTCCATGCATGCCTGGTCTGTCACCTGCTTATCCTTTGCCAGAAGCTGGGCCAGGCCAGTTGGGAGAGCTCTCAAATGTTTCCTGGGCCCTGGCTGGTGTGGCTCAGTGGATTGAGCGCGGGCTGGGAACCAAAGGGTCGCCCGTTTGATTCCCAGTCAGGGCGCATGCCTGGGTTGTGGGCCAGGTCCCCAGTGTGGGCCATGTGGGGAGCAACCATGCATTGCTGTTTCTCTCCCTCTCTGTCTCCCTCCCTTCCCCTCTCTCTGGAAATAAATAAATAAAATCTTAAAAAAAAAAATGTTTCCTGGGTAACGAGTTTTATACCCTGTCTAAATAAATTACAGAATGGGAGCTGGAGAGACCATTAAGCTTTTCTGGTCAGCTTCTTTACCAGATTTCAGAACCTTCTCTGTACGATGTAATTTTAAAACTGGAAGGGCCTGGGGATTGTCTCCTTTTCCCCTGCCATCGTTTGTCATCCCAGGAAATTGAGGCACAGAGACGGGAAGGTGGCCCGTGCAAGGTCCTGGGTTGCAGACCAGCTCAGACGCTCTTTGTTGTTAATCTGTACCTGTTTTCTTCTGTGATGCTTCCTTGGTTAGAGGGTAAAATGGCTTATTCCTGATAAGAGCAGGTAGCATCTTCTGGCTTTCTCCCATAAACAGGTCAGGTTTTCTTTTCAACATTAACATTTGGCGAAATTGCCCAGAAACCTGAGGGTCTGAAGTTGTGCGAGACTGAGTTTTAGGGGGAAGTACCGCCCACCCCGTCAGCCTGCATTCGTGGTGAACTGGAAGTTGATGCCGAACTTAATGTAGTCTCCCTGCTTTCCATAATAACAGGGAGGCCTGAAGTAGGATATGTATTTAAGCACAGTTTCTTTTTTTTTTTTTTTTTTTTACCTTACACTGTGATTTTCTTTTAATTGAGCACATCGGATGAAACTAAGCCCAGGCTTTCTGGAGCATGAAGCCCTGCAGGACTGACATGTGGGCGTGGCTGAGAAAGCAGCTAGGACAATTCTATTGGTTATTGATGTTAAGGGCTCGGTTACTCATAATCATTTCCTTTTTTCAGTAAATAACGGACTGAGATCTAGGAAGATAGAAGAGCTGACTTAAGTAAGAATAGATTTTACTTAATCTCCAGAAAATAAAGTACACAGACCAGACGAGAAGACCCTTGAATGGACTCCTCGGTAACTCGTAGAGTACCACAGACAGCATTTCCTTTGAGTTCTCAAAGGTCTTATCGAATTGACAGGATAGAACGCCGTTCCATTCGTAGTTTTTGTCTGGTTTCGTCGCCACGTTGGGTAGGCGCCCTCTGAGGGGCCCACGCGGGCAGGTGCTACGGGGAGTGGATGGCTATTTTTCACCAAGGAATAGGACCAGTTTCACTGTTAGATCCTGAGAAGAGGCTCCCTTCTCAATTCACTGGTCTGCTAGGGCCTCCTAGTCATTTTTTCCTTTCCTTTGGAGAGGTGAGTTCCATTAAATCTCTGTTGGTGTCTTAGGCTTACCTCGGGGCGTTCTTTCTTTTCAGAAAATGGACCCAAGTGGGGTCAAAGTGCTGGAAACAGCAGAGGACATCCAGGAGAGGCGGCAGCAGGTCCTAGACAGATACCACCGCTTCAAGGAGCTCTCAACCCTCAGGCGCCAGAAGCTGGAAGATTCCTATCGGTTCCAGTTCTTCCAAAGAGACGCCGAGGAGCTGGAGAAATGGATTCAGGAGAAATTGCAGATCGCGTCTGACGAGAATTATAAAGACCCAACCAACCTGCAGGTGCGTGTGATCTCCCCGAGACTCGTGCCAGAACCCACGAGCTCAAGTGTTTTTGCCTAAAAAGGATACCAGGAAAGTCATTTAATTATGACCTTGGGAGACTGGGCAGCAAGAAGAATGTAGATCGGAGGTAAGAAAGGACTAACTCGCTATCAAAAAGCAAAGCCTTTAAAAATCATTGACTTGTACGTAAGACCAGTGAATTTTATGGTGTAAACTGTGTACCTCGGTAAAGCCGTTGGGAAAAAAGAGCCCCTCCTCTCATTGATTTCTGGTGAAAGGCTTTCTGCAAACGGAGCAGTAGCTGGGCTCATGGCTGTTCTCACCACTGTGCCAGCGCCGTCCCAGAAGAGGGCGTGGCGAAGGCTGGTTTAGGTGCCCGGCAGGCCCTTGGCAGCTCGGTACTTGATTAAAAAAGAAGTATTGAGAAATGGAATGTATCACATTAAATTCACCAAAGAGTGTGGCTTCTAAAACAAGCTGAAAATATTAGATCATGAGTGAACGTGGGTGGCTTGTCCAAGGGTAACACTGTGCGCTAAGAAGACCATCAGTATGTCCTGTTTCTGGGAGGGATCGGATGTCCACGCAAAGGTTCATTTCCTGGTGGACAAGAACATTAGGATATTCTGTAGCATCTCGTTACCTGCAAAGTCAGTGGTCCTCGGTGGCCAGGCTCCCGGAGGGCCAGGATGGCCGCAGTCGGAGTGTTTGAGTAATTGAGCAGGCGGGGGATGGGTGTGATTGGCTGAGTGAGGTGTCCATAATTGGAGGGGGGGGCGCTATTGGCGGAGGTGGGGGACAGCAGAAGGATGCTGAGTGGCTGAATCCATGGCTCACTTGTGGTCTACCAACAGGGCAAGCTTCAGAAGCACCAAGCCTTTGAAGCGGAAGTGCAGGCCAACTCAGGAGCCATCGTGAAGCTGGACGAGACTGGAAACCTGATGATCTCGGAGGGGCACTTTGCATCTGAAACCATAAGGGTACGAGTCGCTCCTGGCAGGGAAGGAGGGCCTTCCTCTGCCCGGTTGGTAGAGGAATGTGGATGAGTGCTTACGTGTACATTTGGGTTCCTAAAAAGACAGGCTTTTCTAGGTTTTTAAAGAATTTTCTGAAGTTCCCTAAAGGAGTTACCCACATCCTGCCTTTGTGCTATGATGATTCATTATGAATATAAACAAGTGAGGAAATGAATATTCTTTTTGTAAAACAAATTAGAGTGTAATACCTCAAAGACGTTCATGTAAATTAAACTATTAGCATTTACAGTTGGTAGTTAGATGGGAGAGCATATTTGTGAAATTGGTGAATTTAGGGATCAGGACGCAAAGGTAAATAGGATTAAGCATAGACAGTATCGAGACAGTTCTCTACTGACAAGCTTGCTCTCTGGATCTTGGGGGTTACTGAGGTCTAGTCAGCAGGCCAGTTAAAGGTGCAGCTGTCAGGAATGACTGTGGCACCTGTTGGCCGGTGACCAGGTGGCACGGCCGCCCTCAGACTCTCTGGTCCGCCCGGTTGGGGGCCCGCCCATTGGAGTTGGGGCCGCGCTGATCCTTCTCCGCTCTGCCTGACGAGCCTCGTTAGGATGAGGGCTGCACGCTTAGTTAGATTTCCTTCATATCTCCCTCCGTGTTTTGTTCTTCGTCGTTCCACTGAGGCGCCTTTTCAGTCCTTTACCTGCCCAGACAATCCTGAAGGTTCAGGTAAAAGTTACAGTTTTAGGCCCCAGCTAGAACGCTTTCATCCTCCACTATTCCGATGCCCCCAGGAGGTCTCCTTCCCTTGGGTTCTGGTCTAGTGGCTTTCAGCAGTAAACTCTTGTTGTCTCTCTTGCTCCGGTGCGCTCCGCAGTCTCACATCGAAGACTTGAAGTGAGCCCTAAGCTTAGTATTAATAATGAACTATTACTAGTAATGATTGTAGATAGGAAATAAAAGTAAATCTTAAATGCCATGTGACCAATTATTTAATTACATTTCATCTATTTGGCTAATACGTGTCTATAATTAAATACAAACATTTATCTGCCGTTTTCCTAGTATTTTGTATACACCTTATAATAAATGAAGTTAGCATGCCTGTTTGCTCGGTAGAAGCTGTTTGCCCAGAGCGAAAGGGGCTGCTCTGTAGCAGTGCAGCCTGACTACGGGGGGAACGTGAGAAACTGCCCCGAGTGTTGGCTTCAGTAGTTAGCCTGGGAGCCGGGAAGGCGGGGAGCCGACCCAGCCTCCCTTCATTCGGTTAGTAAGTAACCTCTTCCCTGTTTAGGGATCTTTCTAAAACAGCATTTACCAGTGCTGTTAGCTACTGTTTGTCATAGCTACTGGTAGCTATTATGTGCCAGCGCCCTACTGGGGATTTCACACATTCTTGGACCTTCACGACAGGCCAGCAAGGCAGCCATTACCCCTGTAGTCTAAAGTGGCAGAAACTGCAGCTCAGACCGGTTTGAGTCACCCAAATTCACACAGCTCGCAGGTGACCGAACTGGAATTTCAGTCTGTTCTCTTTCTCTAGTCACCAGTGTCTGCTTTATTTTTCCAACCTGCATTTCACTCACGTAGACCTCCGCTAGCGTTTTCCCCTTGATCCGTTTCTGCAGCTCCCCTCGGTCGCTTGGCCGTGCTACTGCCGAGCAGCCCCATTCACTCTGGGAGAACAGCTTCCGTCCACTGCTTCTCTGGAAGCGTCGGCTGCTTGCTCGTGTCCCTGTTGAGAAGTCTGCCTGAGTCAGAGCCAGGACGCTCCTCCGTGCTGTCAGCTGTCCGAGTGTTTCTTAGCGCCCCTGCCTGTCTGCCCACTCACGCTGTCGAGCAGTAGTACTTGCGAGGCTGTGCTCTCTCCCACCTGCAGTAGTCACGGGACCAGCACACCAGGCGTGGGCAAGTTGTTCCAGGCCCGGGCCCAGTTCATTACTGCGGGTGTGAAAAGAGTTTGTGAGAACCTGACGGTTTTTCTTCAATTGTCTTATATAGACTCAATTTGAGCAAAGGGCTCTCATTTTCTCTCTTCGTCTTTTCTTTCATGCTCCCAGTTCCCATGCTGACCCTGGCTGGGCAGTTCGCCTGGCCCCAGAACTC
The DNA here is from genome assembly GCA_004026765.1 of Micronycteris hirsuta. NCBI lineage: Eukaryota > Metazoa > Chordata > Mammalia > Chiroptera > Phyllostomidae > Micronycteris > Micronycteris hirsuta. Next base: position 263,517 of record PVJI01000313.1, on the reverse strand, counting down.
AGGAACTGAGCTCGGCAGGCAGTGTGACACAGAGGAGGCGGGTGGGGTGCGGAGGCTGTGTGTGTCCTGGGTAACCTGTCTGTCACTGGTTTAGACTTTCACACCGTACCGGACGGCGTGGCGCCCCATAGTCACCGCCACCCACATCGGGTCCCACATCCGAGTAGGTGGAGTATGGAGTTGCTGTGGGTTGCCTTTCCCCTTGCCCCGGAATGCCTTCCACTTCCTCCCCAGCGGTGGGTTCGGCTTTAACCATCCGCGGTGGAAGTGATTGCAGTGCTGGAAGTGAATTGTGTGCACAGTATTTCCCCCACTGCTCTCTCCTGTCAAATGAAACAGAACTCGTTTCTAAGAGAATCCACCCATGTTGACGCTCCCCTGGCTTGCCGGGAGTGGCGCCTCAACGATGGGCGGGTCCGACCTTCTCTCCTGTGCGTGTCCAGACGTTGTGCGGTGCTCGCTTGTGTCTGTCAGTGTCGCAGAAACTCCCAGTATCTGGGGTAGGCGTCATCAGCGCATTGAGATTGGATTAGACTCTGAGAATGCATCACCTAGGCTTGGACTGATGATCCGTTCCGCCCGGTTCTTGACAAGTCCTTACCAGGGCTGTGCTGTCAAAACCCCACGATGCTGGGAAGTGACTGTGTTTGCTCCTGTGGCTGCCGCTTGGGTGGAATTGAAATGAACCAGCCCCGAGCTGCACCACAGACTGTGTATTTCTTCACAGAAGCTCCAAGGCTTTTTCTGCTAAGAATCCTTTTGCTAGCTGATGCCATTTCAGGACCCTGTCTTTCCTGCTTTTATACCGAGGTTGTCCTGTTTACTTGGGCCTCGGGATTATACGTTTACATTTGTGGTGCCCGTTGGACCGCTTGCGTTGTTCCCCTGTACCTTCACGAAGTCAGACTGCACCCTTCAGTGCTTTCTGCCGAGGGGCCGTTCAGCTCCTCCGCCTGCTTCCCCCGGTAGTGTTCTGCCCTGGGAGTCCACTTCAGTAATTTAATGATTAAGATAACTAATAACATTAAATACTCACAAATAATATAAACTCAGTAATTGATAATGAGTTAATAACTCCCTTGACGTAAACTGGAATAAATACACCTATGAAAGGTCGGTACTTGAAGCCCCGCCAAACCGCTCTCAAGTGCGTGCTTTCTTCTGTTCTCAGCTAAACTCACTATTTCCTCTCCACTCCACGGCTTGTCTCTTTAAAAGGCTCGTTCGGAGCTCCGTGAGGTTTCATTGGAGCTCTCTGGACAAGCCAGGCCGCACAGAAACGGTTGTGATGCGTAGGGCTGACCTTCCCCCTGCAGACTCGCTTGCTGGAGCTGCACCGCCAGTGGGACTTGCTGCTGGAGAAGATGCGGGAGAAGGGCGTCAAACTGCTGCAGGCCCAGAAGCTGGTGCAGTACCTACGAGAGTGTGAGGACGTGATGGACTGGATCAATGACAAGGTGTGTTTGGAGAGGGAAGGTTTGCGGAAGGAAAGGGAGGAGGCTCCCCGGAGCTGCATCAGAGGGCCGGGGTCAGTGGAAGCGGTGGCGGTGGGCAGCTGTCCGTGTGTTCTCGTCTGTAACTGAAACTCGGAGTCTCTGAGACTGAAATGCTATCAACGTAACATCTTAACTAGGAGAGGACCCCAAATCACAAAGCACCCAGAAAATTGCGTCACTACAGCTGACAGGGCCCAGTGTGCCTCGTTCATAAGTTCTGGGGCCAGTGTTACCAGGAATTGGTTGGTGACTCTGGCTCTGTCGTGGTCCCTGAATAGGAAGCAATTGTGACTTCCGAGGAGCTGGGCCAGGACCTGGAGCACGTGGAGGTTTTGCAGAAGAAATTTGAAGAGTTTCAAACAGATATGGCTGCCCATGAAGAAAGAGTTAATGAAGTGAACCAGTTTGCTTCCAAACTCATTCAGGTAAATAGCAAAGTGCTTCTCACAACATCCTTATATTAACTGTCTAGTGTTTTCAGAAGATGTTGATGATCAGGTCCCTAGTTTCTGAGGGAGCAAGCCCTGGTAAAAGCGCATCTAAGTTTTGTTTAGATCGGAGTGAGGCAGCAATGCCGAGTACTTCTAATCTAGAAAGTGCGTTTTAACTTGCGGCCGAGGGCTGGGCGGGCAGAGTTCATTTGCTCTGTTTCCTCCACCCACGTTCAGACGGGGCTCGGAAGGCTTTTACGGGGCTGCTGAAGCCGGGTGTCAGGGCTTCTCAGACGAGGGTGTGGTGGTGGATGCTGCTCAGGTTGGCAGGCGGCCACTGAGGCCTGGCTGCTGCCCCCGGGGCTCCCTCGGGAGCCCGGGACCTTTAACGAGCGGGCTCTCCACTGGGAGTAGTAACACCCTCAGCGGGGAGTCCCGTGCCCTCCCCAGCACTCCTGCTTCCTTGTTCTCACCTCTCACTGCGGGGCTAGGGTGCTCCAGAGACACCCAGTGGTAGGAGCTGGACAGCTGCTTGCAGGAAATTTGATTTTAGGGGTACAAATTGTAAATGGATGGACCTGTGTCCGGCCTGGTCCTTGTGTCCTTTCTAATCAGTGGTGAAGGGAAAGAAGGGCCAGCATCCCTCAGAACACTCGTCCTCCCAGGGACAGATGTGCTGTCCCGAACCCCGGTCCAGCCCACGCTGGTGCTCAGAGGCGCTGTCAGGCCAAGCCCGTGGTCTCCCAGACGGTCCCCAGAGCCCCGAAATGCTTCACCGTCATACCTGACATGTCATATTTATTATTAAAACAAAGCAACGGAAACATTTGGTTGGTGGGGGAAGGGCGTTTTTAGAGAAATATCTCCAGTCTGGAGCCAGGAACAAACCACGAGAACCGTTTTATGGGCTGGAATGCCAGACAGCTTCGTGAATGTTTGAAACGCCGCACTTTGGCCTGGTGGGCAGGGACGGGCGCATCGATGAGGGTCCCCTGGAGTTGGAGCCACAGCATCTGCCCGGATACAGGCTCTGGTGCTGAGGCACCTCTAACCGCGTCATAGGCTCGGCGCTCCCCTCCGAGGGAGAGGGCTGGTTCTCCCCGCTCTGTGCGCGGGAGTAGCAGCTCTTTTTGAACAGGCTTCACTTCGCCTCACACAGAAAACCAGTATTTTCTCAGAACACTGCAGGCTTGCAGAAGCCCTCAGGGAGCCGACCGCAGGGGACTAGTTGGGGCGCAGAGGCAGTGGGCCCAGGCTCTTCCTTGTTCTCTTCCTCGTTCAGGAGCAGCACCCCGAGGAGGAGCTGATCAAGACCAAGCAGGACGAAGTGAACGCAGCCTGGCAGCGGCTGAAGGGGCTGGCTCTGCAGCGACAGGGGAAGCTCTTCGGGGCAGCTGAGGTTCAGCGCTTTAACAGGTACCACGCCAGGGGCCGCTCTGGGGACCGGGCCTGTGCTGGGAGGGTCGAGTGTCCGGCACGTGCCCACGAGAGGTTGGAGCCGACTGGGTCTGTGCCTGTGTGGTGGCCCCAGTTCTAGAGAGTCCTGCCTCTGGATTACCTGGTGCCCTTATCCTGTAGGGACGTGGATGAGACTATCAGCTGGATTAAGGAAAAGGAGCAGTTAATGGCCTCTGACGATTTCGGCCGAGACCTGGCCAGTGTTCAGGCGCTGCTTCGGAAGCACGAGGGTTTGGAGAGAGATCTGGCCGCCTTAGAGGACAAGGTGGGTTTTGAAAGCAGCCGATTCTATGACAGCGTCCCCAAGGGTCATGAGAGCAGCCCTGATGGAGTGCGTTTCTAGGTCAAAGCCCTGTGTGCGGAGGCCGATCGCCTGCAGCAGACCCACCCGCTGAGCGCCACTCAGATTCAAGTGAAGCGGGAGGAGCTGATCACGAACTGGGAGCAGATCCGCACTCTGGCGGCAGAGAGGCACGCGCGGCTCAACGACTCGTACAGGTAGAAGTAACCTCCCGTGCTCGGCAGCCCGCGTCGCGGGGCTTTGTCCAGAGGAGAGAGGAAGGCAGGGTTCAGGGTCAGGTCTGGAGGCTGACAGTGTCCGGAGGCCCTGCAGTTTCCTCTGCTAAGGAAATACAGGTCATTTTTTCCTCCCTCCGTGGTGTGTGTTTGGAGACTGGCAGCTTTATTGAGAGTGTGTGTGTACACATAATACTTGTACCTTCGTAAATACCTTTGTCCTCTGCCACTGTGTTGTGACCCATAGTCTTCAGCAGTGCGAGCACCGTGTGAAATACTCTGTCAAATTTGAGCAAATCAAGGGTAGGAAAGGGAAGGAACGCTTCCAGTTACCAACCAGGGGTTGGACTTAGGAATAACAAGGACATTGAAAATGAGGGAGAAGACTGAGGGTTACAGTGATGGACAGAGTCTCCGTATGGAGGATGACTTTAGTCTTCTCTTGCTTTCCTTTGTTTTTTAACTGAATTTTCGTTGTTGTTGTTGTTTTTTTTACATTACCTTTTAGTCCCCTTATGCTCCCTTTTGCCCTTGTGCTTTCCTTTGGGTTGGAAGAATCCACGTTTCCTAGGACCAGGGTCCGTGTGGTGTGTTAGGCTTTTGAGAACATAAGAGTGCAGAGCTTTTTTCCGTCCTGGGCCTCCACTGGAGACATCTCAGGACGTAGCTTTGGTTTCCCCAGGCTGCAGCGCTTCCTTGCCGACTTCCGTGACCTCACCAGCTGGGTGACAGAGATGAAAGCCCTCATCAATGCGGATGAGCTTGCCAACGACGTGGCCGGGGCCGAAGCCCTTCTGGATAGGCATCAGGAGCACAAGGTAATGTCTCAGGACTTTCCAGAAGTAAAGACATGGGCTTACAATGCATCGGAGTGGCACTTACTGTGGAGTGGTTGAAAGTTTGTTCACGGGTGGCTCCCCTGCCGGGTACCAAAGTCATAGTAAACAAATCTGTTTGGCACAAGACAGACAAATAGACCAGTGGGACAGAGGACAGAAAGCTCAGACCCGCGAATGTGGAGACCAGACAGGGCGGCAGGGAAGCCAGACAGAAAAGGGCTCCTTAGTAAGTGGTGCGCGTGGTCGGCGGCCTCGGCTGGTATCGGGGCCCAGCCTTAGCTTTCATCTCTTCCTTATTCAGATGTGATACTCTGATTTGTGGTGACGATTTGAAATTCCACAACTTACTTTTCTTTTGCAAGACCTGGGCATAAATTGGGCCTTTTTCTCCCTGTAGGGTGAAATTGATGCCCATGAAGACAGCTTTAAATCGGCCGATGAATCTGGACAGGCCCTGCTGACTGCTGGCCATTACGCCTCCGATGAAGTCAGGGAGAAGGTAAGAGAGGAGAAAGATTCTTTTACTAAAAGTCTCTGAAAACTGTTACCCACTCTTAAATACCCAGGCTTGGCATTCACCATGAGGCATGAGAAAACTCAGGGATTCACCTGGAAATTCAGGAGCGGCTTCTCCACGTACAGAGATGTGTGTTCAGCACAGTGGTTGAGCAGAGAGAGTTTGGTTTATGGGGGACGTAGGAGACTGCGCAGGAAGTCGAGTCCTGCATTGGTAGTTGGAGCCAAGGAGAAATGAGTACATTTAACTTAAAGTATCTTGGAGCATGAAGCTGCCGGAAGAACATTGGATAATGCCACTTTAAAAACGTTACGTGTAGACTAAGGGGAGCCACTTCGAAGACACACTCTGTTGCGTCACTGACTCTGGAGCCTGAGCGCCGTGTCCGGGGCGTTGTCAAGTGACCGCTGTCTTCCATGGGGTCCCCGCTCCGCTGGTGCTTCTCAGCGGAGAGTCCCTACCCCAGTTATGCTGCCTCACTTTTCTTTTTATTTCTTTTTATTTTTTTTAACATGTTTAAGCATTTGAGTCGCTGATCACATGTGCCAGGGAGCGAGATCTCAAACGCTCCCCCTGTCTCACTTTTAGACAGATGCCCTTTTTCTTCCGCCTGGGAGTTTCCTTCGCGTTTTTACTGGAAATCAGTTGTGATAACGTGGCAATAAATTAACTGTAGATTAATTAGAACAGGGTCATCCCTCTTATACTTGGCATAAACGTACAAGCTGCTTAGGCTTCACGTGATCTCCTGTGACTTGGCTGGCACCCTCGAGTGGCTGCGACATGGGCCTGGAGACGAGCGTGAGGATTAGAAATCCCGGGGCAGCCTCTCGTGTGAGTGGCGGCGTCGGCTGACCGACGGTCCTCCCCACCCCGTGCTGTCCCTCGCAGCTGGCCGTTCTCTCGGAGGAGCGCGCCGCCCTGCTGGCGCTGTGGGAGCTGCGCAGGCAGCAGTACGAGCAATGCATGGACCTGCAGCTCTTCTACCGCGACACTGAGCAGGTGGACAACTGGATGAGCAAGCAGGAGGTAACGTGGGGGCAGTGGCGGCTGGCCAGCTCAGTGAGCTGCGGGGCTCCACGTCTCGCTGGTCTGCTGCTTATTGTTTGTTAATAGCTTGCTGTCCGTGTAGGTCACTGAGGCCAGGACTGGTGCTGAATGCTTCCTGTGGGTGGTTGCGTTTCTTGCCCCTCCCCCCTGCTCGCGTGGTTAGCTCATTTCGTGTGGGAAGTCGTTACCATTTCAGTTCCGAACGCAGGGAGCGGGGAGGCCGAGCGGCTTCCGTTGCCTCAGGACCTCAGGAAAGGCCCCGGTTTTTCGGATGAGCGTGATGGTGTGAAACGGTTTTTTTTATTAAGCGGGAGCTTTTTTCCTCCTTAGGTCTTAGGAAAGATTCTGATGTGTAATCTGAATCTAGTAGACACATCAAAAGCTATTTGGAAAAAGTGTCCATAGAATGTGGGACAAGGATTTCATGGTGTTGTTGGATCAATCCAGAAGGGCTGGGCCTTCCAGAAGAGAGCCCAGAGTCTAACAGGGAAAGACTTGCTTTCCTTCTTTTTGTATTTCGGCGAAACTGTCCTTTGCTTTCCAGCCTTAAGAGGCGAGAGGCACAGGGCGGTTCTCTGAACATTTTGTTTGCTGTTGCCAGGCCTTCCTGCTGAACGAAGACTTGGGGGACTCCCTGGACAGCGTGGAGGCGCTTCTCAAGAAGCACGAGGACTTCGAGAAGTCCCTGAGTGCCCAGGAGGAAAAGATTACAGTAAGACCCCTGTCATCGTCAGGGCCGCCCAGGGGTCCTCGATGTGAGCTCGGAGTCCCCTCCTTCTCCAAATGGTCCCTGAACAGGCCTGATGAGGGATGGGGCAGAAGGCAGTCCTGTGGGCGCTGGCAGTCTCAGGGCGGGGGCAGCACCCCTTCGTAGAATGAAAGTGTTTTCCTGGTGGAAGCCCCCAAGTTGAGATTTACCTTCTGTTGAAAGTAAGTCAAAAGTAGTCTGAGGGGCAGCAGCAGACTGCGGGAGTAGGGGCTGGTGGAAGGCTCTTAGCTGCTGTCTGGCGCTGGTCAGGCCACACGGCTGACGTCTGGCTTCGCACGGAGCCAGGGAGTGTTGATACGTCTGACTAATGCCGTCAGCTACAACTCGATTTCAGGGATGTCTGGGGAAACCTCGACCTGTGGGAAGGCTTAGCATGTTCTGTGACCTGTCCAGCAGTTACTTGTCTCTGGAGGCCAAGCTCTGGAAGAGTCCTCTGGTCCCTGAGGAGCTCTTCTTCCTTCTTCCTCCCTAGGCTCTCGATGAATTTGCCACCAAGCTCATCCAAAACAACCACTACGCCATGGACGACGTGGCTACCCGCCGAGACGCAGTAAGTTCCGGGCCCTCTGTGCGCCTCTCCCTCTCCTGCACAGGTGTCCCTTCCAGGACAGGTGCTGCGAGGGAGCCTCTCGGGCTGGAAGTCTCTGGGGCAGTAGGAATGGAGAATGACGTGGTCCTTGTTTTCCAGCTGTTGAGCCGCCGCAATGCCCTTCACGAGAGAGCCATGTATCGCCGGGCCCAGTTGGCCGATTCCTTCCACTTGCAGCAGTTCTTCCGTGATTCTGATGAGCTCAAGAGCTGGGTCAACGAGAAGATGAAAACTGCCACAGACGAAGCTTATAAAGTAATGTACCGTTAGCCTTGCCATGTGGTACTTGGTTAGTACGCTGAACACAGTTCCGCAGATAGATACGGTTAAAACAATGGGGAATCTGAAACCCCTGCTATTTAATGTACGCTGAGCATTATATACACCCCCTTGTAAAGCTAAGCGTGAAGCTAATGCGAGGTCACATGCTCAGGTTCCCCTTCTTTCTTCTGTTGGCAGGACCCCTCCAACCTACAAGGAAAAGTCCAGAAGCATCAGGCTTTTGAGGCTGAGCTCTCAGCAAACCAGAGCCGCATTGACGCCCTGGAGAAAGCAGGGCAGAAGCTGATTGATGTCAACCACTACGCCAAGGAGGAGGTGGCGGCTCGAATGAATGAGGTCATCAGTTTGTGGAAGAAACTGCTAGAAGCCACTGAGCTGAAAGGTGAGAGAAAACGGTCCACAGGATCGTGATAGGAATGGATAGGAATGTTTGGGGAGGTAACCATTCCCTCCTGGTTAAGTGTCTTAGGGACGTACACCACCCAGGAAGGGGTGCGGATGGCCTTGGGCACTGGGGCTCAGGTCCGTGCAGGGGTTACCGCCTCGGGTTCCGATGCTCTGCAGCTGTGTAAACGGGTTGAGCGTGCCGGTGGGTGGGGAGCCTGAATGAGAAGGGGGTGATTCGGCCAACTGGCCCCCCCTGGATTGGGCCTCATCACTAAAAGTCAGACTTCAGCTGTGACCCAAGGGTATTTATTCCCAATCCTGATACTGTTCCGGGGCCCTTGCCTCGCGGGGGTTAGAAAGCTTTCTGAACAATTCCAAGGCGGCACCTAGAAAGGAGAGCGTAGGCTGCCGTTTGCTTTCTTCGCCCTTGTGATGGAAGTGAGCGGGACTCCGATCCTGACATGTGGCCCTGCGCTGGGAGCCCTCTGTGAGCAGTATGCGGGCGGGCAGGCGGAGGCTCAGTGTCCAGCCATCTAGAAGACACGAAATAACGGCAGTAATAATAAGACAGACAAACAATACAAGAATGAGCTGTCCCACGTACTCGCAGCCATGAGCCGCCTCTCCCCATTGGCGTGTCGAGGGCAGCAGCGTTGACACAGAAAACCATGTGCCCTCCAACTAGGGATAAAGCTGCGCGAGGCGAACCAGCAGCAGCAGTTCAACCGCAACGTGGAGGACATCGAGCTGTGGCTCTACGAGGTGGAGGGCCACTTGGCCTCGGACGACTACGGCAAAGACCTGACGAACGTCCAGAACCTGCAGAAGAAGCACGCCCTGCTGGAGGCCGACGTGGCCGCGCACCAGGTAGAGTGCGAACGGGCGCAGCCGGGCCGGTGGTTCGGGCCCGGGCTGGCTCGGGGGGTGGGGGGGTGAGGTGTGTCCATTTCTTACGTAGGGCCGCGTGCTGCGTGTGCTCCTGCTCCAGTTCGGCTGTCCCCTCGGATTTCTGGGAGCCCAGCCTGAGGGAAGCAGATGGCACGGGGAAGGAGTTTCCTCTCTTTGTATAGCTCAGACCGCACCCGAAGTGAGAGTCGGCCTAGTGGTGCAGTTGCTCAGCTCGGGTCCTGGCTCTCAAGACTGTCGGCCCTTTTTCCCATTCCTAGGATCGGATCGATGGCATTACCATTCAGGCCCGCCAGTTCCAGGACGCCGGCCATTTTGACGCTGAAAACATCAAGAAGAAGCAGGAAGCCCTCGTGGCTCGCTATGAGGCACTCAAGGAGCCCATGATCGCCCGGAAGCAGAAGCTGGCCGACTCTCTGCGTTTGCAGCAGCTCTTCCGTGATGTTGAGGATGAGGAGACATGGATTCGTGAGAAGGAGCCCATTGCCGCGTCCACCAACAGAGGTCAGTCTCCCTCCGTGGGCAAGGGCTCCACCCTCGTGGTCTGAAGGGGCACAGGTCAGAGTGAGCGGGTCAATTTAAAGTCACCTGGAATTGTGGGAGCCGTGGGTGACAGCGCTGCCTTTTCTCCTGATGGCTTGGATGACTGGGGGTGGTTTCTTTTGCTTCCAGGCAAAGATTTGATTGGAGTCCAGAATCTGCTAAAGAAACACCAAGCCCTCCAGGCAGAAATTGCGGGACACGAACCCCGCATCAAAGCAGTTACACAGAAGGGGAACGCCATGGTGGAGGAAGGTGAGCCGTGGTCATCCGGGAAGGCGGCTTCAACTCTGTTCTCTGTGTCTTCCCTATTCGGTGGTGGAGGGCGAGTCAGACCGGACCATGGGGTTGAGGACCATCCCCATTCTCCTCTAGCTCTGTGACCTTGGGTCACAGACCTTAACCTCTCCGAGCCTGGATTTCTTACCTGTGAGACGGGGACAGCCACTGGTGGCGTGGGGCCCGGTGACTGAGAACCATGGGAGTGCTGTTACTTTCATTTCTTCATGATAACCTCGCTGATGCCAGCTTGGGGTATCCGATTTTCAGAGTCTGGGCAGAGCTCATGGTTTGTGGAGCAAAAATGAGCGAACCTGTTGGAGGGTTGGAACCGAGCTGCTCATAAAACTTGGAAATAAGGGACCTGGCTCACTTACGTGTAGTGACGAAAGTGAAAATATGGAAGGCCTTTTGGTCCTGCAGCATGTCAACCTGCTTTTCCCTGTCCTCCCAGGCCACTTTGCTGCGGAGGACGTGAAGGCCAAGCTCAATGAGCTGAACCAGAAGTGGGAGTCGCTCAAATCCAAAGCCTCCCAGCGGCGGCAGGACCTGGAGGACTCGCTGCAGGCGCAGCAGTACTTCGCCGACGCCAACGAGGCTGAGTCCTGGATGCGGGAGAAGGAGCCCATCGTGGGCAGCACCGACTACGGGAAGGACGAGGACTCGGCCGAGGTGCCTGGGCGGGGGGGCGTCGCTCTGGCACCTGCGTGGGGCTTGGCTGGGAGGCCAGCGGGACAGTGACCAAGTGTGGAAGGTGCCGCGTTGTGGTCGGTTGTTTTAAGGTGCCTTGCAGTCTCTGCTTTGCTTTGTATGATGGAGATGCGGTCCTACCCAAAGGGGAGGGAGCGCTGCCTGTCACCATTCACGTTTTCCTGTTCTTGTTGCATCTCTCCTTCCCACCGTGAGCGTGCAAACGTTCACGCTGTGTTTTGATGGTGCTCTGTTTTTTGACCAACACTCTTACGTTTTACTCAAAAACATCTAGGCATAGTGCCTGTGCCTACTACTTGTTTTTTTGCCAGTCATAACAAAAACCAGAATGAGTTGAATGTTGACCTGACATGTTGATTCTCCCCAAAGATGGGAGAGCTGAAAAGCTTTGGAAATGGTAGTGAAGAAAGAAATGCCCTGCGAGGGGGGGCGGGGGGGGGCGGGGGGAGGCCTTCCAGGAGGGCGTGTCCAGAACCAGCTCTGACTTACTGGTAGTTGATTTCCGGAGACGGTGATGGGTTCACTGATCACATGATACTGTCCTTTTTCTCCTTGTGCATTTCAGCGATTGCCTAGTTAAGTATGTGAAAGCAATATGTGAAAAAATACTATGTCACGGTTAACATTTCCTTCAAATTAAATGTTTGCTTAAAAGGGAGGGAAAGTGTAGAGCAGGAGGTGATCACACCCCCCATCGTGTAGTTAAACAAGATTCCAGGGGAGGATGGCTCGCTGGCGATGCCGCTGGGGCGGAGGCTGCGGCCCCCGCCCTGGCCCCTCACACGGGGTCACGGTGTGGTTTGGGTCGCAGGCTCTCCTGAAGAAGCACGAGGCTTTGATGTCGGATCTCAGCGCCTACGGCAGCAGCATCCAGGCCCTGCGAGAGCAGGCCCAGTCGTGCCGGGTGAGTGCAGCTCTGCCTTCAGAGGGTGCTCAGTGCTGGGGGAGGCGGGGAATGTGGCAGGGCCCAGAGCCTGCCAGCAGGTGTGACGTCGTGGGCAGCATTCTTGGGACATGGCTGTTAAATCTTATGACACAAACGTTTAGAGATGGTTTGAAACAAGATTTTAAGACACCAGAGAGCTAGCGCTCCCGAATCGGGTCGTATTAGTGGCTTTGGAAAGAAGGCTCGTCACTGTGTATTGGGTGAATCTGGTGCAGCTGCTGAATTTGGACTCGGTCAGGTGCTTTGTGACACGTCGTGAACACCCTTCATGTGACCGTGTTGGCTTTTGTTTTGGGCTGTCAGCAACAAGTGGCGCCCATGGACGATGAGACTGGGAAGGAGCTGGTCTTGGCTCTCTACGACTATCAAGAGAAGAGCCCACGCGAGGTCACCATGAAGAAAGGGGACATTCTCACCTTGCTCAACAGCACCAACAAGGCAAGGCCCAGACGGCGGTCGGGGCTTCTTCCCGTGGGCGCCCCGGTTCTGCTCGGGCGGGCGGGTGCATCCTTGTGTATTTGTTAAAACGAGGCCGCTGTCAAATTTGAAGAGACGCTCGAGTTTCCCAGTCAGTCTCCTGCTCAGCGTAGGTTTGTCCCGCCTGTGGCGTGTGACCAGGGAGGTCCATCAGTCTGCCTCCGTGAACACCTGCCCGTGGTGTCGTGACTCACACGCACACTGACAGTGTTTCTGTCACAGTTGCACATTCCAGGGGGAATTCTTTCTTACGAGCCAGCGTCTCCTGGCACTTAATCGCAAGTCTATACCTGGTATCTGTTGGTTCTTAATCTTCACTGTTCGGCTGCAGCAGGTGGTTGAAGAGCTGTGATGTCGCCCCATAGGCTCTGTCTCCACAGAGTTCGTACTGCCTGGTTCCTTAGCCTTCCTTCCCTGACATTCTCTTTGACAGTGACCTTGAAGTGAGGTGCGCTGATCCCGAGGGATACACCTCCCACCTTGGTTAGGCGCACAAACGTAATCCGCCGTCCCCTGACTCCTACACTCCCGGCGCACCCTAGTCGTGGGAGTTGGAGAAGACCCGGGACTCTGTCGATGGCAGTTTAAACCTGGCGGCCCTCTGGTCCTCCCCCGCTTTCCTCGGCGGCGGCATTCTCCGAGAGAACTTGCTGCGGCGGAGGGACTTTTCTGTGGGCAGGCCCTCTGGCCGCCACAAGCCACATGTGATTAGGAAGCACTTAAGTGTGACAAGTGCAACTAGAGTTTATTTAATCATAATTTGTTGAAATTTACCTAGCCGCATGTGGCTAGTGGCTGCAATAGGGAACAGCACAGTTCCAGGGTCCAAGCAGAGAGAGGGATGTCCTTCCTGGGGGTGTCTGTCATTGCAGCGTCGCCCATGGCCTTCGCCATGCTTAGCAGGTCACGAAGGGACCGAAATTTCAGTCCTTGTGTCAGGTGACTTGCACACGGTCACAAGGTCCTCTTAGCGTGGCCCGAGCGCTCCTGTGAGTGTAAGTGTGAGCGCACGTGCACACGCTGGGCCCCTGCCTGTCTCGGGAAGGGAGTCGGGTCTCAGCGCCCGCCTGTCCCCTCAGGACTGGTGGAAAGTGGAAGTGAACGACCGCCAGGGCTTCGTGCCGGCTGCCTACGTGAAGAAACTGGACCCCGCCCAGTCGGCCTCCCGTGAGAATCTCCTGGAGGAGCAAGGCAGCATAGCGTTGCGGCAGGAGCAGATCGACAATCAGTAAGGGCCACAGTCGGTCGCAGAGGTCCTGGGGGCACTCGGGGTTGCATGGGCACCCCCGGGGGCCGAGCCGTAGGCAGTGTCCTGCAGATCCCGTCGCACGCAGGGACGCGCTCTCCCGCTTCCCCGCGTCCCTCCTACCCACCGTACTGTTCGCGCTGCAGATCCCTGACCGGTGCCTTTACTTTCCTTTGTTTCCATTCCTCCCCCCACGGTTTCTTTTCCTAAACAGCATTTTTCTGAGCGTTACCTTCCGGTTTAGGGGCCGATCTCTGAAATTGCTTTTTCGGATGTTCAGCTTGGCCCCTCTCCAGAGGCTGTCAGAGAGCTTCTCTCTCTGCCATGGCTTGTGTTCTGAGAATGGAGTTGATCTAGCATTGGCTCTGTTCCCTTTCCCACAGCTAAGCCCCCAGGGGGACCTGGGCCCCTCCTTCAGGGCACACCTGACCCCACTAACGAAATCAGCAGCTTCAGACACTTGGGAGATGCCCAGAAAGTGCACTCGCACTGGAGTTCAGAACGACAGAACTTTCCTGGCCCTGATGGTCCCTGATGCTCAGTTATTTGTAAACTTACAGACTCTTTGTTACTTTTGAGACGGAAGAGAGAGAGGTAGGTTTTGGCCTGGACCAAAATGCCTACAGCGGTGTGTGAGGCTCTCGGTAGCATTTGTCCTCAGGGCCCTCATTTCATTCCCCGGCCCTGCTCTGTGAAGTCACCAGGGTGTCGGCTCGGGAACGTGACTGCCCTAAGCGGGGCAGACTCTACAGGACGGTGAAGGTGCGCTGGCCCCTCTGCCTGCATTTTCCTGCTGTTTCTTGATGTGATTTTACTCACGGCCTGGCCCGCTTCTAAGAGCATTTGAATGACTCCCTGATTCTCCCCACTCGGTGCATCTACCATCATGGCGCCGGTCGGAGCTGCCGCTTCTCACCCCCGGGTGAGCCCCACTAACCTGTGCATGCTTTTGCTGTGCCCCCCTGTGCAGGACACGCATAACTAAGGAAGCCGGCAGTGTATCTCTGCGTATGAAACAGGTGGAAGAACTGTGAGTAGGTGAAGCCTTGCTGAGCGCCTGTGTCCATGGCTCTGCCTGCCCACCCCCTGCCGCTTCTCGTGAGGGCATTTGCTCGTCCAGAAAGACCAGGTGGCGGGCGGGACCGTCTCTGTGCCCCAGCTTCCGCTCGCACGGGTCGGGGTGTCGGTGAAGCTGTCAGTTGATGGCCGCTTAGCTCCTTGGTGGCTTCCGTGTGCCGCTGTGTGTTCAGAGTGTTGTTGGTGTCCCCTCCTGTGGACTTCTGTGGCGGACCAGCAGCACGCCTGAAGGCCGGCTCGGTAGTGTCCCTTGGTAGGAAGGAGGACGTTAAGTGCCTCGTTAAAGTGCTCTCTGGTTCTTGGTAACGCGTTGCTTTTCTGAGTGCACTTTGGGGAGCTTAGACTTCATGGCGAGTGTGATTTTCATTTCATGTCTTCAAAGATCTAGGAGTTCAGCCTTTTGTATATTGGTTCCCAAGAACGAGAATATTCTTGGGTTCACCTTAAGAAATCTTCCAGCTAATGAAATGGTACTGGTACTCTGTACTCTGCCAGATTTTCCTTCTGAAGTTGCCCAGACTTTCTAAGAAATGAGTATTGTGCCTGGCTGGTGTAGCTCAGTGGATTGAACGTGGGCTGCGAACTAAAGGGTTGCCAGTTCGATTCCTGGTCAGGGCACATGCCTGGGTTGCGGGCCAGGTCCCCAGTGAGGGCCATGTGAGAGGCAACCATACATTGCTGTTTCTCTCCCTCTCTTTCTCCTTCCCTTCCCCTCTCTAAAAATAAATAAATAAAATCTTAAAAGAAAAAAAAAAGAAATGAGTATTGTATATCATTTTAGAAATTTCCTCCTGTTCAGAGGCACTAACGTTCTGTATGAGACTGTTTAACGCCCCACTGCCTGGGGGCTGCTCAGAGGGTCCATTGTAAGAGAGGAAGGAAACTGCGCATCCACCCAGAACACTCACCTCATCCTCAGCTGTCGCTGCATGAACCCCGTGTCGCTGTGCCGAGCGCTGGGTTTCCCTCATTTGTGGTTGTGATGTCGTCAGTGCACAGTTGGCCCGGGGATGAGTGTGCCTGGCTGTTGTGGCCACAACACGTGTGCCTATCCCGGAAGCTGTGGTGGGGTCGTTAGGCCCTTCACCGTCACCTGCATTCGGATGCTCTGTCACCAGGGCATCCTCATTCCAAACTCATAGCCTGGGCTCTATGTCTTGGAGACGCCTGGTGGCTTCTCTGATGTCAGAACGTGGCCTCTGGAGGAGGCCGACTGCCTGCCCTGTCTCCTCTTGTCTGACGTCAGGTACCACTCTCTGCTGGAACTGGGCGAGAAGCGGAAAGGCATGCTGGAGAAGAGCTGTAAGAAGTTCATGCTGTTCCGGGAGGCGAACGAGCTCCAGCAGTGGATCAGCGAGAAGGAGGCGGCCCTGGCCAGCGAGGAGGTCGGCGCGGACCTGGAGCAGGTGGAGGTGCTGCAGAAGAAGTTCGATGACTTCCAGAAGGTACGGCAAGCCTTGCTGCTGAGCCGAAAACTGTTGAAAGACTTGGTGCTCTTGAAGTTTGGCTGTAGATTATTAGAATGAAAATGGCGTGTTATATTCTGCCATCTGTGTGGCTGTTTTCAATGCCTTCAACTCAAACGTTAAAGTGCACGGTTTCGGGGTATTGGCACAACACAGTTGTCAGACAGCCATTGCCTCAGCTGGCTCCGGAACATCTTTATCGCTTCCAGAGGAAACCATGCACCGTTTAGGCAATTACTCCCCGGCACTGCCCTGTTCCTGGCAATCCACCGATGTGCTTTGCCTTTGGGTTTACACATCCTAGACGTTTCCTATAAACGGAATCCTGTGTTTCGTGACTCTGTGCCTGACTGCCTTCCGGAGCGTGCGCTGTCAGGGCCCCGCCGCCTCTCCCGGCCGCAGGGCGCCGCCGGAGCCACGTGCCGCGCTTCCTTTACTCCGTCCTCCGTTCGGCAGTGTTCTTGTAACCCATCAAAAACGAGGGGGGGCTTTTTCTCCCACGGAGGCTGGCGTTAAAATTTCATCACATTTTTAAAGCATTGTGTCCTCTCCCCCAAAGAAAGTCTTTAAAAGCCTCCATCCAGTCAGAGTGGTGGGTCGCTAACCACGGTTTGTTAGTAAATTTGAGACGGACTCCTTCCAGTATTTTCTCACCTCCGTGCCAGCGACAGGCTTCCTGACTGGTGTCCCTGTTGAGAGCGGCCAGTTCGCAGGGTGCCTGTCGGACGGACATTCGGAGATGCGAACCGCAGTCGGGAACCGTGCTGCCCGCCTGCGAATTGCTCTCACGGGTTGGGACTGTCATAGCTTTTGTCCTACAGGATCTGAAGGCCAATGAGTCGCGGCTGAAGGACATCAACAAGGTGGCCGAAGACCTGGAGTCCGAAGGCCTGATGGCCGAGGAGGTGCAGGCTGTGCAGCAGCAGGTAGGTGTGTGGGTCCTGCCCCACGCGAGACTCCGATGCCATGAGAGGGTGGCTCGGTTCCTCCTCCCCACGTTTCCACGGTCCGCAGGCTGTGGCTGGGCGCAGCTCAGGTCCCCTGTGTGACCTGATCCGTCTCATGTAGTGTCCATGCTCAGAAGCCCTTACCTTCACTCCACGTGGGAAACAGCCCGTCTTCAGTTCCCTTTGGCCATTCAGTGTTGGGAGAGTTCAGCGTCTGTGGCCCTGAACTAATAACGAAGTCCCGCCTTCCTTAAGGAAAGGGCTTACGTGTAAACACCGGGTGTGTCTCGGAGACCGGGTGTTGTTCTGTCTCCATAATTCCCCGCGGTCTGACGGCAGCGAGGGCTCCCGAGACGGGTGTTTCCTCCACTGACGACGCTGCTTTCCCTCTTCCCTCGTAGGAGGTGTACGGCGCGATGCCCAGGGTAAGTCCCAGTTGCTTCCTGCAGAACTTGACCGTGAGAAGGAATAAAGACACAAAGTCAAAACCCTCTTAAGGATTTCTGTTTTGAGCCTCAAAGATGTCTTCTGTGTGTGAAATCTGGTAAAGAAGTAGCACGCACTGGTTTTCATTTGCCATTCTCCAAAAGACAAAGTGTTCGTTCATCTCTTCAGTTTTCTCAAACCATTTTAAAAGTAATTTTAGGTTTATTAACCCTTTTCCAAAAAATTCTATGAACTAGAAATTCATTGTTTTCAAATTAAGTCTCATTTCTTCTGCATAAAAAGTTGCAAGTTTTCTATTTGTTTGCATCACGTTCCCCAAGTTGCTTTGTGGTTGACCACCAGCTGGTGACAGGCCCTGCGTCACAGAGAAAGCGCCGTTGGGGTGAAAGGGAAGGTGGGGCGGGGCTTGTGTCCCTCGCGTGGCCACCTAAGCTCTTGTCGCTTCTTTGGGCAGGACGGCACCGATTCGAAGACGGCCTCCCCCTGGAAGGTAAGAACTGCGGTGCGAATAACGGTTCTCACAGCTTGTGTGTGAGCAAAAGTATTACGTCCTGTTCTAGAAAGCGTGCCTGTTTCTGAGTATTCAGGCTTGTCTTGAGCCTCTGGTCATTCCTGGACCCTGTGGGCTGGTTTCTTTCCGACCCTGGCATTACACGCTCTGAATCTCTTATCTCTTGAAACATGATGCTTGACAGACAGATGGAAAGTGTTTCCGTGCAGCTGCTCAGGACGAGCTCAGTTAGATGGCATTGTCACCCATGTCGCTGCCGGAGTAGACGTGGCAGGGGCGGCAGTGCGTGGTCGGGCGTGGTCCCAGCCGGAGGATCGCTGTCCACGGGGACCCGGCGTGAAGAGAGGAGGACTGAGGGGAGGGGGCTTTCGGTCCTCGTCTGCCTGACCGCTTTCCCCTGCGCCCAAGAAAGGCTGCCTAGAAGCTGACCCTGAGGGGAGGCATTTACCAATGACAGTGGACATGAGCCTAGACAGATCCAGGGTGGCCCTTGGCCAGGAGTGCACGGGAGAAACTGTTTGGTACAAAGTCTTTAACTATGAGTAAGGAACTCGTTAACTGAGTCCTGGATGCCCGGCGTCTTTCCTCCTGACCCAGCCCTTCAGGGACATGGCACTGAGTCAGAGGCAGACGCCTTCGATAGAGCAGGTCTCTGCATCATAAAAAGTGCGTCTTGCTGAGATGTGACAGAGGCATGACAGCCTAAAACCTGAAAGCCCCCCTCCAGCAGCCTTCCTGGCAGGTGCCCCTCGCCCCCAGGCCCCTTGTCGGGGGCCTTCTGCCCTCCGACTCTGCCTGTTCCGTTTACTCTGTGGGTGCCAAGCGAGGGAGGTCGCACTTTCCTTTGGATTCCACTTTCTCTCCTTTTTCAGTCGTAATTCTTATATAGCAGAATGTGACCTCATCTGCCCAACCTCCTGGCAGTTTTTCTGGTGACAGGTGTTCTTTCAGAAACATTTCAGGTGGCTTTCCAAACAGCAGCGCCTCCTGTTTCTGAAAAGGGCTGGAGACCACCGGTGTCTGCCTTCTGAGTCCTGTGCACCCACACTGGCTGAAAATGTCACCGGGGCATGTCCTCAGAGCATTTGGTAGCCTGCCATCCCTGCCTCCAAGCTTGTCCCCGCCCCCTTGCCTTACGTCCTCTGAGATGACAGGCACTACGACATGCCCAGGGGTTTTCTCTGAGGTAAAACTGGGCGGGCTCTGAGATCCTACGAGACCAGTAACTGCATTGGCAAGAACAAAGCTAGTCCATTGACTGACTTCTTTTCCATCTGGTGAGGCTGTCGCCCTTCGGTCAAGGGGACTCTGTTAAAAGGAAAGCAGCCCAGTAGTCACGGAGAAATTCAGTTGTCAGTCTCCTTAGCTGTGGAGTGGTCTCAGCCGCCAGCAGGTGTTGGACATGGTTTCTGAACTGTTCTCCTGTGGTAGGGTAAGAAAAAGACACTCAGTAGCCTTTAAGCTGTTTTTCTTCCAACTAGTTAATTGTGGTTTTCACCGTTTTCTTCTCACTGTTCATCAAAGAAAATTAATCATTGACTTGGGTCTGATTGTGCACTTGGGTTTTTTGGTGACTTTCCAGGAGTTGATACTTTTATTAATATATCTGCTTGGAATTGTAATAGTATCCCTTTAACATAATTTTGGTTAATAATTGGGAACTCATGAATGGCACTTAAAGTCTCTGTCCCTTAATTGACAGACACTTGATTAGTCTTGCTCTTCTGCTTTCCTCCTCTACCTTAGTCTGCTCGCCTGATGGTTCACACCGTGGCCACCTTTAATTCCATCAAGGTAAGAAAGCACGGCCAGTGGCCCAGCCTCCCCAGCCTCCCCGGCCTCGGTCACCGGCCCCTTTCCCGCCTGCACGGAGCTCTTGCCCTCAATAGTGCGCGAGCTGTCGCACGTGTCCCTCTCCTGGGTCTGAGGGTGTCCTGGGCAGATACAGACTCTCTTCGCGCATCAACGTTGACATCTCTGGCCACAAACTCGCCAGGTCTTGCCAGGGTTGGCCTTCCCCTCCGAATATGCTCCGGCGGGGCTGGCAGCTGCGAGGAGGGCAGTGGCTGCCCCTTTTGCCTCCTCCCAGGAGAGGTTGGGCCTCCGCTCTGGAGCTGTGGCAGCTGGTCTCCGGCATACAAGGTCTATGACAGCCCCGCGCTTGCGGGGCTTGCCGGGGCCTGGCAGCGGAGCAGCGGGCTCCGGGGTTTGTCCGCCAGGCCGTCGTTTACAAAGCACTTGCTTTGTGGTGGGCACCAGGCTAGGAGCCGAGAGTGAGGGTGAGTCAGCTGCGTCTCCTGGTGCTTCCAAGGTGGCTTCCAGGTCCAGCGTGGAGTGTGCACACCGTCTGATGTGGCTCTAGCTCTGGCGAGGTCTGACCGCCAGTACTTGTGCTGTGGTTGTGTATGAGTGTGTTCACCTCGAAGGCTGGAAAGAGAACAGCGTCTGTGTCCAGGCCTCTTCTTTCAAGTGAAACAGCCAGTCCATTGGCCTTTCCCCCAGAGCCTGGGGTAGGCCTGACAGAGGAGGGGCTGCCGCAGAGCTGATGCTGTGCTATCCTCCCGCAGGAGCTGAATGAGCGGTGGAGGTCCCTGCAGCAGCTGGCCGAGGAACGGAGCCAGCTCTTGGGCAGCGCCCACGAGGTGCAGAGGTTCCACAGGTGAGGGCCGTGCAGGGCTGGAAGAGCGGGCACCGAGAATGGCCCAGGCCTGCTCACACATCGGGGTACCAGCTGGCGCTCGTTGATGTGTGTGCGGTGACACCTGGGACCAAGTCTGACGGGATGGATGCTGGGTGCATGCGTGTGTGTCTGTGGCTTGGAGCTGTTGGCGGTAACTGCTGACGCATGCACAAATGCCAGGGAAAAGTGTCCGTTTGTCCTGTTAGGAAGGCAACTGTTCTCAGCACATGTTAACGTGAGTGTTTCTCGCCTGTAGAGATGCTGACGAAACCAAGGAGTGGATCGAAGAGAAGAACCAGGCCCTGAACACAGACAATTACGGCCACGACCTGGCCAGCGTCCAGGCCCTGCAGCGCAAGCACGAGGGCTTTGAGAGGGACCTGGCGGCTCTGGGCGACAAGGTGGGGACGTGCGCAGGCCTCCTCCTCCTCCACGTCTGCCCAGGGCAGAGCTCCTTCATTCCTTGCTTTCCCGCCGCTTTCCTCCTCTAGGTAAATTCCCTCGGGGACACAGCCGCGCGCCTGATCCAGTCCCACCCGGAGTCGGCAGAGGACCTGCAGGAAAAGTGCACCGAGTTGAACCAGGCGTGGAGCAGCCTGGGGAAGCGCGCCGACCAGCGCAAGGCCAAGCTGGGCGACTCCCACGACCTGCAGCGCTTCCTGAGTGACTTCCGGTAAGCGCGCGCTCCGCGCCGTGGCCCCGCCCCCGCCAGTGCCGTGCTCGTGCGAAGACCGACTGCCAGGCGGCAGGAAGTCTGCTCCTCAGCCACGCGCGCACACCGGCTCCCCTCCCCCGCCAGGTGGCATTTCTTCCTTAGGTGTATTTTTCACTTATTATGGATATACTTCAGTCTTTTCCATAAAGATTTTTCATTTAAAGTTTTTTAAGTCGACAGAGAAATGGAAAGATTAAACAGGGATCACCTCTAATGCTCTTCACCGTCCACATAGAGTCCCTAGTCACCTTTTACGACATTTGCTCTATCTCGCAGTCCGTGCTTCATTTCTCTGAACCGCGCGGAAGCAGGCTGCTGGTCCGAGGTGCTCCGCCTCCACCCTGTCAGCCCGCAGCTCCTGAGAATAAGGACCTTCTGCATAACTGCATTTCCATGACTGCACCTCAGAAACCTGATACTGACACAGCAGGATTTCATTTGGGTTCATATTTAGGTTTTTTCCACTTGTCTCAAATGGCTATATAAGGCAGGCTTAGTTTTCGGTACGCGACCCAGTTGAGTACCACTGTCTGCATTTGGCAGTCTGGCCTCCGTGATCTAGAACAGGATCCCTCTGCCCTCAGGGTTGTGTCTCCGACCTTTTTTCAGAGGCCAGCCCGTCGTCTGGTAGAATGTCCCATGACCCGGGACCGCGGTCGTCCTCAGGCTGCAGAGCACGCGACCGATGGGCGACTTGGGGCTCGTTTGGTAGTGCCGTCCTGCACGGGCGTTCCTGCCTCCCTGTTGGTGCTCGCCGTGCGCTCACACGCTCCTGTCGTGTGCGCCTGTGTCCACGTGGGGTGTGTCCCCCCGGGCTGGGGGCAGGCCGGGTGCTCCTCGCCTTCACAGGCCTCCAGTGGGAGGTCACAAAACAGACAGTCATTTGGAAGTGGAGAGTTAAGTGGCATTTAGTGTATTCACGGTGCCACACAAGCCACCCCGCTCTAGTTCTGGAAACTCATCACTGCCCTAGAAGAACACCCTCTACCCCGTAAGTGAGCACTCCCCATTCTCCGCTCCCCTCTGAGTCTGCTTTATGTCTCCCTGGATTTGCCTGTTTTCTGGGTGTATCATGTGAAAGGAAGTATGCGGCGTACGGCCTCACGCGCTGACTTCTGTGCCCCTGTGTGTGCGCGGCTGTAAGGGGCTGGACCACGTGCACCGGCCTAGGGCGTTTAAGGCTGAGTCCTAGAGGAGGGCGTTTTCATTGGAAGGCGTAGAACGCAACCACAGCTGTTGTCTCTGTCAGAACCTGTTACTCTGTAGGGTGGAAAGGTCTTAGTTAGCACCTATTCATTTTTTCTCTGAGGAATTCTTGACTTTGTAAGTATATCCATCTGAATAAGAGGCTTTGAAATAACTTTGCGCAGTGATCTAGCCTCCTTCTCTGGATTGACTAGATTCACCCCAAATAGCCTTCTGGGATAAGAATTCCGTCGTTCTCTTTTCCTCGGCGGGAAGCCTGCTTGCCACCTAACATAATGACTGTCCCTCTGTGGGTCTGGTTTCCAGGGACCTCATGTCCTGGATCAATGGAATACGCGGGTTGGTGTCCTCAGACGAGCTAGCCAAGGACGTCACCGGAGCTGAAGCTTTGCTGGAACGACACCAGGTGTGCGGACTGCCCACTGAGCAGCAGAAACTTGGTTGCTCTGCTGGGCCAGGACGACTTCATTGTCCCTCCCTTCCCCCGTCACCCTTTGTCGTGAGTTGGTGGTTGACACTAGAGTGGGCATCCTCTGCCGGTTACCTAATCCCTTTCCTCCTCTTGGCAGGAACACCGGACAGAAATCGATGCCAGGGCTGGCACTTTCCAGGCATTTGAGCAGTTTGGGCAGCAGCTGTTGGCCCACGGGCACTATGCCAGCCCAGAGATCAAGGAGAAACTCGATATTCTGGATCAGGAGCGCGCAGACCTGGAGAAGGCCTGGGTGCAGCGCAGGATGATGTTGGACCAGTGCCTCGAGCTGCAGGTACATGTGCTGGACGGTAGCTTCCCGTTGGCCACGGAGTTTCCGACCAGGTGTTTTGTTGCCAAAGGCTCCGTCTTCTCACCTGTCTCGCCTTCTTTAGCTGTTTCATCGGGACTGCGAGCAAGCAGAGAGCTGGATGGCTGCCCGGGAGGCCTTCTTGAACACAGAAGACAAAGGGGACTCGCTGGACAGCGTGGAGGCCCTGATCAAAAAGCACGAGGACTTTGACAAAGCCATTAACGTCCAGGTGAGGCCCGTGTACCTGGGAGTCTGAACTGTGTTTTCCCGACTGCCATCTTCTTGGTTGGCTTTTCTTCTTTCCTCCCTGAACAAGTAGAGTAAAAAGTGGGTTATTGACTGGGTTCACGTGTGAAGTGCTGAGCCGATTTTGCTGGGCTTTCCGTTCAGGCGGCAGACCGGTGACCACTCAACGGGTGTTGAGTTAGAGTGTAAACAGGCGCACAATGGTGCAGCCAATGTGAAACTTCATTAAAATCACAACATTTAGTTTTTAACCGTGATACTGCCGGTCCCACAGACCGCCGCCCCCCAGAGGAAAAGTCCACTGTCAGTCCCCGGGGACTGACGCTGCGCTTACCGTGTTAAGCCAGCCGAGAGCTCTGGCAGCTTCCTTAAAGTGCCGTGCACGACACTGACCCCGGAAAGGAAGCAGCGCAGTCCCCGTCACAGCTCCCGGGAGTCCCTGTGTGGTCCAGGAGAAACAAGTCACAGAAGTGATTTTGTTAACTTCACAATCACTCCTGAGGGTTTGAAGATGGGGCGCCGCAGGGGGAGCGTTCGTTGTGAACGGGAAGGAGACAGAGTGGCGGGTCGGCAAGGGACGCACACTACCGGAAATCAGACGCGATGCCACGCCCCGGTGTAGACACCACTGTGCGGGAAGCCTGACTGCTTGCTCCCGGTGGCCTGGCTGTGTCCACGGCATTTACTGGTGTCCCAGCCCCTGCGCCCCCAGTGTGACCCAGAGTCTTCTTGAGTTTAACTCTACTCTAGTAATGATTGAAATCAAGCTTTCTTTTGGCTTTTTGCACTCCTGCTTCTAAAGTGTCGGTGTATTCCGATCCTGCCACCGGCTAGTTCTCAGTCACCCAAAATAACCGCTCTCTGCGTGAGACCTGCAGTCTGCGCCAGGCGGTGCCGCCTTGCCCACCTTGCCCTCACGCCTTCGCTTGCCCGCAGGAGGAGAAGATCGCCGCTCTGCAGTCCTTTGCCGACCAGCTCATCGCTGCCGGCCACTATGCCAAAGGCGACATTTCCAGCCGGCGTAATGAGGTTTTGGACAGGTGGGTGTTCGCAGCGCTGACAGACCCCGCCACACCTGTGGGAGAGCCCGGTCCAGTCCCACTGGAGGGGCGTTCGTTCACGTTCGGTCTGTTTCCCTTGCTTAGGTGGCGACGTCTTAAAGCTCAGATGATTGAGAAGAGGTCCAAGCTGGGAGAATCGCAGACCCTCCAGCAGTTCAGCCGGGACGTGGATGAGATTGAGGCTTGGATCAGTGAGAAACTACAGACCGCGAGTGATGAGTCCTATAAGGACCCCACCAACATCCAGGTGAGCTGACCAGGTGGGCTGCTGCCTCCCGAGTAGCTGGTGTTCTTGAGCAGGTGGTGTTAAGTATGACATCTTTAAGAGGGGGGCACACCTATGACACAATTCCTGGTTAAGCCAGTGAAAATTTTCTTTCTTAAGAAGTTGGGCTGGTGGGAAGGCCCCAGTGAGTTGCCGGAGCCCGTTCAGAGCTGCTTGGTCTCTGTTGGAACCATCGGTGTCTGCTGTGAAAAGGGTGTATGAAGTGCCGTTGCGTCCGCTGTCCCCAAACGCTGGGCTTCCCAGGGGAAGTAGGACAGCAGCGTGAGTTTCTGTGTGATAGCTGATTTGTGTATTCACATCACTGTACTGAACTCTTGTTATTTCAATCTATTTTTGTAGCTTTCCAAGCTGCTGGTAAGTTTTGTGTTCTTTAAAAGTCTCGGTTAAATGAGCTCCAGTATCTGTGCTCTCCTCTGTGGACTCTTGTGATTGTGGTCACACGCAGTCTGCTGGTGTCTCCTCATCCATCTTTTCATCTCTGATCATCCGTCACACTCCATCCAAGTGTCCCTGTGGGATGTGGCTTTCTCTGTTGTCCGTAGCCTGCAGCCCTTCACTCCTC
Organism: Micronycteris hirsuta; assembly: GCA_004026765.1. Classification (NCBI taxonomy): domain Eukaryota; kingdom Metazoa; phylum Chordata; class Mammalia; order Chiroptera; family Phyllostomidae; genus Micronycteris; species Micronycteris hirsuta. The sequence goes on along the minus strand of PVJI01000313.1, from coordinate 238,089 downwards.
GTGCCGTCCCCAGTTTATCACGTAGGCAAGTTCTGTGCGGTGTTTGATTTGAGGGGCAGTAATTGACTGCTTTCTTTCTAGAGGTGCATCTTCTAAAGATGGCATTTATTTAATATTCTTAGAGGCAGGGGAGGGGAGGGAGAAAGAGAAGGAGAGAATCATCAATATGTTAGTAATACAGTGATTATTTGCCTCTCACATGCCTTATACTGGGGGCCTGGCCCGCAACCCAGGCATGTGCCCTGACTGGGAATCGAACCGACAACCTTTTGGTCCACAGTCCAGCACTCAGTCCGCTGAGCCACACCAGCCAGGGCGAGATGCTTCTTTGAAAAAATGAAACAGCTTTTTCCGTGTAGACCTCGGCTCCTGGCCTTTGGTGGCCTAAGGCACGGGGTCTAGCAGAGTGAGCATTTCATGCTGGTCACAGGAGAGGGACAGCGAGGGACCACAGAGAGGTAGCTAATCTGCTCTTAAACCTGAGAGGAGCCGGGGGCAAAGCGCTGAGCAAAACGGGGCCGTTACCCAGGGGATAGTGCAGTGGACTTTTCTGTCCAGATGTAGTTCAGGAGTTGCCTGAATGCGTGGAAGAAAGGAAGTAATAGAACAGATGGAATTCAGACCAGAGAGTGATCGTACCGAGAAGAGAGTAAACAGGGCTGCGGCAGGATTTGTGGGTACTTGAGACCTCTTGTTCCGGTTCTGGGGTCAGTGCTGTGGTCTGCAGCCAGGCGGCCCCGTTCTTTGACAGTCGCTGCCCCTGAAATGAAACACGTGCTGCAGAATTCTTCCCCAGCTACACTGCTTTTTTTTTTTCCTTTTAGTTCTTTTTTCCCCAAATAACATTCTCCCCTAAGATCCTGCATTTCTCACCCAGAATTGTGCCACAGCTGCGTCCTTGTACTTGTGTCTCGTGTTCCCGTGCCTCCCTTCCTCTGTGGATTCCTGAAAACACTGTCAGGCCCCCGCGTCAGGAGCACACCCCTCTCCCAACCCTCTCTCTTCTTAGCGAAGAGACATTCCTGCCCGGACTGAAGCCTGGGTTTTGACAGTATCCGGGAGTTTTGGTAATGGCGGCTACCCAGTGAGAAGCCAGCCGAGCCCGGCCTGCAGCCTCTGTGGCCCTCTCCTCTGTCACAGAGGGCCAGCTTGACCCTCATGGGCACTGCTGCATAGTGACCGCTGCCTTAGATGAGGAGGGACTTGCGTGTGTGTCACCGCTAGAGCCTCCGTCCGCTGAGGAGAGAGCCGTGGGTGGAAACTGATGTACAAGCAGACTCAAAACTGCAGCTGGCCACTTCAGTCTTCTGAAAAGTGTCAGAAAGTGTTTAATTCCAGGATTTCACTCCCAAATAGCTAGTCCTGCTGATTTAAGAGTCAGCCTGATTTACCCGTTCCTGAGCTGGTGCATTTCCTTCCTGCTTGCCCAGCCCTTCCCCTGAACCCCCACCAGGTTGACCCCACGCTAGTCACACCGGTACCGTGGTTGTGGTCTCTAAAAAATGCTAACCCCTGCCCCAGATCTTTTAAGTTTGCACCACTCCCTTCCCTCCGAGAATCCCTTCTCCCCAGGAAGCTGTCAGGTGCAGGGCCAGGTTTTGAAAGGTGGTTTTCTGCTGTTTTTAGAGCAAGCACCAGAAGCACCAGGCCTTTGAAGCAGAGCTGCACGCCAATGCCGACCGCATCCGCGGCGTCATCGACACGGGCAATTCCTTGATTGAGCGCGGGGCCTGTGCCGGCAGCGAGGACGCCGTGAAGGTAGGCCCCCGGCTCCGCACGGGCCCCGCAGCGTGGGGTGGTGTCAGCAGATCAGCAGGCGTCAGCTGCTCGCAGACGGGGGTGCGAGCGGGAGTGGCTGCTCTGAGCGTCTTCCCTACCCCCTTGAGCACGTGTCACGGCAGCTTCAGCAGCGTGGGTCCTTTCTGGATTTCGCGTCTCTGACGGCTCCCGTGTCTCCCCCAGGCCCGGCTGGCGGCCTTAGCTGACCAGTGGCAGTTCCTGGTGCAGAAGTCCGCCGAAAAGAGCCAGAAACTGAAAGAGGCCAACAAGCAGCAGAACTTCAACACTGGCATCAAGGACTTCGACTTCTGGCTCTCCGAGGTAGCGCCGAGAAGTCTTCCCCTCCCGTTGTCAGAAGACATGTAGTCACACGGGGCGGTGGGTCTGTCGGCGAGCCTGAACCATGAAGAGTCGGGCTCTCCAATGGGCCTTTTGGCAGAAATCTTCATTATCGGCTGTGAGCCGCGTGCTGGGCGCGACTCAGGAGGAGAGCGAAGGGATGTTTGGGGAAGGGTGAGCTTATTTTGGGGGCCTCGGGCTCACTGCCCCGGAGGGAGCGCAGGTAGCACCCGGAAGAGCGGCGAGCCGGGAAGGCAGTGAGGAGCGCGCCCTGTCGGTGAGTGGGAGAGCGCGGAGCCGAGGAGAAACGGGGACTCGAGGAGCCCCCGCCCCTGTATCCCACCCGTACACACTGCCACGCACGTCTGTGTGGCTGTTCTTTACAGACAGCTGGGCTCACAGGGTGCTTTTTGTTAGTGTGTACTGGGAGTGGTACCCCCAAGGCACAGGACATCCCTCCTGATCGTTTGAATGTCTGTGCGGGTCCAGGTAGCGTGTGTTAGTTGTGCTGTCCCAGATCCAGTCCTGTGTGGGGGGACGTTCTGGTCTTCTTTGTTGGCTCCACGCTGCACAGCAGCGAACGGCCCGTGTGCCGTCCCCTCCGCCCACGCTGCCACTTCCCCTGGCAGTGTTTCTTTGACATGGGATTGCTCTGCGTCTTGCCATCCAACCACCTTGAGGCTCCATGGCCCTGTGCTTCGCTGTAGCATTGCAATTCCCGGGTGCTTGAGTTGTCGATTGACAGGGGAGCACCTGAGGCCGTGCGGGCTGAGCCGGGCTGAGCAGGCGCAGCAGTAACTTGGGCTGAGGAGCGCACAGCCTCCTAGCTGAGGCCGGGAATAGCAGCCGGGCGGCCTGGATGTTCCAGAACTCTCCGTGCGCACTGTACAGTAGCCTTTCGCTTTGTTTCCGCTGCCAGGTGGAGGCCCTGCTGGCATCTGAGGATTACGGGAAAGACCTGGCTTCTGTGAACAACTTGCTAAAGAAACATCAGCTGCTGGAGGCGGACATATCTGCCCACGAGGTGAGCAGAGGGAGGGGGCGGCCGGGCCAGTGTCTGGGTGTGGCTGTGCTTTTGGGAAAGGAGAGGGGTGTCCGTCACTCAAAGCCGAGGGTCTCAAACCCTGTCGTCTTGGGGCCACTTCATACTCTCAGCTGTCGTTGAGGGGCCCCGACGAGGGCGGGCTCTGTTTATCAGCATTCTCCATTATTAAGAGGAAATAAATTTTAGAAGTTAAATTTCACGAATCAACGTCAACGCGTTACACACTGTATGACTTCCCTGACGTAACGTTCTCGGAATGGCAAGTGTACGGAGGTGGAGAGCAAGCGAGTGGTTGCCAGGGGTCGGGGCCAGGGTGAGAGTGCAGCCGTGAGGGTTCGGGGAGGTTTCGTGCTGACGGAATGATGCCTGGGTCTTGGTCTCTGTGGCGATGACACAGGTCCACACATAGGATAGAACTGCACATGTCGCACAGCAGGCTCCCGGGGGCCCCACAAGTGAGTGCGCATGAGGGAGGGCGGGTCTGAATGAGGCCTGCGGATCGGCAGCAGCGGTGTCCGCGGGGTTGCTGGTGTGGGTCCTGTGCCGTGACAGTTGGGGACCTGGTGGGAGGACACACAGAACCTGTGCTGTTTGTGCACCTTTTGTGAGTCCGAGTTTATTGAGCCACTTAAAAGAGTAGTAAATCTGCTAGGAGTTAACATAAATAACTTTTTTATGAATTATGACTAAATTTTTCCAAAAACAAAAATAAAGCAATAAGAGTGGCTTTGGCTATGTTTTTGCAAATCTCTTCAATGTCCACTTTAAGAGAAGCCAGCCGGCCTGTCCCGGCTGCTTCTGGGCCCCGTTGCCTGAGGCGCATCGCCCGACACAGCCGGCCCGGTGGTGTGCGGAGGGCGGCGTCTGCATTCAGGTCATTAACGCGCGTGCTCGGTGCTACGCCAGACTCAGTCAGTGGGAGTTTATTAAAGGGCAGTTGCAGAGTGGACACGGAAGCTTTATCAGTCAGTCATTAACCCTGTTTTCTGTTAACATCCACTGGTGCACATTGGGCTTCGAGGGGCTCTTTCACCCGTGCACGAGGTCACAGCACCTTCGGAAAACACTGGTTCGCTGAGCAGCATGGATCTCCTGAGTGCGGCACGTCTCACGGTGTCTCCACGTTCATTGACGCCGCACAGAAGGCGTTCCCTGTCGGACGCTGTCGAGCTCACGGAGGGAGGCAGAAATTTCCCAAAACACTGATTTTCTCGTGAAAATTTGAATTTTATCGTGAGCAGGAAACTCAGTTTTCCTTATAGCGGCAGGTTTACTTTTTTTAATGGCCGACACAGTGTTTGTCAGTCCCGAAGTCTGAACGAGCAGTTCGTCTGCTGGCGACGCTTCCGCGTGTGCGGCGGCCCGGGCAGGCGGACCTCAGGCCGACCCTGGACTCGAGCTCACAGCAGCGGTGCCCGTGTGCGTGGCCATCATGTCACTCGGGGATAAACAGTGACTTCTGCTCCGAGGTGGATGTTCCGTGCGATGGGCAGCTCTTGCTGCTTTTTAAAGGGCGTCAGCGAGGCAGCGTTTTCACTGGGACTGCGGGGTGGTGAAGCGTCGATTTCTGCACTGCCGTTTGCGCGGCCCTGAGCTAAGGCTCCAGCACGCGCCCCCTGCGTGCACGCCCGTTGCTGTTGCCCCATCGGCGCACAGATAGTTTGACCTTGTGGAAGCCTGGGGTCCACGCACCACACACTGAGAGTATCAACACTGCGCACCCAGTATGTCTTCCACTGGCCTGCTGGGGAGGAGCTCCTCCTGAGCTCTTATTTACGAGCAGGTGCTCACAGAGACCCAGGTTTCTGATCCCTCCCATTCTGTCGCCTGCCCCAGGATCGCCTGAAGGACCTGAACAGCCAGGCGGACAGCCTGATGACCAGCAGTGCCTTCGACACCTCCCAAGTAAAGGACAAGCGGGACACCATCAACGGTCGTTTCCAAAAGATCAAGAGCATGGCAGCCTCCCGGCGAGCCAAGCTGAATGAGTCCCATCGCCTGCACCAGTTCTTCCGGGACATGGACGACGAGGAGTCCTGGATCAAGTAAGTGTTCCTGTGACGTCATGCTCTAGGCCACTGAGATGCCCTTTGAGCCCTCAGTGGCAGTTGGAAACACAGGGCTGAGAGTCAGGAGGTCCGGGTCTCTCCTGGACTGTGGTGGTAAGACAGGGAAGTGTGGCAGCAAGGGCATGGCCTCAGCAGCCATGCTGTGCTGCGCCCTGCTCCATCCACCACACTCACTGTGGGACGACCTCGGTTTCTTCTTCGGACGTCCAGGTGTGCGGTGATACCGGTCAGTAATGGCCTCCGAATGGTAGCAATTGATGCACAGTGGTTGCACTAGACCTTGGTTTGACCCTTCCTTGAGATCCCTGGGGAAATTCGTGAGCTCCTATGTGGAAAAGGCACTCTGTTCTCTTCTGGGGAAGATTGATTCTAGAAGGAAGGAGAGGAGCTTGTTTTTAATCCTCTCCCCAGAACTTCAGTCTACCTTTTCTGGTTGGTGTAGCATATAAACAGAGCAGGCTGCAGTGGGAGGGGTGTCTCCAGTCCTGTGTCTGATGCGAGTCCACATGGAAAAGCGGGTCGCAGGGCAGTGCCACGGCACACCCGGCCCTCTGCAGAGGCGGGCACAGTGCGTGCTCCTGCACACGTGCGCAGACACCGTCACCTGGGAAAGAGACTTCTGGTTTCCGGAAGACTGGCGGGACTTCCTGGGGAGAGGGGCGGGCGTCGGTGAAGGGTGTCGCGAGCGCTGTAGCTCTCGCAGCAGTTCTGCCCGGGCTTCGCCGGCCGGCAGCATGGTGGTGCGGGCCCTGACTGCCTGCCTGTGCTGCCCAGGGAGAAGAAGCTGCTGGTGAGCTCCGAGGACTACGGCCGAGACTTAACGGGCGTTCAGAACCTGAGGAAGAAGCACAAGCGGCTGGAGGCCGAGCTGGCTGCTCACGAGCCAGCGATTCAGGTGAGGCTCCCGGCGGAGGGGGTGGGCCCCGGTGACACACAGCGGTCCTTTGCTCTTGTTCACATCACTGAGGTCTCTCCAGTGTCTGTGACTCCTCGCCCCGAACTGGGAAGAGGTTCTGGATTTGATGCTGAGGCCTTTGCCTGGAAGCATCTAGAAGCTTGGCTAAAGACAGCTGTTAACCTGCTTGTTCGCGCCTGTCAGGGCGTTCTGGACACTGGGAAGAAGCTGTCGGACGACAACACCATCGGGAAGGAGGAGATTCAGCAGCGCCTGGCACAGTTCGTGGAGCACTGGAAGGAGCTGAAGCAACTGGCGGCGGCCCGGTGAGCAGCCGGGGGAGGAGCTCCGGGCCCTCCTTCCTTGTCCCTGGACCCTGTCCCTGGGTGTGCAGGGGCTGCCTCTGGCTTGCTCCAGGGTCCCCTCTGACGGCCCCTGGTGAGCCGGCTCTGCTGTGAGAACCTGGCCCAGCATGCGGCCCGGAGTTCCCCGTTCCACTGGCGCTGTCTTTGTATTGGGCAGGAGGCTTGGCTGAGCCGTGTGCTGCCTGTGCTCGGCAGTGTTTTCACGCCTGTTCACACTCAGAATCAAAGTCGGAAGAGGTCATGGCTGATTTTTTCCGTCTGCTGTAAATAGGGGTCAGCGGCTGGAAGAGTCCTTGGAATATCAGCAGTTTGTGGCCAACGTGGAAGAGGAGGAAGCCTGGATCAATGAGAAAATGACGCTGGTGGCCAGCGAAGATTATGGTGACACTCTGGCTGCCATCCAGGTCAGAGAGCTGGGAGGTGCTGCCTGCCTCCTTTTGCAGCCCCTGCCTCTGGTCGCCCTTTTCCTGCTTGTGTGTTCAGTGGCTATGCTCTTACCAGGGGCTTGCAAAGCCAGCGGCCAAGGTCGCATTGGCTGGCTTTTGCCCTCAGGGTCTTGCACTGGAGGTGCCGTCCACCCGCAGGCAAAGTTGGCCTGACTTTGTGGGCCCCAGTGCTCTGCTGCTTTGCTGTGGGTGCCACTGGGACTCTGACGCACAGGTGGCTGTATTATCTTACAGTTCTGGAGGCAGGAAATCTGAGGGCAAGGTGTAGACAGGTCCTCGCTCCCCGAAACTTCTAGGGGAGGGTCCTTCCTTGCCTTTTGCAGCTCCTGGTGGCCCCGGGCGGTCCTTGGCTGTGACTGCATCTGTCTATTCTCAGTGGCCACCTTTCCTCTGTGTCTGGGTCTTCCTGGGGCATCTCTCCAGGCATATCTGTGTCCAGATTTCTGTTTGCTTCTAAGGACACAGTCATGGGGTTCGGGCCCAGCCTAAGGCCCTCGTCTTCACTCTGTCACCTGCAGAGACCCCAGGTGCATGTCCACAGGTGCCAGGGTTAGGACTTCATCTTATCCTTTGCGGGCACACAGTTCAACACACAGCATACGTCCTACATACGTTGGTTACCTTCGCTCTGCAACAACCCTAAAAATAGCAGTCTGTCTGCTGCTGTCCCCTGGGCACCCTCACCGCTGCCCTGAGGCACAGAGGGCAGCCAGGCTGAGATCCGTGAGTGCCACTCGGGCCCTTGGCAGCCAGGCCCCTCCGCATGGCCTCCTTTCCCAGTGGCCCAGCCCGCCTGCCTTAGGCGGCATCACACGGGCACAGCCAGAACCTGCTGGGGATCTGTGGGCCTAGTCTCAGACGTGACACAATGTCCTCACTGCCTTCTGTTGGGCAGAGTCGTCACCAAGCAGCCCAGGGTCACGGGTGGATGCGTAGACTCCCTTCTTGATAGGGGCTGCCTGTTAACACTGGAATGTTCCTGAATGTGTGCCATCAGCTGCGGAAACAGAGTCTGCATTCCCAAGAATGGGGGCGCCCCTGAGCCACACCCCTCACAGTGGGGACCCCGTGCAGCTAGTCAGGGTGGCGGGAGTTCCCGCCGCTGCAGTTTGAGTCCTGGGAGCGTTGTCCCCAGTGCTTCTGTGGTGCTGAGGAAGGTCCCTAAGGATACGTGCTCAGGAGTGTCGTCTGTCCACTCCCGTCCCCTCTGGGAAGAGAAACGCTGTGCCAACTGACTGCCAAGAGTTTGCCCCTTTCAGAAAAGCCATCCCTGGCATTGCTCCCGAGGCCTGCGCCCCGCCAGTTACTCTCAGTGCACCTTGGGTTTGCCACTTCAGAATTTCCCATTTATTTCCGTACCCGTCTGCCGTCTTAGTCCCAGCCAGACGGATGCATGCGAGGGCCCACACCTTCCAGGCTTGTCACCCTCTATCCCGACCTGGCATGTTGCTGCCTGCCAAGCGCTCAGTGCCCGTTCCACTGCCCCCCTTGCAGGGCTTGCTGAAGAAACACGAAGCTTTCGAGACAGACTTCACTGTCCACAAGGACCGCGTGAACGACGTCTGCACTAACGGACAAGACCTCGTGAAGAAGGTGAGCCTGGCTTCCGGCGCCGGGACGCCCGCATGCTGGCACCTCCGTTGGCCCCAGCACTCACACCCAGGACAGTCACCGAGCGTCGCACGAGGCCAGCAGCAGGGCCGGGCCTGTGTTTCACGAAGGGGGGGCCCCAGGATTGGTTGGCTAGTTTCTCCCGTCTGAAGCCAGTCGGTAAGGGGAGGGCACAGCACAGACTCTCTGCGCTGACTGCGCACAGAGGGGTCCCCGCTGCTCCTCCTGTGACACTGGCGGCTCCCGTTTCTTTCTCTCGTGTGGGAGCCCTTTGTAGAGATGGTGGGAAGTGCAGGTAAGCAAGGCACAACTGCCACCTGAGGCCACCGGTGCGACCTTGTCTCTGCACGCTCTGCCGCCCCAGACGAGGCAGACGCTGGCCGCCTTGAGTCACACCACTCTGGCCGTGACCTGGCTGCTGCACGGGTCACTCAAATGCGTTTGGAACCAAGAGTGAGCAGAAGCGTCTGAGGCTTCCTAAGTCCCGTCTCCCCAGTGTCAACGTCTGCTGAACCGTTTTCTGTTGTCACTGACCGTGTGAAATAGCCATTCTTTGGCTGTGTGGTATTTTTTCTAAGGTGCATTTAAGCTTTTTCCAGTGTTTTACTATCAAAACTAATGCTGATGGATGCATCATTTTAACTTAACAGTTCCGTATATTCCTGATAATCCCTTTGGAATTAATTCCTTGAAATGGAATGGCGGTGTTCATCTTCTTAAGGCTTTTTCCCTGTCTTGCTGTCAGAAGCCTGACCCCCTCCTCTTCCCCTGGTGCACACGGCCGCTCCGGACAGCGGGGCCTTCCCCGGGCAGGGGGGGCTCGGCCCAGTGACCGAAGCAGGCGCTGAGTCTGACCGGAGTGCGCCTTCTCTTCGTGGCCTAGAACAATCACCACGAGGAGAACATCTCTTCCAAGATGAAGGGGTTGAACGGGAAGGTGTCCGACTTGGAGAGAGCTGCCGCCCAGAGGAAGGCGAAGCTCGACGAGAACTCGGCCTTCCTTCAGTTCAACTGGAAGGCGGACGTGGTGGAGTCCTGGATCGGTGAGCGCTGTCTCGGGGCGGCCCGGCGGGACCGCTCTGACCCCCAGCTCGTCTGCTCCCTTTGTGGTGGGTTTTCTTCTGCAGAGAAGAAACCAATCAGACGTGGGCATCTGAGAGAACCTGCCACCCAGGCAGACCTGGAGCTGGTGCCGTGCACCAGAGCGCCGAGGCCCCAGCGGTGCCCGGCACGGGGCCTGCACACGGGTTTCCAAAAAAAATGCCCTTGGCCAATGAAAGAAGCAGTGGAGGTCACAGTAGGACAAAATGCGCACAGCAGCTGGCTCCAGGCTACATCGGCACTGCCCCCAGCCAGCTGTGTGGGTCCAGGGTGCGCTCGGCTTTCAGGAGAGGGAACTAGACTCTGCTTCCGGGACCATGGTCCTTGCTGTCACCTAAGAAGAGGCTGAACCTTGTGTCTTCACGGCACAAACAGGAACAGGAGTCTGGGGTACAAGCAGGGGCCAGTTAACGTGGGTTCAGAGATTGCCGTTGGTGACACTCGAATCGAAACAAAAGAAAATAACTGCCTCGTTCTGTTTTTAACTTAATCTGGCTACACTGAGGAGAGGTGCATTCCCGTGCCTGGTTTTCTAGGTGAGAAGGAGAACAGCCTGAAGACCGATGACTACGGCCGAGACCTGTCTTCCGTCCAGACTCTCCTTACCAAGCAGGTCAGTGGCAGCCTCTTGGCCGACTGGTTAAAGTCTGCTCAAGTAGTGGTTCCCGGTAGCTACGTGGTGCTCCGCATGTCTCATTGAGACGTCTGATTCTCACGTTAGGCCCTGGGGACTTGGCGGTACACGTGGCGCAGCCCTGGTCCTCGGGGCGCTGCCACGCCAGGCGTGCGTGCGGCAGTCCGATGGGTGCAAACAGGGTCTGCACTGTGGGCTTATCCTCGTGTCCGGCCTCAGTCTGCCTGGGGGCTGGGAAGATGCTGCTGTCCTAACCTGCAGTCTCAAGGACAAGGGCAGGTGTGACCCAGTGGCAGGACAAGATGGGGACTCCAGGCTGACAGTCTGGCAGAGGCACCAGAACCTGCAAGTTGGAGTCTCGTTGCAGTGACTGCAGATTAACTCGTGGCTCCCATTCCAGGAAACCTTCGACGCTGGCCTGCAGGCCTTCCAGCAGGAGGGCATCGCCAACATCACCGCCCTCAAAGACCAGTTGCTGGCCGCAAAGCACATCCAGTCAAAGGCCATTGAGGCCCGGCACGCCTCCCTCATGAAGCGATGGAGCCAGCTTCTGGCCAACTCGGCCACCCGGAAGAAGAAGCTGCTGGAGGCTCAGAGTCACTTCCGCAAGGTAAGGGAAGGCGAGCCCGCCTGCCACTTGCTGTGCTGGGTCACCAGCTTGGCACAGGGGTTGTGCTCAGGGGCGTGGGATCACCCTCACGAGACTGCCGTTCAGGAACACCCGGGACGGGTGAGTTCACCTGCATCGGGGGAAGGGGAGCGGGGAAGACAGGACTTCTCAGCAGGGGAAGTGGGAGAAGGGGGCCAAGCAGCAGCGTGCCACGTCGCCCCTGGCGCCCAGGGAGCCTTTCCTGCCCGCCAGATGCCCCTCGCCCTGCCCCGTCCTCCTGCCCCGGCAGCTGTCACGGCTCCGTCTCCTCTGCTTTCAGGTGGAGGACCTCTTCCTGACCTTCGCCAAAAAGGCTTCTGCCTTCAACAGCTGGTTTGAAAACGCAGAGGAGGATCTGACGGACCCCGTGCGCTGCAACTCCCTGGAAGAAATCAAAGCCTTGCGCGAGGCCCACGACGCCTTCCGCTCCTCCCTCAGCTCAGCCCAGGCCGACTTCAACCAGCTGGCCGAGCTGGACCGCCAGATCAAGAGTTTCCGCGTGGCCTCCAACCCCTACACCTGGTTCACCATGGAGGCCTTGGAGGAGACCTGGAGGAACCTGCAGAAGATCATCAAGGTGCCCATCCCGCTGCGCTCTGCACTCCTGCCAGGCTGTCCGACAGGGCCCTGGTCAGAGACCCCTTCCAGCAGGGCAGCCGTGAGACTCGGGCGGAGGCAGCGGGTTTGCGTCTCTCAGAAGTTAGCGCGGGTGTCAGTCTAGCCACTGCCCACTGCCTGTCATCGGTCACTTCCGGGCACATCTTCCCAGAGTTCCCGGGGGATGTCAAGCAGCCAGAGAATTACTGAGCTCTCTGAGCTCACGGAGTGTCTCCAGGACCCCTTCCTGCTGTCTTTGGGTAGAGGTTAACACCCAGTTTTCCTGACCCCCCAAGCGATAGTTCTCGTGTTCAGCATCAGAAAACAACTTTCTGCCGCTCTCAAGTGTTAAGGCCATCTGATCCGTCCATTCCCGAGGGCGGAGCCTCCTGCATCCTGAGCCTGTCTGTGCAGGAGGAGCTAGGGTGACGTGGCCTCTGCCTCCCTTTGGTCCTTAGGAGAGGGAGCTGGAGCTGCAGAAGGAGCAGCGCCGGCAGGAGGAGAATGACAAGCTGCGGCAGGAGTTCGCGCAGCACGCCAACGCCTTCCACCAGTGGATCCAGGAGACCAGGTGCGGCTCCGCCCCGGGAGCGCTCTGGGCCTGAGCTGAATGCCCAGGCCTTGGGGAGCTTTGCATGAAAGCAGAAGGCGTTCTGGGCACTAAGGAAGAGGGTAGAAGCATGGGAGCTGGAGGGGTGGGCAGTGGTTAGGACAGTGTCCTTGGAGGGACTTCGCCCAATTGGGTGGGACCATGCATGCCCTTGGTGAACTCTGAGCAGCGACTGAGTGGCAGACTGGTGGGTTGAGTGCAGGGCGGGTACTGATGATGTTGGTTTTTTCTTTCCTTTCTTGTGTCCCCCACCACCACCACCACCATCCCCCACCTCCCGATTGCTGCTGTCCGGATACCGCCTTGTCTCGTGGCTGCTCGGACCCCGTCTCCACAGAACGTATCTTCTCGATGGGTTAATATTGTCTTCTTATTCTCGGGGCTTGTGGTGTGGTGGTGTCTCGTGTGCTTGTCCCTCTGCCCCCTGTGGCCTGGCTTGCAGAGGATCCCAGGATGGGCCTTCCTGTGCCTCCGTGCCCAGGGCAGGCTGACGTCCCCTGCCCTGTCCCCTTACAAGGAGTGTATGCCGTGCCCACAGCCCGCTGACCCTGACAGCCTACGGCCTGGGGAGGAGGGTACTCCCACCTCCCTCTTCTGATTCTGGGGGCTCTTGGGTAGAGCATGTGACTGAGCCGGGAGGCCAGCGCTGAGGCCGGGCCCCTAGGAATCCCCATGCTGTCTCGGCCCTGGGATGGCACTGACATCTCCTCCTCAGAGATGTCTCTCCTCCTCAGGTGTCCAGGGGAACAGTACTTAGTCCTTAGGAGGCCGTGGGCACAAAGCGGATGACAGCGTTTAGGGGCTCAGGCTGGTTCAATAAGTCCCCAGCTGTGCGTGACCCTCCCCCAGCAACCCATTTTCCCGGGGTGGAGGGGAGGAACAGGTGTCATTCACCCTAACTGAAGGCCGAAGTGCCCAGTATTTCTGAGTGATAGGGCTTGGGAGGAGCCCAAGAGGATCAGGGCCGTCCCCCCGGTCTTGGCTTCTGCCTGGGCCGGTTACCTGTGCATTCTCCCCCAGGCCCGTTCTCAGTCAGGGCCAGGGTGGGTGGGACTGCTGTGCTTCAGGCCACTCCTGAGGCCCTGCAGCAGGTAAATCGAGCAGGGGGAGAAGGAAGCCCGTACGGATCCGTCCCCATGTGCTGAAGGCAGAATGGGTCAGGGTTTAGGGGACCCAGTTTCTAGCTTGAGCTCAAAAGCTACCCAGTGTCTGCTCTGCCCCTGAGCCCCTGGGGCTGTCTGCTCGTCCCGTCTCGTCTCTGTGAGGCGCCCCCAGCCCCGTCCCGTCTTGCCCGGCCCCTGTGTGCTGCCCCAAGGCTGCCTGTCCTCCCAGGCCGGCCTCGGCTCTCCAGCCACCAGGTCCCCGCCTGGGCGCTGCCTGCTCGGGCCTGTGGCGTGTGTCTGTCTCGGTGTGCCCTCCCCTCCCCCTCCCTCTGGTGGATTCATTTGCTTTCTTCTCTTTGAATAGCATAGCGTATCGTCGGGTCATCCGTGTCTATCAGTATGAAGTTGGGGATGATCTGTCTGGAAGGTTTTTCTCCTCTTATTTCTCTTCTTACCTCACTGTGGTTTTACCGATGCACTTTTGACTTCCCCAGGCGGCTCTGCTTTCTGACTAACCCACTGCCCTCGGCCGCTTGGGACAGAAGGGTCTGTCCTCCTCCCCCTGCACCAGCACCCAGCCTCTCCCCCGCCTCCAGGTCCTGGGGGTGTGCTTTGCCCTGGGGAACATGGCGTGACTGTGAGTCTGATCTGATCTGTGGGGTAGGAGGAGCCTGGTGCCTTGCTTTTGCTAGACACTTTGAACTTGGGGAGATTTCAGAGCTAACCCTGGCTCGCTGGGTGTTGGTAGGTTGGGGCAAATATGGGTACGGGGGAGGCTGGAGTAAGATCCCACCAAGGACATGCGCACAGTGTGACTTGTCCCTGCACGTGACCCCAACCCAATTGTCATCTTCGTTCACTGGAAGCCTCCCGTGGCCTTGCACCGTGTTAACGGGATGGAGGCTCCCCTAGCCCCCTTGCCCTTCTGAATCTCCTGGAAGGAGCCTCTAGTGCTGCCTCTAGGTCCTGGGACCTGAAGTGTAGGCTTACCACAGCCACCTCCCTCCTTCAGGCAGGATTAGAACCATTTTAAAGCTCAGGTCTGGCCATGATCTCGTAGCGCCCAGTGTCCCTGTCTGCGGGGTCTGACTGCGTCTCCCCCGGAAGGGGCCCCCTTCCCGGGAACCTGCAGGAGACCCCAGGGGTTTCTGGGGTGGCTGTCCGCTTGTCAGCCTCCCTCCTGCCTAGGGCCTCCCCATCTGTCAGCGGCAGGGTCTTATGGGGGGCGTCCCCCCGCTGTGGCTGCAGAGGGGTGCGTTATTGGGCCTGCAGCCCTCCTGTGTCCCTGTAAAGTTGGTTCCTGAGGTAGCCCTCAAGGGCCTCGCTTGGGTCACTGTGCCACAGCAGGGCGGGGCCTGAGGAGCCACGTGAGGAAGGACCCTGGCCTGGGAGCCGGCAGGTGGGGCTGGGCCTGTGAGGCGGCACCGGGAAAGTTCGGCCTGCCCCGCTCCCCGGGCCCCTCAGGGAAAGACAGCCCACAGCAGATGGGTTTAGTTTCCTTCATAAAAGGGACTGGAGACTGCAGGCAGTTTTATCTAAGGATAGTTCATTTCAAGCTCACAGGTCCTTCTTGCCTCACCATGATTCCATGTTTTGCATTTAGGTCCTGCATGGTGGAAGAATCCGGGACCCTCGAATCCCAGCTTGAAGCTACCAAAGTAAGTGCCCCAAGGGCTCCTGACCCAGCTGAGACCCTGCACCTGTCCGCCCCAGCAGTCCTGCCTGGCTCTCAGCCCAGTGTGAGGTGGGCTGGTTGGGCGCCCCTTTACTCTTGGCTTAAAGCAGCCTGGGTCCCCACCACCTCGAGCCCTGCTGAAACAGGGACAGGCTCTTCTCGTCCTTGGTGTGTATTGGGTTGGCCAAAAAGTTTGGTTTTTTACCTACGATGGCTGTAGTAGCGTTTAGTTGTCTTTAATTTCATTTGAGACAATTTTGTTAGGTTGTGTTGTGACACTTGTCATATCTGTATTTTTTAAAAAAAACAAAATTGGTGAATTTTTGTGTAGCCTTTTTTTTTTTTGGAAGTTTTTTTTGTTTGTTTGTTTTTTAAGATTTTATTTATTTATTCTTAGAGAGAGGAGAAGGGAGGGAGACAGAGAGGGAGAAACAGCAATGTGTGGTTGCCTCTCACATGGCCCCCACTGGGGACCCAGCCCGCAACCCAGGCACATGCCCTGACCGGGAATCGAACCGGGACCGTCTGGTTTCCAGCCAGCGCTCAATCCACTGAGCCACACCAGCCAGGGCTATGTAGCCATTTTAACATTGGAGAGGAAAGAAAATACGCAACACTTTGGCCATTATACTTCGTTATTTCAGGAAAGGTAAAAACAGAAACACAAAAAAAGATTCGTGCGGAGAAGGTTCTGTGACTGAATGAACATGGCAAAAGTGGTTATTCGTGCTGGAGATTTCTCGCTGGACGATGATGCTCCATGGTCGGGTGGACCAATTGAAGTCAATAGTGATCGAATCAGAACATTAATTGAGAACTATCAATGTTCTACCACACAGGAGGTGGCTGACATACTCAGAATATCCAAATCAGTAAAGTTATTGGTGAAAATGAAAAATCTTTTGACAGGAAACACTACACAGACTTTTTCACCAACCCAGTAGCTTCCCGGGTAGATCTGCCGCTGCTCTGTGACCCTCACGTTGAAGCCCTGCCCTCTCCTGAGGCCGCTGGGCCCTACACTTCCCCAGCCCACCTTTCCCACTGCAGATGGCCCTGCTGGCCTCGGGTGGGGAGGGCCAGGCCCCTTGATCAGGCCCTTGGGCTTGGTGACCAAGGCAAGAGCCCATCCCATACGTCCTTGCTCCCCACCCTGCAGCGCAAGCACCAGGAGATTCGAGCCATGAGAAGTCAGCTGAAGAAGATCGAGGACCTCGGGGCGGCCATGGAGGAAGCCCTGATCCTGGACAACAAGTACACGGAGCACAGCACCGTGGGCCTGGCCCAGCAGTGGGACCAGCTCGACCAGCTGGGCATGCGCATGCAGCACAACCTGGAGCAGCAGATCCAGGCCAGGTACCTGCTCCCGGAGCCGAGGGCTGCGGGAAGAACAGCCTCGACACCTGACCATAGGTCGCCCGGCGTCCGGCAGTCGGGTACTGCTGTGTGGGGTGGGGTCTCGGTCCCTGACTCTCTTCTTTCTTGCAGGAACACAACAGGGGTGACCGAAGAGGCCCTCAAAGAGTTCAGCATGATGTTTAAGTGAGTACACCTGCACCCTCCCTGGGGGGGACCTCCCTGGGGGGGCCCAGGCAGGCTCAGCAGCAGGGCCTGTGTGCTGAGCTGCCCTCCACTTTGTATTGCAGACACTTTGACAAGGACAAATCTGGCCGCCTGAACCACCAGGAGTTCAAATCCTGCCTGCGCTCCCTGGGCTATGATCTGCCCATGGTGGAGGAAGGGGAACCCGACCCTGAGTTCGAGGCAATTCTGGACACAGTGGATCCAAACCGGTGAGCCTCGGGGGAGGCAGTGGAAAGGGCTCTGCCCAAGGCACCTACTGCCCCTCCTGCTCACTGCGCCTGCTCCTCCCCAGGGACGGCCATGTCTCCCTGCAAGAATACATGGCTTTCATGATCAGCCGGGAGACGGAGAACGTCAAGTCCAGCGAGGAGATCGAGAGCGCCTTCCGGGCCCTGAGCTCTGAGGGAAAGCCTTACGTGACCAAGGAGGAGCTGTACCAGGTCTGGGACTCCCCATGCCCACCGCCCTGGGGAGGGGGTGGGGGTGTCCTAGGAAAAGTAGAGCCGAAGGCTGCCCCTGGGTCGGGGCAGAGCTGAGTCTCCAGTAACAGGCCCCACCTCAAAGCCCTCCCCTGCCGGGCGCGGGCGTTTCAGCCCCACAGACAGTGCATCTCGGTCCAGGCCAGGGGCTCCCATCAGCTCAGAGAACGAACTGGCTTTGGACGCTGGGCACAGGGCTCCCAAGCCCGGGCAGTAACCGTGTGGAAGCCCACCCAGCCTGCCGCTTCAGTGTGGCTGACAGGCGCTGTCTTCCTCCAGAACCTGACCCGGGAACAGGCCGACTACTGCGTCTCCCACATGAAGCCCTACGTGGACGGCAAGGGCCGCGAACTCCCCACAGCTTTCGACTACGTCGAGTTCACCCGCTCGCTCTTCGTGAATTGACCCCGCGCCCCTCGGCTCGCCTGGCCCGCGCTGCTTGCCCTGCCGTCGCCTTGCTGCATGTCGACTCGTCTCTGCTCTTAAGAAAAATATTCCAGACAGTGTTACTTTCCAGTGTAACCTTAAACCTGCTTAGCTTGGGATAAAACTTAGTAGAAAACGGTGCTTTGATAAACTGCTTCTGGCCCAGTCACAATCGCCATGGGGACCCAGCTTCCTGTCTCGAAGCCAGCTGCTCCATTCCGACTTCAGAAAATCTAAGCAGTTGGCTGGTTTCCTCTTGTTCTCCCTCCTCCCGCCCCGACTTTTGTTTCATGTAGAAGAAATAAATGACTCGATTCTGCCCCCAAAACTTGTCTGTCTTCATTGAGCTTCCATCAGAAACAGCGCGGACACCGCCTCCCCCACCTGCCTCTGCCCAGGGACACGCCCACCACGGCCCTCAGGCGGCCACCTCCACCGCCAGCCGCTCCAAGTCCTCCGTCTCCCGGGGCCCTTGCTCTGTGAACTCGCTGCTCAGCAGCCAGATCTTCACCGCGCCCTTGGCGTCGCCAGCAGCCAGCAGCTGAGTTTGGTGTCGATTAAACTCAAGACAGTAGACGGGGCTTTCATCCTGGGTTTGCTTGATTGAAACTGTGGGTTTCTGGGAGCTTTTCTGGAGATCAAACAGCTGCACATCACCTTCGTGGAGAGAGATTTATGAGGTGAGAGGCCGGGAGCCTCGTCCACTTCCCTGCGCACCTGGGGAGACAGACTCCAGGGGCCACGGCTCAGAATGAGAATGCTGCCCACACACGCGAAGGCCCCCCAACGTGTGGCCCAGCCCCAGCCCCACGCCCGGACTACGGGGCAGGCCACCCGTCACTCAAATGGATCCAAGCCTGGTGTCCAATTCCCTACCTTCACCAGAAGCTGCCGCAAACACCAAGGGGCGCACGGGGGACCAGCGCACAGCAAACAGGTACTTGCGGGACAGCTGCAGGGAGGTCAGGGGCTGGGCCTGCAGCATGGAGTACAGGTGGACGTGCCCATCGGTCCCCGCACTCAGGAAGAGGTTCCTGCGTGGGAGCAGGCCAGAAGGCCCGGCCACGGGATAAGTGTTGGGTGTCCAGGTACTTCCCAGTACTTCCTAGTACTTCCCAGACTTCTAGGCTCTCAGGCTCCCAAAAACCCTCCCTGGACCCCCCCAAACCAGCAGTCCTTGGTAGAGAGGGTCCGATTCCCTCCTGGGACCAATCACCAGGTCTCTGGATTCCAGAGCTCAAACACAGAAGGCCCAGGCTGGACTGCAGGTCCCAGAAGCAGTTCTATGATGAAGCCTGGCGGGACCCCTCACCCTCCCTGTGGCAGGTGTAGGACACCCCGCAGGCGGGGCCCTGCCCACCTGTGGAAGGGGGAGCAGCTCACAGAGTAGATGGGGCCGCCGTGGGGAGAGAAGGTGAATTGGGCCGGGGCCCGCAGGGGCACTGAGCTCAGCGTCCGTGTGACAGCAGCCTCTTCCGCTGCCAGGGAGCACTTGAGTGGGAAGCCGCCCTCCGTGCCCAGGACGAACAGGCTCGGGTCAAAGCTGGAGAAAGCCACTGCCGTGGTTCCCACCTCGGTCTCGCCCCGGTGCGGCTGTGGGGGAGGGGACGGCGGGGCAGGGCTGAGGGAGGCTGGTGAGTGTCCCAAAGGAGCCCAGGCCCAAAGAGGCCATGCAGCAAGTCCTGGCTCAGCTGGTGGCGACTGTGCCACTGCCCGCTCGCCCCAACCTGCCCCCAAGGTTCACCCACTCAGGCGGGTCCCGCAGGCCGGAGCTGCCCTCGGGGCCATTTCTGGGGTAGCAGCCCGGCCCCCACGTACCTTCTTCAGCTTGGTGTTCCGTGGCAGCTGCTGCACGACCAGGGCAAAGCCATCCGTGAGCTGCAGCTGGCCCGGCCCGGCCGCCTGCCAGAGCAGCACCTTCCCATCAGTGGCCACACTCAGCACCCGGCAGCGGTGGCTGTGGCGGGGCTCGGGGAGCCAGACCACCTGGGACAAAAGGTGCGGGACCAAGGTCAAGAAAGGGGTGCCTGCTGCCTGGCGTTCTCGCAGAGGCTTGGGCCCAGGAGCCACCTCACTCCCCACCCAGGGACAGGCGTGGAGGGCTCCGAGGTCCGTCCCCTAGTCCCAGCAGAAAGCCAGGACAGCTGGAGGTGGCTGAGAATGACCCTTGGAGTGGCTCCTCCCGGGGACAGGGGTGTGACTCATGCCCTGGGAGCTCCAAGAATGCAAAGGCAGCTGTCCAACTGCCAACTCCCTTGTGACTTTCTTCCATGGCTGTGCCAAGCGGGCACCCTCTCTCCTGCTCTGCCTTAAGAAGCAGGCCCACACCAGCAAGGCCCAGCTCAGAGAAGAGGGAAAGGTACCTCCCTGACCCTCCCAAACACCCGTTGCCCTGACCTGGTACACAGGGTCCGTGTGCGTGTCGTCCGTCAGGCCTGTACGCCAGAGCAGCGGGTCCTCAGGACGGCCCGTGTCCCACACCAGCACCTCGCCGCTGTACAGGCCACCTGTGGGACCCAGCCGCCAGGCCGGAGCTGATCCGTGCCCGGCAGCCCAGCATCCCGGCCAAGCATCCACCCCTCCCACCCACTGAGCCCAGCACATGGAGCCACTGCCCCGAAAACCATCCCCAGGAGGATAAGCCCCGCTCCCCTGGGCAGGCCCCGCCCAGGAAGCTCCTCCACTGCCAGGCCGACCCCCCTGCCCAGCCCTCGCCAGAACCCCCAGCAAGACCCTTTCCCAGGCACGTGGTTCCTGTCAGCGGCGCAGCTCCCCGGGGGCCGGCTCCGCCTCGCTCGGGTCCCGACCAGGCTACCCCTCCGCGCAGGGCCCGCACGCCCGCACGGCTCAGCTGAGGGCCTGCCGCCTCTCAGTCTCAGCTGCACGCGTGCACGCCCCACACGGGCCCACTCAGCACCCTCACCTGAGCACGGGCTCACCTGTGGTCTCTGCCTCCCACTAGCCGTGGCCGTGCCCAGGGGCTGAGGGCCCGACAGAGGCCTCCCCGTTGGGCGGCTCACCTGCAATATGGGAGGGCTGCGTGGGGTGGAAGGCCAGGCACATGACGGCGCTGGGCACCTCCACCACCGCCGAGGGCTGCCGGGGGTTCAGGCCTCGCCGGTCCAGGTTCCAGGCACACACGAAGGACTTCAGCGTGCTCCAGTCCCCGTCATCCAGCCTGCACACGGACACGCCTGGGCTGGCTGCGCCCCTGGGCCGGGGCTTCATCCCCCACCCCGCTCCCACCTCTCACCCTACAGCCCGCAAACACAGTGGCCTGTGTTGTGTCCCCATCACACCCAGACACTGCACTTGGTGTCAAGGTGCCACGGGCTCCTCCATGGCACCCCGAGGTCATGCCTTTCTTTGGAAAATGGTTCCTGGGAACCAAGGCTGGACCCACATGATGGTGGGGTAGGGGAGCCTCACACATCAGAAAATAGCTCATGGAGAAGGCACGGCAGGCCTGCAGCTCACTGCCCAGGGCTGGCCAGTGGGCACTCTGAGTCCTGGGCTCCAAGCCCCTCTCCACCCCCACCACCCTGCTACCAGGGCAGCTCTGGGCCAACCCACTGCAGACAGGGAAACAGGCTCCGGCGAGAGCCCAAGGGCCGCCCGCTGCTACTCACCGGCCATAGGCGCAGGCCACCACGGAGCCCGTGCTGTTCCAGGAGACACCGGTCACATGCAGACCCTGCCCTTGGGCAGGGGGGTAGCCCAGGGTGTGCAGGCACGTCACCTGCAAGAGACAGAGCAGCCCCAGCCCTGAGCCTGCAAGCCACCCAGCAGGTGGCCTCGAAACGACCCGACAGAAACCACACACGGCTCGGGCCGCCCCACGCCCTGAAAGCAGTTGGAGTCCACCGCACACCACGCAGCCCGAGGACAACGTGGGGCCTTTGTCCTGACGTCTCCCCAGAGCCCAGGAGGAAGGGGTCGGAGCTGGACCCTGTTCTCACACCCGTTCTACACACAGTTTCAAAGCTTTGGCTCCGGAGTGCGATGGTGGCGAGGTTTGCACAACGATGTGAGTGCTCTCAATCCACAGGACTGCGCGCCTAGAACGGTTAGAGCAGTAACAGTTTTTAAAGCTCTGGCATCTTGCTTCTCAGCCCACAGCAGGCGAGCACAGGAGAAGGCTGGTGGTGCTGGACTTGGCACGAGCTTCCCGGAGTGCGATCTGCATCACAGAGCAAAGCGCTGTGGGAAGTTTCATACTTCTTGACTCCCCGACCCCACAGAAAGAAACTATCCCATGGAAAGACTCCAAGACCTGGAAAAGCCACGTGGTGGGAACCTCTACACGCTGCTATGAGGCTGTGGAATGGGGAAGCCCTGGGGCGTCATTCAAATGCTCACGTGGAACAGCATGAGCTCCAGAGTGCCAGTCCTAGGGAGCAACCACAGGAAACCGAAAACACGTGTTTACGCAAAAACTTGTGCACAAACGTTCACAGCATTATTCCTAAGAGCCAAAACGCCCACCAACCGCTGGACAAGGGGGATCGCACCCCACAGTGGCGTGCTCTTCAGCCAGACGAGATACGCAGCAGCAGCAGATGCCGCACCGCGAGCGCCGGTGGCAACATTCTACTCAGTGGCAGAAGGCAACCGCAAAAGACCCTTCTTACAATTCCATTGCTGGGAAACGTCCAGAAGAGACAGATTCATAGAGACAGAAAGTAGATCAGTAGTCGCCAGGGGCCAGGCAGAAACACTCAGTGGGTGTGGGGTTTCCTGGGGTCACGGAAACGCTCTCAAACTGACTGTGGCGATGGTCACGCAGCCCTGGGGATGCAGTAAACCCACTGCACCGCACACGTTACATGGGCGAGTTACGTGGGATACGAATGAGATCTTGATCAATCTACTATTCTGAAACAAAACGACACAGTGAGGTCGGAAGCGGAGGGCATGAGAAAATGCTTCGGGTTTCCAGTCTCTTGACCTGGGCTCCTGTTCCACAAACGTTTTCACTTTGTGAAAGGCCGTGGACCTGCCCTGGCCGGGGGGCTCCGCTGGCTGGAGCATCGTCCCACACACCAGATGGCTGAGTGCCGACCCCGGTCGGGGCACGTGCCTACGCTGTGGGTTCCAGCCCCGATCAGGGCGCCTACGGGAGGCAACTGATCATGTTTCTCTCTCACACTGATGTTTCTCTCTTTTTCTCTCTCCCTTCCTCCCTCTCTAAAATCAGTACAAATGTCTTTGGGTAAGGAAGTTTTAAAAAAGAAAGAAAAGCCACGGACTTGAACACTTGTGATTTCTGCATGTTTTTATGTTAATAGTCAATAAAAGTTTACATTAAAACTAAACTACAGGAGTTTCCCCCTTATCTGCGGTCTTACCTCCAGTCCCAGTTACCCATGATCGACCATGGACTGAAAACATTACATGGAACATTCCAGAAACAAACAATCCCTAAGTTTTCAGTTGCATGCTGATCTAAGTCCTGATGAACTCTCTCGCCGACCCGCTTCATGCTGCCCGGGACGCGAACCCTCCCTCTGCGGCCTCTCCGCGCCTGCCGGTCACTGGGCAGTGGTCTCGGTCGCCAGGCGCTGTCGCCGGTCCCAGCGCTCTGTTCCAGCCATGCTCATTCACTGCACAGTGCCGCCTCCCTCAGCTAACTTTTGTTACCGTGTATCGTTAGAATTGTTCCATCTTGTTACTGTTACCGCGCCTAACTCAGACACTGAACTTCATCACTGCAATGTGTACATAGAAAGAAACGCTGTAACCTAACCTCACGTCATCAACAGGTTCTGCAACTTTAAGCAAAACGAAACGGATTTCACCACAGACTAACTGACATAAACGAGAGCTGAGTTCCTCGGCATCTCATCAATGTGCTAACGGAACGGCTTGAATAAAACGTTACTCCAGGGCCTGCTGGGTGGGGCTCGGTACAACCCACCGTTCCAGGCACTCGCTGGGGTCTTGGAAGACGTCCCCGAGGACAAGGGAGACTATCGTATACACAGTAAGCTATTTATCATAACACTGTAACTGCAATGATGATGCAATTCGCAGTCTAAAATGGGACTGCTAAGGGAGAGAATTCAGGGATCATGGGGCCATTTTACACCTTCACTACATGGTGTGTGTTTGCCAACACAGAACAGGCTTTGCTTCTGACTAGAAAAGACCCTAAGACTGGTCACCGTGACTCAGCTGCCAGCAGCCCGCAGATGGAAAACAACGGGAAGGAAATGACACAGCAGAGTTCAGAGGCTCCAGGGGGAGGTCCGTCAGGGATTGCTTCCTTATCTCTAATTTCTAAGTGCTCAGCAACGCTGTCAGATTGTTTACAGATTTTTTTAAAGATTTATTTATTTATTTATTATTAGAGAGAGGGAAAGGGAGGGAGACAGAGGGAGAGAAACATCAACGTATGGTTGCTCCTCACATGGCCCTCACTGGGGACCTGGCCCGCAACCCAGGCATGTGCCCTGACTGGGAATTAAACTGGAACCCTTTGGTTCCCAGGCCGCGCTCAACCCACTGAGCTACACCAGCCAGGGCAGATTTTTTTTTTTTAATTTATTGATTTTTAGTGGGGGGGGGAGACAGAGAGACCCCGCCCCCCGCCCCCTACAGGCGGCACTCCCCCTCTGACTCCCCCGGCCCGCCCCCCGCCCCACCACCACCTGGGCGTTTCAGGACGACGCTCCAATGAGCCGGGCCACTGGGCCATGGCTGTTTACAACGCTTTCAAACTGCGGTTTTGCAGCAAGAGCGGCATCTCAACCCTTCAGGGGCTGCTGCAGCAATGCCAAGGACAGCGGTGAAGTGTCCAGGCCACACCCCTGACTACAGGAGACAGAAACACCCCACATGGGCCAAAACAGTAACCCCACTACTGGGGGAATAAATCAAAAACTGATGCAAAAGAAGAAAAAGACAGAGATTCAGTCATTCGGTTATATAATAACGAAGTTTGAAAGCACCCCTCTGACGTTTGGAATTAGCTAGAAACTTTGGGGCCGCCCAGGGCATGCACAGCACACGGCCACTCCAGGGTGCTGCCCAGCCTCCCGCCTGCTCACATGCAGGAGGAGGCGACATTTCCGGAGGCGAGGCTGCCATCCGCACGTCCGCCAGCTGGGATGCAGACACAGGGTGGCGTGCCGGAGCAGAGGGACTCGACACAAGCGCTGGGGAGACCGGAGCACCATTAGGGGACTGGCGTGGAAAGCTCAGCGTGTGAGAAAGGTCGCAAACAAACATACAGCACTTTCCTCTTTTGTTAAACATGTTAAGGACGACACAGTGACGGCCACACTGTGTCGGCCCAGCACAGGACACACCCTACAGGCCTGTGGCCCAGAGCCCCTCTCGCTGTCTGCGGGTCTTAGGTTCTGCATGTCTGTGATGACTGAACTTATCATAATAAACATGTGCTGCTTCTGTAATCAAAAAAGAACAGATATTTTTAAAGGGGGGATAAGCCTCGCTGGTGTGGCTCAGTGGGTTGAGAGCCAGCCTTTGAACCAAAGGGTCACGGGTTCGCTTCCTGGTCAGGCCACATGCCTGGGTTGCAGGCCAGGTCCCCAGCTGGGGGCGTGTGAGAGTGATGTTTCTCTCCCTCCCTTCCTCCCTCCCTTCCCTTCTCTAAAAAAATAATAAAATGTTTTTAAAATTTTTTTAAAGAGAGTGATAAAGTAATACACGCATGGACCAAAATAATCCACAGAAATGTGGAAAAGCCCTAATAATAAAGAACAAAAGCTTGACCTCTCTGAATATAACTATAAAACGGGGCATAAGCAATGTCCAAGCCCAGGGAGAAAGGAAAGAGGAGAACAAGCTAACACTTCAAAGTTCATTGCATTCTTCTCTTGAGGTATCTTCTCCTTGGCCTTGTATCTTTAAAAGATACAATGACTCCACACTTCCACTTCGGTGTGGCCTTAGCAACTGTTTCCCAGAGGGTCTCTCTCACACATACATCGACTCTCATGCTTACAGTGACTTGGTGGGAAGAGGGCAGCTGTACATCACTGGAAATAGAGGGAGGGAGGCACAGGAGGAGAGAGGGGGAGAGAAAGGCTGAAGACTTCTCAATATACAACTGCTCACCTCAGTTTCTAAATGAAGAAAACACTGTATTTAAAAAAAAAAAAAAAAGGCGCCCTGGCTAGTGTAGCTCAGTGGATTGAGCGCGGGCTGGGAACCAGAGGGACCCAGTTCGATTCCCAGTCGGGGCACATGCCTGGGTTGCAGGCCGGGTCCCCAGTGAGGACCATGTGAGAGGCAACCATACATTGCTGTTTCTCTCCCTCTCTGTCTCCCTCCCTTCCCCTCTCTCTAAAAATAAATAAATAATAAATAAATAAAATCTTTAAAAAAATAAATAAAATCTTTAAAACAAAGAAAAATTTAAAAAAAAAAAAAAAGGTATGGCCCTAGCTGGTGTTCAGTGGATTGAGCAGCAGCCTCCAGACCAAAAGGCTGACAGTTCGATTCCCAGGCAGGGCACATGCCTGGTTTGCAGGCCAGGTCCCCAGTTGGGGGCATGAGAGAGGCTGTTTATCTAGCACATCATGTTTCTCTCCCTCTCTTTCTCCCTCCTTTCCCCTTTCTAAAAATAAATAAATGAAAATCCTTTTAGAAAAAAGAAAAAGGTATGAACCAGAGCATAAATGACTGCATACTGGGGCACCCAGCACTGAGCAAGCAGCCTGTCCGAGGCATCATGCTGCGGGGAGAGAGGTCCGGCCCAGTGTATAGCAAAAGCCAAGAGCTCTTCATTCATTCACAGGCTCCCCACCCTCAAAGCCCACGCTGTCTGTCCACTGGACAGCTGAGTTTACAGGTGACGGCTCTGAGCTGGGCCTGGAGAGCAGAAAGATCTGGAGACACTGACATCACCAGAGCACAGCCCTGAAACCAGCAGACCAGGGCTCAAATTCCAGTTCAGCCACTTAACCTCTCTGAGCCTTTTCTGTAAAATGGAGACCGTAAGGGCACCGGCACAGACATCCTGGGGAGTGAAGGCGACGTGCAGGGGAAGTCCTCGCCCCCAGCACCCGGGAGACACATCCGGGCTGAGGAGAGAACGAGGTGCAGAGTCCAACCGCCCCGGTTCGAACTCTGCCCCTGCCGCTCACTGGCTCGGCGCTGCTCCGGGACAGTTGCTGCAGCTCTGAGTCTCGGTCCCGCCCCCGCAGAACAGAGAGAGCAAGGCCCACTGCCTCGCTCGAGCAAAGCAGCCCTCAGCACCCGGGGAAGCGCAGGGCTCCGTGAAGGGTGAGCCCGTGACTGGTATTATTGCTTGGGCAGTGCAAAAGGTGGACTTAAAATGGGGCAGAGGCTTGACCTGAGGCAGAGAAGGGGGTCTCCCAGGCCCGCCTGCTCCCTACCGTCTGCTGCTGCTCTGTCCAGTTCACCTCGAAGCCGTCGAAGGCATGGCTCTGCCAGTTCTTGTTCAGCTCCCGGATAACCATGGCCTCCACTCTCCGAAGAAAGGCTGCGAGCCGCGGGCTGTCGTGCTGGGACGCAGGCAGCAAGCCCGCCGGCACGGCGGCCTCGGTCTGCACCTCGGCATCTGCACGCCCCCGGGTCTGCGCCGACGCTTCGGCAGTGGCGACACTGGCCGTCTGGCAGCTTTTCTGGAGGAGATCGAAACGCCACGGTCACCAGCCCGCTTACTCCCAGCGCTGCCCGCCCGGGCCACCCGCCTTCCAGGAGCTCCCTACCCTCAGGCTAGTGGAACTTGTTATTGTTTGTTCACAGTCTGTCCCTGTCCTCCTTGAACCAGCCCATCTTTCCCAGGAGGAACCCCATCTGTGTGGTGTGCAGGTGGAGGTGACCCCTCGGCCTTCCTCCTTCTGCTTCACTGAGGCAGAGGGGGAGACAGGGCCTTGACTAGCTAATCAGAGCCCTGGGCTGCCCCCAGCCTCAGTGACTGGTTCAGAGGGACTGCGTGACCCAGTAAGAACCCCAGGGCTGGAGGTGACACGATTTGATAAGGACTCAGGAGTGCCCTTTCGGAAGACACTGATAGCTGGAACAGTCATGTAACGACTTTAAAGACTATAAGGAAACTAACTTTATCATCCATTAATTAACATAAACAAGTTCCTACAGCACCTCAGCAACACTGTAACAAAACGTTACCTGAGGACCTGCTGGGATCTCCGTGGCTGCCTCAGCCAGCACCTGCAGTCCCTGTGGCCAGCAGATCACCCCCCAGCTCGTCCCTCCCTTGGCAGACAGCCCTCTCCGGTGGGGTGCCTTCCACCCGTGGCCAAAGGGAACACGTGTGTCCGTGATTAGTTAATTAGTACACAAGGCAGGCTACTTCCCAGCTGCCCTTTTATCCACCCTGTCATCTGTCTCCAGTTCCTTGTCCCTCGGTCAGCTAGGTGCAAGGACAGACATCAGATGCTCAGGAGAGGAACTGCCAACCTGCCTTTCATACAATCATGTCCAATCTTTTCCAAACAAGGGACCCCATGTCCCTGAGATTATTGTCATCTACGAAAGCCTCCCCTCACAGAGTCAGTCATCAGGACCCTGCCCCCACAGGGTCCCCTGCTAAGGCTTGGGGGCAGGGCCAGGCCCCACGCCAGAGTTGGTGAGCTGGGAGAGGGGACAAGGACCACATAAGCGCAGCTCTCCTTAGAACATGGAGCACACTCAACACCTGTCCCCATGTCCCCCTTCCCATTCTAGTGACCTCGCTTTGCTCGTCCATCTTCCAT
Source organism: Micronycteris hirsuta (assembly GCA_004026765.1). Classification (NCBI taxonomy): domain Eukaryota; kingdom Metazoa; phylum Chordata; class Mammalia; order Chiroptera; family Phyllostomidae; genus Micronycteris; species Micronycteris hirsuta. The sequence goes on along the minus strand of PVJI01000313.1, from coordinate 209,973 downwards.
CAAACTGTGAGTTCCTCTGGCAGAACGCTGTCCGCTCTACCTTTATATCCCCAGCACTTTGCATGGTACTTGGCACATAGTTCAAGTTCATTTATACTATACACACATGCGTATGTATATGTACACATACAGGCACACACATACATTTATTAAGCATCTACTTGCCAGGCACTGTCTGGGCACGATGGATATAGCAGAAAACAAAACATGCAAGAGTCCTGTGCCTGAGGAACATGCCTGGGACTTGGTGCAGACAAGTAAACAAACAAACAAACAAAACCCCATGGAAACCCCATGATGCTAAGCGCAGCAGAGGTGGGGAGAGAAGGGAACGGCCAGGGAAGCCATCGGGTGGGATGGCGAAGTTGGCCTCTCAGGGAGTTGGCATTTGAGCTGAGACGGGAAGGACAAGGAGCTGGCCAAGTGGACAGCTACAGGAAAGAGGGTCCCAAAAGGTACAGAACCATGTTATAGTCAGAAGTGGGCTTCAGAAGCATAACTCTGCTGGAAAGTGGGATGGATTAAATCAGTAGCAATCACATTTCACTCTGCATTAGAATGACCTGGGTAGCTTTAATAAAACCAGAGTCCCAGCTCTAACCTCATGCCAGTTAGGCAAGAATCGCTTGAAGCAGGCCCCAGATACCCACATTTTCCAGTCTCCAGGCCATTCCAGTGTGAGCCCAGTTTGAGAAACAGCAGAGGAGCACGGGGCGGGTGGTTAGGAGCCGTCCATCTCGGGCAGCCGAGCTGGTCGCTGAGCCTCCTATCCGCTTACCTGAACAGCACTGGGCTTTCCAACTTGACCAGCACCCTCCTCTCACCCCCAGGGAGCACCCTAACAAGACGCATTTTGCAGAAGAGATCACATGAGTGGCCCAAGGCCGAACCCTTAGAGTCTGTGCACCTGGGCCTCAGGCCAAAGTCCAGGACCCTGCCCTCGGTGCAGAGTTGGGTACGACAAGAACAGCCAAGTCAGGCCAAGACCATTAACACTAAAACAAAATGTCAGAAACCAGCACTGGAATGCACACTCACATTCCAATACTGCACCACTACATGAGCCAAGCAAAGACCCATGTTTGACTTTGCCAAAGAAACATCCAAAAAAAATTAAGAAACTGCACAAAAATGTACCTAGAACACTCATCATAGGGTATATTGATAAGAGAAAAATTGGGAAAAATCTAACAGCCCATCAAAAGAGACCGGTTAAGAGGGTAGGGAGGTATAAAGGGACTAAATGGTAATGGAAAAAAATACAATAAAGATTAAATAGGCCCTGCCCTGGCTGGTGAAGCTCAGTGGATTGAGCGTGGGCTGCAGACCAAGGGGTCGCCGGTTTGATTCCCAGTCAGGTCACATGCCTGGTTTGCAGGCCAGGTCCCCAGTGAGGGGCACATGAGAGGCAACCACACATTGATGTTTCTCTCTCTCTCTTTCTCCCTCCCTTCCCTTCTGGCTAAAAATAAATCAATAAATAAAAAGAAAAGATTAAATATTAAATAGGCCCTGGCTGACGTGGCTCAGTGGATTGAGTGCCGATCTGTGAACCAAAAGGTTGCTGGTTCAATGCCTAGTCAGGGCGCATGCCTGGGTTGCGGGCCAAATCCCCAGTAGGGGGCGCATGAGAGGCAACCACACATTGATATTTCTCTCCCTCTCTTTCTCCCTCCTTTCCCCTCTACCTAAAAATAAATAAATAAAATCTTTTTTAAACTATTAAATTAAAACATAAAAAGGGGGAAAAGGGACTGGGTAAAGTTATAAGAAAATGTTGACACACAGTGTTCGGCTGTATTAGGTGGAAGTGTTATGCACAATGCAACTCCACTTTTATAAAGAAAAATGTGGAGCGGGCAGAGGGGGAAATCAGGACAACTGTAATAGCACAATCAATAAAATATAATTTTAAAAAATGTGAGAAGAGACAAAACTGAGAGGGGACAGGTACAAACCAAATGGCTGGGGAATGAGATTGTGGGGTGATTTTTATTTCTTTATCCAATTTTTTCCCTAAATTTTGGAATACATTACTTTTAAAAATGTTATTAATTTGAGAGAAACATTGATATGTTATTCCACATGTTTATGCATTCATTGGTTGAGTCTTTGTATGTGCCCTGACCTGGAAGACGTAGATAACTTTTAAAAAGAAAAAAAAAGTTAATTTGGAAAAAGCAATTTGCCACTTCCTTCCAACCCTTGCAACATTCTTACAGCTTAAAAAAATCTCCTTCTGTCCTGGCTGGTGTGGTTCAGTGGATTGAGCGCTGGCCTGCGAACCAAAGGGTCAACAGTTTGATTCCCAGTCAGGGCACATGCCTGGGTTGCAGGCCAGGTCCCCAGTAGGGGGAGCATGAGAGGCAACCACACATGGATGTTCCCCTTTCTCCTTCCTTTCCCCTCTCTCTAAAAATAAATAAAACCTTAAAAAAAAAATTTCCTTCAGTAAGCATAGGAGCCTAATTCAAATGAATCACCCACACAAATGAAAACCTAGAATCAGTTCTTCCTACAGGTTAAAACTATCTACAAAAAAATTAACAACCTCAATCTCATTCTTTAAAAAAAAAAAAAAAAAGGTACACTGAACCAGGAGTTCCCAACCTGGAGTCTTCTCAAATCTGAATCATCAGCAAGCCAGAGGTATTTCGAGTCTTTTTTTCAAGTCCCGTGAATTACATGCATTTACCTGTGGTAAGGACCTATATATAACTCAGACATCCACTGCCTTGACTTTTTAACTAGAATGGAGGCTCCTACGCAGCATGGTGAAGCGGGAGCGCTTTGAAGCCAGATCAAATCCTGGCTTGAAACCTATAGGCTGTTGGCCTGAGGCAAGAAACTGTGCTGAAAGGCAAGACTTTATGGAAACCCCACAGGTGTTGGTGCAAACATGAGCGCTGCAGATTGGACACACCTATGTGACAAATTAAGCCTCAATTTTCCGCATCAGCCGGCTTGACCCGCCCCTGCTTAACCTCTCTGACCGCACCTGGTACCGTTCTACCCTCCCGCCCTGCACTGCTCTCCAGCCCCGCCCACCCCCTCAAACGCCAGAGAAGCTCTGACCCCAGGCCTCTGCGCCCGCCCTCTGCTCTGCCTGGGCCCTTCTGACTCGGGGATCCACTCGGCTAACTCTCACTCCAAGTCTTTGTTTAAATGTCCCCCCGTCAATGGGGCCCACCCTGCAACTAACTCACCCTCTCCCTCCCCAATCCATCCTTCTAATCCCGCGCCCTTCTTTTTCTTCTCCAGGGCACCGTTCACCTTCTAACACACTGCGTAATACACTTACTACGTACACTGTTAGTTTTCTACCCCCTGCACACAAGCGCCCGGGCAAAGCTCCGGGAGGAAGCCCCGAAGGGCCCCGGCGCCCGAACGGCTCTGGGCGGCTCGCCGCAGGAGCTCCCAGCGCCTCCGGAGGGGACCTGGCACCCAGAAGCCCGGCCCCTCATCTCACCAGAGCACCTCTTTTTGTGTGCTTTTGATTAAACCACAAGAAGCGGCTTATCTAGATCCTAGGATGCAGTCTGGTCATTTTTTTTTTAAACGGAAGATGGTTTGAAATGCCTAAAAACTTCAGTTCATACAAAATCCTTCCAAACGTAGGGTCTTTTGTTTAAAAAAAGAACCTTTATGTTGTTCAAAGACTGAGGAAACTGCGACGAGAGCATCCCGAAAGTTAGTGCCTGTGTACTAAAATATAAAAATAAACCGGTGGGACGCCAGAACCTGGCCCGGCGGCCTCGCGTGGCCCCTCGCCCGGCCGCCCGCGTCGCCCAGAGCCGGGCCGGCGCCCTCACCGTCTCCGCGCGGAGGCCCTGGACGCCCCTCCACTGCGAAGGCACGGACACCACGCCCAGGGCCTCGTCCTGCAGCGGCCCAGACCGCCCGGGCCCCTCGGCGTTCGCAGCCCTGACTGTCGCCAGCGCCACCGCACCCGCGCTTCCCGCCAGGCAGAGGTGCCCGGGCTGCGCGCAGGTTGCCATGGAGACGGACTTGCACCGGCGCACTCCAACGCGACCTTCGCCCCCGCGCCTCCGGGACGGAAGACTGGGGAGGTGAGGCTATCGGTGCCATTTTTGAAGTGGTCAGGACTCCTCCATGACCTGGGAAAAGGAGACAAACTACTCTTTTTAGCCAGTTGTACAAGCATGACCAGTTTTAGATGCTCTATCCCCGTAAGGAGAACGCTTAGGGGACGTGCGGCTGTTCCCTTGGGGGGCGGCGGGAAATGCGGAAGTGCGTCACCGGTGCCAGGCTCAAAGATGGCGCTGAGCGTCATCCGCGGAGGCCAGCGCGGGAGGCTGTGCCCAGGACCGGCTGGCGAGTTTTAAGACCTGCAGGCCTGGGGCCACCAGGCAAGCCAGGTTCTCCCAGCAGCGCCGAGAACCGCGCTGCTCCAGTTGGCGGCCACTTTGAAGTCAAGTGCTCTACCTCTGATCTTCAGTGTCTACCCCAATAGAATAGTAATTTAAAATATCCATAGGCTGCCGTGGCCGGATACTCATCAGAGTAGTCAAGTGTCAGAGCAGTGAATGCGTAAATAAGTGGAACAACACATTGATGTGTGTCTCTCTCTCCCTTCCTATATCTCTTAAAAAAAAACCAAAACAATAAGTAAAATATCCATATGTGGATCCAGAGTGTGACTGAATAGTTGGAAGGCCCAAATGAGGTTGTCTACAGAAACAGCCTTGTTAAATCGAAATTAAAGACCCAGTTATTGACCACTGTGTACTGTGTGGCAGGCAAAGGCCAGAGCTTTATGTGTGTTATCTTATTAAATCCTCAAAACAACGCTGTGAAGAAGCAAATGTTACCCGTCACACAAGAGTGCTGATGGTCGGAGTGAGGTTACCCAGTACATTCAAGTCCCCGGGACATTTGCCCAAGACACCCACAGGCAGCTGCTTGCCCTGAAGCCCTGTTCTGAGCCTCTGGGCAGGAATCCAACGGCCCCTCCACTGGGCCACTTTCCTCCTACCCTGGATATCTGGGATGAAAACCTGCCCACTTAGGGGCCCCCCTGCACCACCATGGCTGAATCCTCATTAGAACCCTGTGTCAGCCAGGGCCTTGAGGACCGGTTAGATAAGCAAGGATGCTAAAAATGCAATGCTGCAGCCATTTCTTCCTGCAAAGAAAGAACCGCACAAAATTCTTCTTGCGAGGCCCTCTTCACACTAGCGGGGCTGTGAACTCATTTTCACCGGGGGTCACATTGGCCTCGAGGTTGCCTTCAAGGGCCGAATGTAATTTTAGCACTGAATAAATGTAACTACTCCTTAACAGTTAAGGGAGAGCTCGGCGCTGCCGCTGGGTAGAAACAAGGTGCTGGGCCGGATAAACACGGTGGAGGGCCCGATTTTGCCCCGGGCCTTGTGTTTGCCACTTGTGCGCTAGAAGAATGTGCAACCATCACCAAGGTTTCCAAAAATCACACTCAAATAGAAGCTCACGACTGTGGGTGTTTGGAGGCCTGGATTTGAAGGCCAAGAGGACACTCTGTATGTCCTCTTAGCCTCGGGTTCCTAGCGGTGAAATGAGGCTAATAAGACCGGGCCTGCTTAACCCAACCGAAGGAAGAAAATGTTTCAGGAAGAGAAGAATGTCAGTAAGGTCCAAGGAATTAAGTGTCTCAACCAGGTCAATAAAGATAAGACCAGAAAATAGATCAATGACTGAAATTGGCATTTTTAGATGATATACTGGTGGCCTTAGCAATTTCAGTGGAGTTGTGGGGACAAAAAACAGCCTGCAGAGAGTTTAGGAATGAAAGGAGGAAGCAGAGAAAGTAAGGAACATTATTGGGAAGCTAAACACAGGAAGTGGGTATGAGTGTAAATTGATAAATCCTAATTGGAGGGTAATTTGACCTTAAAGTATACCTCCTCTTTATTTTTTTAAAAGATTTTATTTCTTTATTTTTAGACAGAGGGGAAGGGAGGAAGAAGGAGAGGGAGAGAAACATCAGTGTATGGTTGCCTCTCGTGTGCCCCCAGCTGGGGAGCTGGCCCACAACCCAGGCAGGTGCCCTGACTGGGAACCGAACCAGGAACCCTATGGTTCGCAGGCTGGCACTCAATCCACTGAATCACACCAGCCAGGGATATACCTCCTCTTTAATCTAGATATCCCACCTCAGGGATTTTTTTTCCTGAGTTAACAATTACAGATTCACACAGGCACTGAGCCCCGGGGATATTTAGCAGCACGTGATTTATAATAGTGTGACTACGGTAAGAGTGACTGATTTTGCAGTTGGTGTAAATTCTAACCAAAGCTATGGCACACAACAGATGTTCACTAAACATTTGAAAAACAATGGATAGTAGCCTTGGTTTAGTATTTCTGACACGTGTATAGAATCTCAGGCGGCCATTAACGCTGTTGTTACACGGATGTTTAAATGCAGCAGAATGTGCCCTGGCTGGTGTAGCTCAGTGGATTGAGCACGGGCTGGGAACCAGAGGGTCCTGGTTCGATTCCCAGTCAGGGCACATGCCTGGGTTGCGGGCCAGGTCCCCAGTGAGGGCCATGTGAGAGGCAACCACACATTGATGTTTCTCTCCCTCTCTTTCTCTCTCCCTTTCCCTCTCTCTAAAAATAAATAAATAAAATCTTTAAAAAAATAAAAAATAAAAAAAATAAATGCAGCAGAATGTTTACAGCATGTTAAAGTTTTCATAAAATGCTGCCCTGGCTGGCGTGGCTCAGTGGACTGAGTGCTGGCCTGTGAACCAAAGGGCTGTGGGTTCAATTCCCCGTCAGGGCACAAGCCTCAGTTTGCAGGCTCAGTCCCAGGTTGGAGGTGTGCGAGAGGCAACCGATTGATGTTTTTCTTGCACATTGATGTTTCTCTCCCTCTCTTTCTCCCTCCCTTTCCCTCTTTCTGAAAATAAATAAAATCTTTTTTAAAAAATGCAATTTACATATAGTTATTCTGTTTTTATAACAATGTCTCATTTTTTCTTTTCCTAATTTTATTTTTCAATTACAGTTGACACTCAGTATCCTCTTATATTAGTTGTGGTGTTCCCGGGGGATTATTGGTGTGTTAGTGGCCTTTGTCTTCTGAGTCACAACTACCATCATTTTGTAGAAACATTCTTACTTTTTCCTGGAAGAAGCAAGGAATGTGATGCCCGCTCCAACAGTGTATGTTTCTAACAACCCCTGGAAGTACAGATCCAAAATACTGATTGCGGTCGCCCCTGGGTGATTCAAGTTTTATTTTTCTCTCTTCGTAGTGCTCAAGTTTTATGTGGCTTATATGTGGAGAGAAAGGAGTGAATGGATGAGCAAATAAACAGACAGTGCTTAGCTGTGCTGGAAGGCATATTATATATTCCTTGGGTGGGCAAGACGATTGGAGAAACATCTCTAAGATGAGAACGTCTTTTTTTTTTTTTTTTAAGATTTTATTTATTTTTAGAGAGAGGGGAAGGGAGGGAGAAAGAGAGAATTGGCTGCCTGTCACGCTCGCCCCCAGTGGGGACGTGGCTCACAACCCCGGCATGTGCCCTCACTGGAAGCTGAATCAGCAACATTTTGGTTTGCAGGGAGGCACTCAGTCCACTGAGCCTCACCAGCCAGGGCAAGATGGGACAGTCTTGAGCCACACGGGTGCCAGAAAGGTGGAGGCAGAAAGGCACAGTAGGGCTCACTGGAGGAGGGGGTGGGGGGAGGAGAGGCGAGGGAGGAGCACCAGGGCAGCAAACAGCCCTGCGGCGGTTCTCCAGACCCCATCTGAAAGCGGCACGCCCTCCGGCCCATTCCCGCTTACACCGCTGGCAATTCAAACTCCTCCACGGGTTCTCCGGCCTCTGTGCAGCCTTCCTCCACCTGGCTCGCTCCTCCCTGTCCTCCTGACCTTCAAGCCCCCTTGGAAGTGTTACTTCCTTAAAGGCCCAGATCCCAAGCCCCTGTTGTTGGTTCTCAGGGGACTGAGTTTCTCACCTCCGGAGCATTCCTTAAAATTGTAATTCAGCCCTGAATGGTGTAGCTCAGTGGACTGAGCGTGGGCTGGGAACCAGAGGGTCCCGGTTCGATTCCCCATCAGGGCACATGCCTGGGTTGCGGGCCGGGTCCCCAGTGGGGGCCATGTGAGGAGCAACCATACATTGCTGTTTCTCTCCCTCTCTGTCTCCCTCCCTTCCCCTCTCTTGAAAATAAATAAATAAAATCTTAGGAAAAAAAAATGATCATTTATAAAAAAAAAAAAATTGTAATTCAGTAACAAGTTAGTAAAACCTGTCATTGTCCCAGTGGGTCAGCTCCACCAACGTGGGGGCCACAGCTGTCCCCAGAGCCCAGCCGGCACCATGCCTGGCACGCACAATGAAGACTAATTGAATAAACACCTAGCCACCAGTAAGTTCAGTTTCCTGCTTGTAAATCTCAACAGGGCCTTCCAGGAAGCTTCCTGCTTTCTACCCCTACTTCTTCTTTTTTTTTTTTCCAGCTTTTTTTTTTTTAAACTTGTTTTCCTTTTTTTTTAATTTTAGAGAGGGGGAAAGGAGGGAGAAGAGAGAGATGGAGAGAAACATCAATGCGAGAGAGAAACAGGTCAGGTGCCTCTCACACAAACTTCCTAGAGTGTTCACCCCGTGCTAAGCACTTGGCATGAATCCCCACAACATCCTGATAGGTCAGGTATTCTTGCAACCCACCTTTCACAGATACAGGAAAGAATGAAGGCTCAGAGACCTTTAGTTTCTTGCTCAAGTTTGCGCATAGCTAGTGAGTGGTGGAGGTTAAATTAAAACCCACAACTGCCTGATTCAAACAAAGGCTTATGCTCCTTTCTTTAAATCACCCTGTGCCTCAGTTTTCCTGCCACACGATTGGGACACTAACCCTATCCCATCTGGTTGAAATGTGACTGAGTTAGCACTCGGAGAGCAAGCACACAAACTGCTTCATTATTAACATTATTATTAGCACCAAGCTATAGGGGACCAGGGAGACCACACAAAAAAAGACTGGGCCTTAAAAGTTAGGAAAGATAGGACCTGAGCAACAGCAGGCCACAGGGTCCTGCCCCGCCCCCCAACACACACACAATTGGTCATCCAAATAAGTTCTGCCTTCCCCTAAGTTCCACTAATCATGAGCTGGGCATGGTGCTAGGTTCTGGGGACCGTGATGGTTTCTGTTCTCAGTGAGCTTACAGCTGCGCAGGAGGGACAGTCACAATGCCCTCTGAGTCAGCTCTGGGGGATGGACTGGGGTGGGGGGCCAGCAGAGGGCCCTTGTGCAGCTGGGGATCAGGAGGAGGGCGGGGAGGGCTTCTAGGCTGAGGTCTGAAGAAAGTCTGCCTGGCGCCTGGCAGGGATAACTCAAAGGCAAAGACAGGAGTGGGAAGAGCGGGGAGAGCCTCCGAGTAGAAGGAGCAGCACCATGAAGTCCCCAAGAACCGAGAGAACCTGGTGCCTTGATGTGGCAGGTGGTCAGGGCTGGATCCCACGCATACTGAAGGGACAAGGCGTTTGGACTTGACCACTGGGGCGCCAGGAAACTACGGATGGGTTTGCAACTAGGGAGTGATTCTCAAACTACGGATTTTGAGAAGAGCCTGGCTGCAGAGTGGAGAGTGGGTTGTGAGGAGGGAGATTCCCATACTCCGGGACAGCCCCGCTAATCCATTATCCCAAAGGTGGGCTCTGGCATGGCCCTGGCCATCTTTTTGTGCCCTGAAGTTTAAGACCCATTTACTCAAGAATTCCCGAACTATTTAGAGTAAAGGCAGTATCAGTGAAGTGAGAGCAGCAGCTTAGAAGGGAAAATCCCATGTGGTTCTGGGCAGTAGGCATTGCTTCCCACCGACAGGCTTCCCCTCTCAGCCCTGGCATGCACTTACTGTTCGTTCATTCATGTATTCTCTCCCCCAGCAAATGATTTCCTGCGCCTCTTGTGGGTCAGACACTGTGCTTGGGGACAGGTGATACCACGAAGCAGTTCTGCTTTCCTGTACACTCTGAGAATTGACAGATGCTGTGCACATAATTACAGCGTGAAAGTACTTGGAAGATTCTTGGTCATTACGGGAGGACGGGGTCACCACTCGGAGAGGGACAGTGGGGTGGAAAGGAAGTGGTGTTAACAGGCCCAGCCTCGGGCCTCTCACATGAAAGAGCACAAATAACTTTATTCAATAAATATAAATTGAATGCCTACTATGACCCATGGACCAGAAGAAAAATAAAGCAAGGGAAGGGAACACTCTAGGAAGAGGGAACATTTGAGAGGTGAATTCTCAGCCCCTCCAGGCCCCAAGACACCCTGCCTGCCCCGACTCTCTCTCTGCCCCTCCGACTTGGCCTCCTCCCAGCTCAGGCCCCACCCCGCCCCCCCACCGGAAAGGCCCCAGCTCAAAGGTGGACTGAAGACAAAGGAGCCTCAATGACTCTAAAACAGCCTTGTCCCAGCTGGAGTTGGAGAGCGGGAAGGAAGAGGACAACAGGATGAAACTCCTGCCCCTCTCCCAGCGGGAGCCCGGGAAGACGCTCCTTTGAAATTCTTCTCCAGCCTTCCCAAGCTGCCTCAAGTGTGAGCCCCAGCCCGAGCTTCCATCCCTCCACCCAGGACCGAGCAAGGGCATTTATTCTTAGGACATGCTATGTGCAAACCTCACAACAGTCCAGTTAATGAGTGGTTTATTAGCCCTGGCTCTGTGGACTGAGTGCTGCCCTGAGAACCGAAGGGTCACCGGTTCGATTCCCAGTCAGGGCATGTGCCTGGGTTGCGGGCCAGGTCCCCAGTGAGTGGCATGTGAGAGGCAAACATACATCGGTGTTTCTTTCCTTCTCCCTCCTTTCTTTTCTCTCTACAAATAAATAAAATCCTTAAAAAAATGACTGACTTATTAGAATGTCATTCATGGAGGGGAGTTTGGTGTCTGGCAGTAGAGTTTCACATCTTGACTCTTCTATGTATTTGCTGTGTGACCTCATGCCTTTCCTATCCCTCTCTGTGCCTCAGTTTCTTCTGCATGAAACACTTGTCTCTAACTGTGAGGCATTGGCTCCATTTTATTTTATTTTTCTTTTTAATATTTTGCCCTGGCCAGCATGGCTTAGTTGGCTGGAGTATTGTCCCATAAAAAGTTATGGGTTCGATCCCCGATAGGGGCACGTATGAGAAGGCAACCAATTGATGTTCCCTCTCTCATGTCAATCTCGCTCTCTCTCTCTCAAAGCAATGAAAATAAATGCCCTCAGGTGAGGATACATTTTTTTTTTTATTTTAATTGATTGTAGAGAGAAAGAGGAAGGGAGAGAGAAAGGATTCAGATTCGTTGCTCCATCCACTTACAAACCCTGATGAGGGTCAAACTGAAACCTTGGTGCGTTGACAAGATGTTCCAAACAACTGAGCTCCTTGGCCAGGGCTCCTTCTTGTTTCTTAAGTCTGAGATGGAGTCTTCTCGGATCAGCCTCTGGAGACCTGATTGAAAGAGGCCTCCCTCGTGCCCTGACTGGTGTGGCTCAGTGGATTGAGCGCAGGCTGGGAACCAGAGGGTCCCGGTTCGATTCCCGGTCAGGGCACGTGCCTGGGTTGCGGGCCAGGTCCCCGGTGGGGGCCATGTGAGAGGCAACCATGCATTGCTGTTTCTCTCCCTCTCTGTCTCCCTCCCTTCCCCTCTCTCTAGAAATAAATAAATAAAATCTTTAAAAAAAAAAAAAAAAGAAAGAGGCCTCCCTCGTTATTCTCCATCGCAACCCCGGTTGGCTGCCTTCTTGTCCTTCTCAACTTGGCATCATGCCTCCACTGTTTGTTTCCTGCCTGTGGGTTCCCACTCTGCCACGCGCTGGACCGTTGTCTCCTTGGCCTCGAGTGTCCCCACCTTGAATGAACGCACAGAATATGGGATGACAGCAATACTTGCCATACCTGGTCATTGTGAAGATTAAGTGCATCTAACACCTGAAAGAGCTTAATAAACAAGAGCCATGCCCTGGCTGGTATGAATCAGTGGATTGAGTGCGGATTGAGTGCCGGCCTGCGAACCAAAGGGTTGCTGGTTCGATTCCCAGTCAGGGCACATGCCTGGGTTGCGGGCCAGGTTCCCCAATAAGGGGCAGGTGAGAGGCAACCACACATTGATGTTCTCTTCCCCCTTTCTCCCTCCCTTCCTTTTTGTCCAAAAATAAATAAATAAAATCTTAAAAAAAAAAAAAAAAAACACAAGAGCCATAATTACAGCACCTGATCTGCACAAGTTCTCTGTGCTTGGGGCTGGGGTGACTCTACAGATGGGGAGTGGAGGTAAAGCAAGTGGTCGTTCGTGATTCCAAAACATAGGTATTGGTCCCACTGTGCAAATAATGACCGAGCCTCAGAAAGAAAGACCGATTTGCCCTGCAGTTGAGTGTGTAGCTTAGTTTTGTTTTTTGGAAGCAAATCAGAACTGATTGAAAGGAAGTGCCTTTCCATCAGTTACCTTGTATGGTTATGATGTATTTTATTCTGGGGCTACAACTTAGCTCAGTGTTATAACAAGTTCTGGAATTATCTTTTTTTTAAAAAGATTTTATTTATTTCTAGAGAGGGGGGAGGGAGAAAAAGGAGGAGAGAAACATCAATGTGAGACAGAAACATTGGGAAATATTGATCGATTGCCTCTCAAACGTGCCCTGATCGGGAACCGAACCAGTGACCTTTTGCTTTGCAGGATGATGCCCAACCCACCGAGCCACACAGGTCAAGGCTGAAATTATCTTTTTAGTCTGATTGTCCTAAAAAATAAAAATTCCTCTATCCCTTGAAAATGGATTTATTTTTTAAATTCTTATTTATTTATTTAATTACAATTTATAGTCACTATTCTTTTGTATTAGTTTCAGGTGTACAGCTTCGTGGTTAGACAGTCATACGCTTTACAAAGCATTTCCCCTGGTGTTTCCTGTACCCACCAGTACCGTGCATGGTTATCACACTGTTACTGACTGTAGTTCCTGCGCTGCACTTCACGCCCCTGTGACTGTTCTGTAACCACCGATCTGCACGGCTCAGTCCCTTCACCCGCTTCACCCAGCCCCCACCCCCTCCCCTCTGCCAACCATCAGTCTGTTCCCTGTATCTATGAGTCTGTTTCTGTTTTGTTCGTTTGCTTATATTGTTTTTTAGGTTCCACATATAAATGAAATCATATGGTATGTGTCTTTCTCCAGCTGACTTATTTCATTTAGAGTAATACCCTCTTGGTCCGTCCATGCTGTTGCAAATGATAAAATTTTGTTCTTTTTTTTAAGTTTGGGGTTTTTTAAAAAAAAATTATTTATTTATTTATTTAAAGAGAGAGGGGAAAGGAGGGAGAGAGAAAGAGAGAGAAACATCAATTGGCCTACAACCCAGGCATGTGCCCTGAACATGCCCTGACCAGGAACTGAACCAGTGACCTTTTGGTTCGCAGGCTGGTACTCAATCCACTGAGCCACACCAGCCAGGGCTTGTTCTTTTTTCATGGCCAAGTAGTTTTCCATTGCATATAGGTACCGAATCTTTTTTTTTTTTTAAATTTTAAACATTTTATTCATTTTCAGAGAAAGGGAGGGAGAAAGAGAGGAAGAGAAACATCAATGTGTGGCTACCTCTCATGCGCCCCCTACTGGGGACCTGGCCCGCAACCCACGCATGTGCCATAACTGGGAATCAAACCAGTGACCCTTTGGTTCTCAGGCCCGCGCTCTATCCACTGAGCTACAGCAGCCAGGGAGGTACTGCATCTTCTTTATCCACTCTTCTACTTATGGGCAGCTTGGCTACTGTAAATAATGCTGCAATGATCATAGGGGTGCATATATTCTTTCAAATTAGTGTTTTGGGTTTCTTCGGATATATTCTCAGAAGTGGAATCACTAGGGCGTAAGACAGTTTCATTTTCAAGTTTTTCAGGACCCTCCACACTGTTTCCCACGGCGGCTGCACTGACCCGCAGTCCAACCAACAGTGCACAACCGTTCCCTGTCCTCCTGTCCTCCTCATCCTCGCCGGCACATCATTTGTAAGATGGATTCGATTTTTTTTTTAAGATTTTATTTATTTATTTTTAGAAGAGAAGGGAAGAGAGGGAGAAGGAGAGAGAGACACATCCATCAGTTGCCTCTCACGTGCCCACAACTGGGGACCTGGCCGGCGACCCCAGGATGTGTCCCGACTGGGAAGCGAGCCAGCAACGTTTCACTTTGCAAGCTGGCACTCAATCCACGGAGCCACACCAGTCAGGGCGTGCAAGATGGATTTCATTTTTAGAGTCAAGATTGATTCAGAGGCAAAACACAGTCACATGCCACGTGACTTCGGTCAATGACAGATCACAAGGCACTCCCCTAAGCAAAGCTACCACGTGGCTGGTCGCCTAAAAGAGCAGCACATACAGCTACACAGAGTAGTAAGATTTATTAATCCTAATAAACAACTGTGTTACAGGTTTATGTATTTACATAGTATACTTTCCATTGTTATTTTAGAGTGTATTCTTTCTACTTATAAAAAAAGTGTGCTGTAAAACCTTATGCCCGTTACTGTGGCAGCAGCCTTGGACATCTGTTTACGGAGTCTCCGGATTGCGACATTTTCTCTTGCGCTTGATTCCGTCTCCTGTTGTAGGAATGTCGTGTATCTAAGTGCGCGATATTTATAAAGTCCACAGTGGTGAGCAATAACGTCACATTCACGCACCGCGCACTCACTGACTCGCCCACAGCAACTGCCGGCCCGGTAAGAAGTGCCCTATACAGGTGTACCATGTTCTTTATCCTTTCTGTGTATTTTTGCTGTACCGTTTCTATTTTTAGATACACAAGTACTTACCATTGTGTTACAGTTCCCTAAAGCAGTTGATATAGTAACATGCCATTCAGGTGGTAGCCCAGGAGCAGCTGGTATTCCACTTGGCCGAAGCGTGTAGGGGGCTGGACCGTCTGGGTTTCTGGAAGCGCAGTCCATGACGTTCGCCCAACAAAATCGCCTCACGACACGTTTCTCAGAACGTTCTGTGTTGGGAAGCGGACCGTGACTATAAATGATTATGTTGGGACTTCGCGGGGGGATCACTTTCGATCTGTAAAATGTGTTGTGAATATGACTTTTGTTCCAGTTCATTTGGAAGAATAAAGCTGTAATTATGGCCAATAAAGTTCCTGAAATTAAAGAATAATGGAAGAAGCCAAGTTTCACCACATATGAAGACAGAGATAAAGTAAAGCCAGACATAAAAGATGACACGTACGGTTTCATTTATATGAAATGTCCAGAAAAGGCAAATTTATAGAGACAAAGAATAGATTAGTGGGCACCTAGGGCTGATGGTAGGAAAGGGCATGAGGCTTCTTTGGGGGGTGATGGAAATGTTCTAAAATCAGCCCTGGCTGGTGTGGCTCAATGGATTGAGCGCTGGCCTGCCAACCGAAAGGTCACAGGTTCAATTCCCAGTCGGGGCACATGCCTGGGTTGCGGGCCAATGTTTCTCTCCCTTTCTTTCTCCTTCCCTTCCACTTTCTCTAAAAGTAAATAAAATCTTAGCCCTGGCTGGTGTAGCTCAGTGGAATGAGCGCGGGCTGGGAACCAAAGTGTCTCGGTTCAATTCCCAGTCAGGGCACATGCCTGGGTTGCAGGCCAGGTCCCCAGTGAGGGCCATGTGAGAGGCAACCGTACACTGCTGTTTCTCTCCCTCTCTGTCTCCCTCCCTTCCCCCTCTCTCTAAAAAAAATAAAATAAAATAAATAAAAAGAAAAGTAAATGAAATCTTAAAAAAAAAAGAAATGTTCTAAAATCAGATTATAGTGATGATTGTACAGCTTTGTAAGTTTACTAACAACCGTTGAATCGTATGTTTAAAATGAGTGAAATATATGGTGTGTAAATTATACCTAAAAGAAGCTCTTAAAAAAAGAACTAGTAGTCGCCCTGACCGGTGTGGCTCAGGGGGTTGGGTGTCGTTGGTTTGATTCCTGGTGAGGGCACACGGCTGGGTTGAGGGTTTGGTCCCCAGTTGGGGCTGTGAGAAAGGCAACCAATTGATGATTCTCTCACACATCTATGTTTCTCTCCCTCTATTTCTCCCTCCCTTTCCCTATTTCTAAAACATAAGTAAATAAAATCTTTCAAAAAAGAGTAGTGGTCCAAGTAGAATGATATAAACAATGTTTTTAAAGAGAGAGAAAGAGGGAGGGAGAGAGAGAAACACCGATGATTTGTTGTTCCATTTATTACGCACTCATCGGTTGATTCTTGCATGTGTCCCGAGTCAGGATCCAACCCGAAACCTTGGTGTATCAGGGTGACACTCTAACCAACCTGCCTCCCAGCCAGGGCTAAAGAATGTTGAGTTGATACTGGAATAATCATAGATATCTATTCAACTGCATAACAAGTCTAGAAACAGACTTAAGTATCTGGTTTTGCTTTTTAATTTTAAAAAGGATGAGCTGTCAATTTCTTGCAATTTTCATAGTCTTAAAACAGAGGAATTCTCTCTTAAAGAGAAAATCCCCTTTAAGCCCTCTCCCCAGCCCAACACTTCCTCGGAGCTAAAATGTATATCCATTCTACTTGGGACTCCAACTCGTCCTCTCCCTCTCTTTTTTGGTTGATTTGAACAACTTAATTGAGATATGCTTCATATAGCATACAATTCAACTGTTTAAAGTATATAATTTAGTATTTTCACAGTTGTGCAGTCATCAACAGAATCAATTTAAGGACATTTCATCACCCTCAAAACAAATCCCAGGGAGTATTTGAAATCTTGCTCACCATCAGTTGGCTCAAATAAACTCTTATTTAAAAAAACAAACAAACAAAAAAAGCGCCCTGGTCAGGTAGCTTAGTTGGTTCGAGCATCAGTCCCATACAGGCTGTCAAACTCCTTGTCACTGGGGCCACATCAGCCTTGCGGTTGCCTTCAAAGGGCCGAAGGTAACTTTAGGACGGTATAAATGTAACTACTCCTTACCTAGGGGCAAGGAGCTTGGCGCTGCCGCACGGTAGAAGCAAGGTGGAGGGCCGGATGAAACCAGGTAGAGCGCTGGATTCGGCCTGCGGGCCTTGTGTTTGCCCCTGCGGTCTAGCATGTGCTTTCCCTAATGGTCTCAAGGTCTTTTCCCCACTTCCTGGAGGTTCTGCCCAAATGCCAACTTACTAGGGAGGCCTTACCTTATTATCTGTGTTTTGCTCAAGAACTTATCACAATTATTGCTATCTGGTATATATTAGACAATAAATGTGGACTGACTGAGTGAGTGAATGTGGTTTTATATAAGCAGATTTTCTTCTAAATATGTCAACTCCAGTACTTCTTTTGTCAACACTGTGAACTCCAGCACCAGTTCTATTGAAAAAAATGTGATGTGTAAACAATTATTTGGGTAAAGATAAACCTTATGAGCCACAGTTATTTCTTGAGAGATGGCTCGTGTGCCGCCCACTCGAAGATTTCTTATCACTTCTCACTGGAGCTTTCCCATCAAGACTTAACCAATATGTCCTGGCTGGTGTGGCTCAGTGTACTGAGTGATGGCCTGCGAACCACAAAGCCGCAGGTTTGATTCCCGGTCAGGGCACTTGCTTGGGTTGGGGGCCAGGTCCCCGGATGGGGTTGTACAAGGGGCAACTGATCCATGTATTGTTTGCATATCGATGTTTCTCTCCCTCTCTTTCTCCCTCCCCTCCCTCCTATCTAAAAATAAATAAATAGCCCTGGCTGGTGTAGCTCAGTGGATTAAGTGTGGGGTTGCTGGTTTGATTCCCAGTCAGGGCACATGCCTGGGTTGCAGGCTAGGTCCCCAGTAGGAGCCACGTGAGAGGCAACCACACACTGATGTTTCTCTCCCTCTCTTTCTCCCTACCTTCCCCTCTGTCTAGAAATAAATAAATAAAATCTTAAAAAATAAATAAATAAAATAAAAATAAATAAATAGAATCTTAAAAAAGACAATCAATATTAGATTTTTAAAAATGTGTTGGGTCAACTGACCAATTATTTGGGAAAAAAAGTGTAATTATAATCCTGCCTCACGTCACACTCCAGAATGAATTCAGATGGGTTATAACTTGTTAAAAAGGAAGATAAACCAATATTAGAAGAAAACACAGGTGATTATTTACATCATCTTGGAATGGAGGAGTTCTCTGTAAGCATCACCAATGGCAGAAAACACTGAAAAAAAGGAAAAGAAAACAAAGATCAAGGGCCTTGACTGCATAAAAATAAAATACACTAGTAAGCGTCCCCCCCCCCCCCCCATTAAAATACCACTTAAAAGACAATGAGAAGCAAACAACAACCTAGGGGGAAATATTTTGCAACATAGAAGAGAGAAGGCTTATGTGCTTAATATGTAAAATACACTGATGAACTGACAAAGAAAAGAGAAACATCTCCTTAAGAAATTGGGCAAACTGCCTTTTCCGGCGGTGACGACCTCGTTAGGACCAGAGGCCTCTCGCTCAGGATCTCCTTCATCCCTCCCCAGAGGACAAGAGGAAACACAGGAAGAGGAACGTGGTGCCGAGCCCCAGTGCCTGCTTCACGGATGGGAAGTGCCCGGGACCCCGGGACAGCGCCGCCGCGCCGCGCCGCGCGCTGGCGGTCGTTCCGTGCGCTGGGTGCTGCACTGCGCCCGGCCAGCCCGCAGGAGGAAGCGGCGCCAAAGCACCCCGAATCACGATGAGCCATCTCACTGAATACATTTTGGATTGAAAAAAGGGAGCGATCACGGGACACAAACGGGCAATTTCCAAAAGAATAAATACCTTCTGTCAAGAAGCATGTGGAAACCTGTTGCATCTCACTAGTAATACTAACTGCGAGGTAAAATTTTCCGCCTAGCAGGGAGGAAGGAAGTTCCGAGAAGGACGCAGGGTTCGGTGGCATAGAGGCAAACTGCAGGATTGCAGCTGAACACCTCATTAAAAATCAGGTTAAAAGCCCTCATTACCCTACATACTTTTTCACTCAACAACTGCAGTTCAAAGAGTGTATCATAAAAAAGCAACCATGGGTGCGTGGCAAGATTTAGTTGCTGGGATGGTCATCACAACATTGCTTATAACCTCAGCCCTGGCTGGTGTGGCTCAGTGGATTGAGTGTTGGCCAGCAAACCAAAGGATCACAGGTTCAACTCCCAGTCAGGGCATATGCCTGGGTTGCGGGCCAGGTCACCAGTAGGGGGCGCGCAAGTGACAACCACACGTAAATGTTTCTCCCTTCCCCTCTCTAAAAAAAAATAAATAAAATCTTAAAAAAAAAAAACCCATTGCTTATAACATCAAAATAATTGGAACATCTTAAATTGCCATTGTCATGGTCTAGGTAAATAAATTACAGCACATTTATCCAACAGAAAATAATGCAGCAATGAAAAATGTCACAGGAGAATATCTAATAGCATGAAAAGATGTTAAAGGAAAATTGTTACTGGGAATAATTAGACTAAAGACCAGTTTTGTGCTATAATCCCCACTTTTTAAAAAAGAATGTTTATGGAGTCCTGGTCAGGTGGCTCAGTTGGTTGGTGTGTCACGTACGCCAAAAGATTGCAGGTTTGATCCCTGGTCGGTGAGTGTGCAGGAGGTAACCAATCACTGTTTTCCTCTCATATCTTCCTTCCTTCCTTCCTTCCTCTCTCTTTCTCCCTCTCTCTCTCTCTCAAATCAATAAGCGTATACTCAGGTGAAGGTTTTATTTTAACTTAAAAATAAAAAAATGTTCATGGAAGTGTGAAATAGGAAAATATTTTATTTTATTTTAAATTTTAGAGAGAGAATAAGGGAGAGGAAGAGAGAGAGAGAGAGAAATGCTGATTTGTTGTTCCACTTATTTATGCATTCAGTGGTTGATTCTTACATGTGCCCTGACTGGGGATGGAACTAGCAATCTTTGGGGGTACAGGACAACGCCCCAACCAACTGAGCCACCCAGTCAAGGCTGTAACTTTTTAATGACTATTAAGGAGCCAAAGCACAGTGTGAGGGCAATGAAAACAGAACTCAGTAAGCCAAAAATTGTCTTACCCTAGTGCCTCCTTCGTGCTGAGCAGTGCGGAAGGAGGGAAGTCACCGGGGACCAGCCGGAGAAGATCTCCTGGGGTCCTAGGAGACTCAGAGAAACATGTCGGCGCGTGCTGACCTCACCTGGCAATCAGGCTCTGCGGGACGACCCTTCTGTATCATATTAAAACCAGAAGTGGTGTGAGACAGTCAGAAAGACACAGATTCAAATCCTGACTCTTCTGTCCTTTTGATTTGAGGGCAAGATCTTTGACTCTGGATTCTTCATTTGGTTTGATTATATCTGTAAAATAAGAACATAATACTACTCTGGGAGGGTTAAAAGGATGAAGCCTAGTGAATGCCTTCCATACCACTAAAGCTCAGTAAACGCAGCTATTCACAGCTATCCCACAGTGCACACAGATCACTAAACAATATGTATGGTGTTTTGACTGTTTTGGAAACTTCTGGTTCCAGCAGGGAGCCTAGCCTCAGGGTTAAAGAACATCCTGAGCCTGTCAACTTTTGGGTGGGGTGGGAGGACACCATTTGCCTTGCCTCCACCTTGTCCGCAGCCCTTTCTGGAATGGAGCAGATTTGCACTGTTGCCTAGTAACACCTCTGGGAATCCAGGAAGTTAAAATTTTGGAAGCTGTACAAGAAAGGAAAGGTGGGGTCTGTTATTTTGAATTTAAGCTGACATGGGCCAAGTGGGTCTGTACCTAGATCTAAATACTGCAGCTCAGGTAATTTTTAAAAATGTAATATAGTCATAAGATTCAAAATTCAAAATATACAGCAGGGTAAAGAGTGGAAGATCTCCTTTGTATCCCTGACCTCTCATTTCTCACCATCTAGTCCTCTCCCCAGGAATGGCCATGTTACCACCTTCCTGGAAGTCCTTCTGTTAAGTCCTTGTGCTCTAGGTACGTGGAAATGTTTTGTTGGTGGCAGAGCATTCTAGAAGCCTAAAGATGATTGTTAACAATCTTTGCTTTTATGATGTTGCAATGAATTGCCTTGTACAGGTATCCTCTCAGCGATGAACCTGTAGGATAAATTCCTAGAAAGGGAATTTCTGGGCCGAAGGTATGTGCTTTTGCATTTTTAAAAAACGATTTTTATTGACTGATTTTTAGAGAGAGGGGAAAGGAGAGAGAAAGATAGGGAGAGAAACATCAATCACGCCACCTGGGGAACTGGCCCATAACCCAGGTGTGTGTCCTGAACGGGAGGCAGACCAGCAACTTTTCAGTGGGCAGGACTGTGCTCAGTCCCCTGAGCCACACCAGCCAGAGCCACTGCTGTACTTTTTCACAGACACTCTTTAGGCTAAATCGCCCCCAACCCGGTTGTGTCCATTTAAGCTGCAAGAGGCTGCATCTCTTTAAACTGTAGGGACTTCTCCTCACACCCTTTCCCAGGAAAAGTGTTTCCAAACTTCTGGATCTCTGGTTGGTGGGGGTACAAAAGGTAGATGAAAGTAGGGATTTTTTTGTTTTTTTTTTTTTAAGAGTTTACTTATTTTTAGAGAGAGGGGAAAGAGAAAGGAGAGAAACATGAAACGTCCCTATGAGAAACATGGACGGGGGCCTCACACGTGCCCTGATGGGACGAATCCACAGCCCAGGCATGCGCCCGACAGGGCTTGACTGGGAGAGCAACCGGTGACCCTTTGGGTGGCGGGACAACACCCAACCCCCTGCGCCCAGCAGTCAGGGCTCTAAGTAGTTCTAATTTCTGTTTGTTTTATGAAGATCCTCTAGGCCACTCCTCATTTCACCCCTTCTTCGATTCGAGGGAGTCAGCAGACCTGTGCAGCATCACATCAGAAGAACCCTAGGCTCCGGCACGGGATTTTGGGTTTGTTCCTCCGCTTCCAGCACTGTCCTTTGCTGACACTCCCAGAGGCCGGTAGCCAGGCGTCTGTCCTCTCTTCCTGCTCACATTCTGTTCCTTCTCATGGGCAGTCACCTGTTCATTCCGTGGGTTAGCCGACTCCCAATTTCATTTAGAGAATTTTCATTTTTGTTGCCCATACTGTTTGTGGACAATTTCTGGGGGGTAAAAACAGGGAAAAGATGACCCTTTTGTCCACAAATTGAAAATCCGAAAAAAAAGAGGCAGGTAGTCTACGGCCACACCACCCTGAACGCACCCGATCTTGTCCGATCTCGGAAGCTAAGCAGGGCAGGGCCTGGTTAGTACTTGGATGGGAAACAAAGGGGCAGGTATTGTTATCACCCATTTCACAGATGTAAACGCTGAGACTTAGGCTGGTCACCCCTGTGAGAAAGTGATCCCACAGTTCTGGTTCCAGCTGTTAACTAAGTTATTTTCCTCCTGACCTGAGGCAAATCAGTTCTCTCAAGTCTCAGCTTGCCTATCTGTAAAACAAAGACACTGTGACTTTTAAAAGGTTCCAGAAGGATCCCAAAGACCCGCTGAAGCTGACAAAGGACGAAAGGACAGAGGGGAGCAAGAGGTGATGGTGAGGGTACCCCACTAGCGGGACCTCAGCTTTTTGCTGGTGTCAGCATCGTTTACTTATGTCTGAGATTCATTTTGTTAAGAGGGTAATTGATGGGGAAAAGAAAACAGCAAAAGAAGAGGAAAATTACTGTACTATCTCAGACGTTGCAAACTCATGGCCCATAGGCTGAAAGTGGCCTGACCACATATTTCATTTAATCCACAAAGTGTGTATTTTTTTAAAAAACTTTATTGATTTTATTTATTTATTTTTAAAGATTTATTTATTTATTTTTAGGGGGGAAGGGAGGGAGAATGGAAGAGAAACATCAATGTGTGGTTGCCTCTCACACGCTCCTACTGGGAACCTGGTTCCCAGGCATGTGCCCTGACTAGGAGTTGAACCTGTGACCCTTTGATTCACAGGTTGGCACTCAATCCACTGAGCCACACCAGCTAGGGCTATTTATTGATTTTATTTAATTTATTTTTTTAAAGATTTTATTTTTAGATAGAGGGGATGAGAGGGAGACAGAGAAGGAGAGAAACAGCAATGTATGGTTGCCTCTCACATGGCCCTCACTGGGGACCTGGCCTGCAACCCAGGCACGCGCCCTGACTGGGAATCAAACGGGCGACCCTTTGGTTCCCAGCCCGCGCTCAATCCACTGAGCTACACCAGCCAGGGCTATTTACTGATTTTATTTGATTTTAGATAAGAAGGAGAGAGAGAAACGGCAATTTGTTGTACCACTCATTTATGCATTCATTGTATGTGCTCTGACCAGGGATCACACCTTCAAGCTTGGTGTATCAGGACGACACTCTAACCAACTGATGTACCTGGCCACGGCTCACAAAGTATGTTTTTATTTTTTATTTTTAAATATTTTATTTATTTATTAACAGAGGAAAAGGAAAGGAGAAAGAGAGGAAGAGAAACATCAATGTGTGGTTGCCTCTCATGTGCCCCCTACTGGCGACCTGGCCTGCAACCCAGGCATGTGCCCCAACTGGGAATCGAACTGGGACCCTTTAGTTCCCAGCCTGAGCTCAATCCAGTGAGCCACACCAGCCAGGGCCAAACTATGTTTTTAAAATGTTTAATCATTTCTAACTTTGAGAAATCCAGAGATTTCACATAAAAATGTGTATCTTTGGCTTCACTTTGGAAAAAAATCAAAGTTCTGACAACACAGGGTTCACAAATCACACAGGCAGAGCAAGGCCCAGCCCCAGACCCAGAAACCTAGCATCGTGGGGACCCCGGAGGCCCCAAGGCCCCCTCCGGTGACACCCTGCCCCAAGGCAAGGGAATCACACTCAGGACTTCCAACAGCCCAGGCCAGCTCTACCTGTTTTTGCACTTTATCCAGACGAAGTCACACTGCCTGTGCTGCTTCGTATCCTGTGTCTTTCACCCAACGTTTCGCGTACAGGCTGCATGCACATCGTGGCTGCAGTCACTGGTTTCGTTGTTCTCCCGTGTTCTCTCGTGTCAAAACCTCACAACGTGTGCATGTGACCATTGATAGGCATTTTATTGCTTCCAGATTTTGGCTTTTATGAATTTGCAGGCTATGCACATGCTAGCACAGGCTCATCACGCAGGCTGGTGCAAAAGCAGGTTTCCAGTTTGAATAGGTGGTTTATTCTTGTATTTTTATTTATTTAATGTTTTAATTGATTTGAGAGAGAGAGAGAGACATTGATTTGTTGGTCCACTTATTTATGTGTTCATTGGTTGATTCTTGTGTGTGGCCTGCCCAGGGATTGAAGCTGCCATGTTGGTGGATGATGCTCTAACCAACTGAGCACCTGGCCAGGGCCAATTCTTGTATTCTTATTTGTTGTTATTGTGTTACTTTCCATAGGAACTCCCAGCATCCCACTTTTGCCCCGCCCTGTGTTGGCGCAGGGAGGGATGGATTTCTGTTGGGGCTACAGCCTGGGGCTGAGTGGCTGGATGACAGAGAAAGTCAGCGTGGAGTTCAGCGTTGGAGTTAGAGGTGCCAGTTTTCCAGACCGGTTGTGCCAACCTACCTCCCGTGCCCCTTGCAAATTCTCCTTGAATTCCACTTGCTTGCCTTACTCACGGTTATTACCTGGTGGGGCCCAGCACTGGGGTCTGGGACTCCCAGACAAGATGGCTTCAACATGTTCTTCAAACTCCTGGCCCTTCTATCCCTTTCTGAAGTGAGTGAAGAGTGAATGGCTGCTTGCTTTCTAGGGTGCCTGCTTTTCCCTCTTCCTTCGTAATTCTTTTTTTTTTTTAAGATTTTATTTTTATTTATTTTTAGAGAGAGGGGAAGGGAGGGAGAGAAACAGCAATGTATGGTTGCCTCTCACATGGCCCTCATGAGGACCTGGCCTGCAACCCAGGCATGTGCCCTCACTGGGAATCGAACCGGGACCCTTTGGTTCCCAGCCTATGCTCAATCCACTGAGCTACACCATCCGGGGCCTTTTTTTTAAGATTTTATTTATTTTTTGAGAGAGGGGAAGAGGGGAAGAGAAGGAGAAAGAGAGGGAGAGAAATATCAGTGTGTGCTTGCCTCTCCCACTCCCCACACTGGCTTGCAACCCAGACATGTGCCCTTACTGAGAATCGAACTGGCGACCCTGTGGTCTGCAGTCCACACTCAATCCACTGAGCTACACCAGCCAGGGCTTCCTTTGCAATTCTCGATTGGGAATCCCTTCTTTCAATATTCATTTATCCCTCCAAGCTGAGACCTGGAGGTTGGGAATGAATGAGTTAGCCAGACATGGAGGCAGTGGGGCTGAAGGGACTAGAGAATGTTCCAGGCTGAGGTGGAGCAAGGTCACATTTAAGCTTTCTGGAGGCCAAAGGGAAAAAAGAAGAGGAGAAGTTGTCAGCACTATCTACCTAGGGGATTTGGGAAAAGGGCTGCTGGTGGGACCCAGAGGGTCCTAGGGAGCCCTGGCCACTCCCCAGAGGAAAGACCTCCCCCGCCTACTCAGTGCCTGGAAGGGCCCTAGAGAAGTGCTGGGAGCCACTAAAAGAAGCAGATCTCGATTGGAGGGTGGGTGAAAAGGATGAGGCTGGGGGAGGGGAGTGAGGTGTGTGTCCCACTGTCTTGTAAATACCCCCTCCAGTCAGGGCGGCTCCAGGGCTGATTTAAAGCTCCCGCACCTGGGGCGGTCTCATTTCGCCCAGTTTCTTCCAGCCGTGCGACTTCCCCTCCGTCAGATTCTCTGACTTTTCTCCCAGCATGGCTCCCAAACGCCCGTCTTCGCTCCCACCCCAAACGAAGAAACCCAGACCTTCTGCCCCCAAGTCAGAGAAGAAGTCGACTGCTCTGGATTTGCCAAAGGAAGGTATGTCCCTACACTACGTTTTCTTGGAGATTTAAGGGATTTGCAAAGACTAACTCCTAAGTGTTTTAAAATTTTTTTTTTTTTTTTGCCTAGTCTTTTTTGAGAGTTTTGAGATGTGACCCCAAACTGCCCGGACGGGTTTTAAGCACAGGGTGAGTGGATTAGGTTTATTTGAAGGAAAAGAAAACAAAAAACAAAGGGGGGAAACTGGGAGACCGGGAGCACGTGGGAGCTCATCCCTGCCCCCACCCCAACACCTACACCGAGCCTGGCTCCCAGCGCCCAAACACCCCTCTTGGGTCCCCTGTCTTGGTATGTGGTGCCATCGACCAGCCTAAGGCTGGGGAGGCACATGTGACCCCTTTCCTCTCTCTCACGGTCCCACATCCTGTCAGATCCCTCAGTCGTGGTGGTCCCTCCACCTCTCCTTCCTGCGGCTGCCGCAGGCCCACACTCCGGGTCACCTCCTCCTGCTGCTGCTTCCAGCTTCCTCCGCCTCCCATCCTGCCTGAGCAAGGCCCGTCACGTGACTCATTGGCTTAAAATCCTTCCACTTCCTTGCTGTCCCATAGCCCTCAGGTAGAGACTGAGATTTCCTGGGCTCTGCCTACCTGGTCCCTGCGGACCTCTCCAAGTTCATGCTCTCTCCAGCACCTTTCACAACCGTTTGCCTCTTGGGGCCCTATTCCCTCATCGGGGGCCTGGACATCACTCGTTCTCGCCCGGATCGCCCTCCTCTCCTTACCTGTGCAGGTGTCCTTGTTCTCCAGCTCTCTACTGGAGAGTCACTTCTTACTTCCACGCTGCACTTTCCCTTGAGCTGCCGGGCATTAGGAGCTCCCTGGTGCCGCTGCAGCAGCCAGAGTGACCTCGGGGCAGCCCTTACAGCATTACTTTGTACTTGGCACTTTCATGTCTGCTTCTCCCCCCACTAACCCTTAACTTGGAGGTGAGGGCCTCCCTTTGCAGACACAGCTTCGAGCTGGGCACAAAATGGACTGTTCTGGTGATTAGGGCTCCGTGCTAGAGTGGACATGTGCTGGGGCCTTCACGAGGGCTGGGTTTGGATAGGTGGCAGGCTGGCTCAGTGGGGAGGGGCTAGGGGTCCGGTGATCTTCCTAATTTGCAGACTTGGCACAGGTGAAAGAAGCAATGCGTCCGGTCCTCATGTCAGTGCCCCCAGGGATGTGCTGGGTGACGTGGCAAGTTTGACCCCACAGAGCCTTGGTCCAGGGGGCTGCATGGACCTGCCCCGCTGATGGCCCACTGGGGTAAAGCTCCAACTCGGCTCTGACTGCGTGACCTCCTGGGCAAGTGACATAACCTGTGCTTTTTTTTTTTTTCCTCTTCTGTAAAATGGGCTCCACAGTACCTCTCTCCGAGGCTTCAGTAGAAGTAAAACACTAAGGCAGTGACTGGCACACAGCCCGTGTTCTTGAGACGGGCAGTAAACTCATTCCCACTTGTGAGCAGCAAAATGCGCATGAATCTTCCTGGTCTCCTTCCATTCAGCTTCCTGGGCGAGTGAACGGGACGAGAAAGGGCCCCACGGCTCTCCCGAAGTGGCTTGTCCGAACCCAGATAACAGCCTGTGCCATTCACTGGGCACTGACCTGCTAGGCACTCCCCTGAGCATGGCCCTCTCCGTCAGCCCTCACAACAGCACCATGCTGTGGACAATAGGCCCATCTTGCAGATCAGAAAAAGGGGGCTGGCCGAGATGGGGTGTGCATGTGTGTACTGAAGGCCATCCTAGCTAAGGGTTCCTGGTCCTCCCGGGACACTGCTTCACTGTAGGCAGCACCGGCATCTCTCTGTTCCATTATCTAAGCTGTGGGTTGCTCCTCCTCCAAAAGGACGCTGGGGAGGAGAGGAGAGGAGAGAGGGACAAATTCTGAGTGAGGTAAGAGGCCAAGGAGAGACCACAGTGAAGACTGGCACAGTGGGTGAATTATCTCTTGGTGCGTCCGTGCCACTCCCTTGTTTGCCGAAACTCTGGCCCTTTTGCTTTCTCTTTCTCTTCCACTTCCTAGTGTGTGCTCCTTGCATTCGTCTTGAGTGCTGGGGAAAAGGTCAGGAAGAGGAGGGGCGGGACGGTCCACAGGGCTGGGGTTGTGGGAGGGTGCCCTGGAACCGCTGCAGATGGTTGGGAAGCACAGGTGGGTCAGGCACTTGAGGGAGGGATGCGGTGGGGTTGTGTAGCAGCAGCCTCAGCACAGGGTTTTCCAGAATCTTTCCTCACATGTGTGGGTCACGAAGTCATTTTAGTGGAACGTACCCTGTGCTGAAAGAAAACACAAGATGAAGGGTCACATCACAGTTGGTGAGGGTAAAGCGTCGTTTTGTGTGCATGATGCTCTGGGTCCTGATGTTCAGTGCAACTCTACTGTAGGTCATCTCAAAAAATGGGAAAACCCTGTCTTAGGGCGGGGGCTTCACTGTCCACTCACCTGGTTTAGAGTCTTGGCTCTGCCACTTGTATTAGAATTAAAAAAAGAAAAATTGAGTTTATCTGAGAAATGAGGTTAATACCTACCTTGTATTTCATGAGGATTGAATGAGAAAATGTTTGTGCTGATTGCAGCCTGTGGCCCGTGGTATGGGCTTCAGCAGTGCCCTGGAGCCTGATATTAATTCCCAACTCTGTTCAGTGACATCTCGGTGCTAGCAGGAAACTGGCCGTGGTGACAGTATTTCTACATCACCGAAATCAGCAAATGCTATACACATCAGGGTGTTTGGTGGTTTTTTTTTTTCTCTTTTGGGAACTGGTTGTCAAACGTATGCTAACAATACTTCCTTTAAGCCCGCGCAGTTGGGATACTACCTATGGATTGAGCTGGACTCAGTAGAGAATCAATCAGGTGTGGAGGGGGGAGGATTATATGAAATTCTTTTTATTTTTGGGGGGAGTCCCAAGAAGGTGTTTGTATTCTGTACTGGTGGACTGGATGCGAACTATTTAACATTTATCGATCGCTCACTGTGGACTGTCTTGAACAATAAAGACACTCTCAATTGTGCTTGCTGGAGGGCAAGTTATTCTGTATCAACCTCTGGTTACACACACCCAGGGAAGCTTTTTGCGGTCCATGTCTTGGGGCCCTGGAGTCAGGAGTAGAGTGAGGTACACTGCATTACCTGGAAAGCATTATTTAAACAAATGCCTTGACCTTACCTAATGGTTGAAGACATGGTCTCTGAAAGCGGGCCTATTGTCTCTTACATAGCAAAATGAATCTAACACCCTTTCTACCCTTTCATCAGCTGCGCGGTGGGCGCTGCGCATTTGCACTAGGTAGGGTTTCTTGAAAGCGTTTAGGCACTGGGTTGGGCCGAAAGGACCGGCCTCCCTGCCTTCAGAGGACTTCCACCTCAGTTCGGCCTTTTCTTGCATTTTATAATTTTGCATTTGTCAGCCTTTTTTGCATTTTATAACTTTATAACATAAATAGGTAGAGAGAGTGGAAAAGTGACTTGCCCAAGGACACACAGCCTACTGGGCAGAACTTGGACTGAAAGCCAGAAAAAGGCCCTGTGAGTGGACTGGGCAGCTTCAGGCTTTGCAAACAAGCCCGAGTGAGTCGGGGTACCAGCCTACCCATCTAGAAAATAGGATGGAAGTGTCGCCTTCCTCCCTCTCTAAGAGGGATGCCCCAGCAGTGTCCCGGGAGGGGGAGAGTGAATGTATTTTTGGGTCCCAATGTTACTAGGAAGTCTGCACTTAAAAGGGGTTGCGAACACCCCTCTCTCCCACAGAGGAGGGAAGCAGCTCCGACACCACGTGATGCGCCCCCGGGGGGCTTGCGCGCGGCCCGGAAAAGCCCCGCCCACTCGACCGCCGCGCGCCGTAGCGCGCAAACGTCCCGGGTCCGGCTGGAGAAGGGGAAAGCGGGGGAGGGGGAACGCGGCGCGGGGGGCGGCCCCGTACGTCGCCGCGTTCCTTCCTCCCGCCTCTTCGCCAGGCCCTGTGTCTTCTCGCCGAGGCTCCTCCCCCTCGTCCCGGGGCTCCAGCCAATGGCGAGGCGGCGCGAGCCTCTCCGGCCTGGGGCGGGGCCTGGCGCGCCTGCGCCCTACCGCCCGCCCCTAGCCGAGAGGAGGAGGAGGTGGAGGAGGAGGCGGCTCAGGGAGAACGAGCAGCGAGCTGGAGCGGGGAGCGTGAGTGAAGGAGCCCAGCCGCTTGCCTGCCCGCCGCCGCCTCCCCTTCGTAAGCAGGAGCCCCGGGCCGGGGCCCGGCACGTCGCCCCAGCCCCTCCCTCCTCGTCAGGCCGCGAGGGCAGCGCGCGCGAGCCAGGGGGAGGGAGAGCGAGCGGGCGCCGGGAGGAGGCGGCCGGACCGAGCGAGCGCCCGCGCGTGTGGCGTGAGGGGAAGCCGCTGCCCGCCCCCTTCGCCTTCCCATCTCTCCTCTCCCCCTCCCCGCTCCCCCCCCCGACCGCGGAGCAGCACCATGTCGGCGCCGGCGGCCAAAGTCAGTAAAAAGGAGCTCAACTCCAACCACGACGGGGCCGACGAGACCTCAGGTGAGGAGCAGGCGAGGCGGGGGCCGGCCCGCGCCGCCATCTTCGCCGCCCGCCCGGCCCGCAGGCCGCCGGCGGGGCCCGCGGCGTGCTGGGGGCGCCGGGCGGACGGGCCGGCGCGCGTCTCGGCGCCCTTTTTTGTGCGCGCGGGGCCGGGGCCGGGCTGGCGCCGCGGCGGCGGACGGCGCCGCGAGGCGGGGGCGCTGCGGCCTGTTCGGCGCGGGCGGAGGAGACCCCCCCCTTCCTCTCCCCCCTCCCTCGCTCTCCTCCCCCTCCCTCCCTCCCGAGAAGCCTCTCTTTATTGTGCTCCGCCATGATGCCTCGCTCCCATCAGCCGCCGCCGCCGCCACATGGTGCGGCCGGACGCGGGCCCGCGCCGGGGCCTCCACGCGGCTCCCCCTTTGCGCCCGGCCCGCGGGCGGCACCCCCGGCTCCCCACCCGGAGGCCGGCCCCCGCGCGTCCCTCTGCCTGGAGCTGGGTCAGGGTGGGGGCGCGGGGAAGCACGCGGCCAGCGGCGCCTTGGGCCCGGGACGCCCCGGAGGATGCTCGGGTCGGCCCCGGGCACTCCCCACGTGGGCTGGCCACCCCGTCGCGGCCGGGCGCCGAGAAGCCTGGCGTCGCGATTAGCGTGTTCGAGGGTCTTTACAATGGCTCTTGGGAAATTTCCTGCCTTTTCTGTTAAGGCTTTCTCGGCAGGGGGGCTGCAGACCCCGGGATGGTTACCGGAAATGGGCCGCGCGGTCGGGCCCCTTCACGCCCACTTAGCGTGTAGGTTTTGCAGCCTTTTGCCGGACAAAAGGGCACCTTTTCGCAGCACGCCTCTTTTTCGTTTCCCTTCTGTGGCTCCTAGTTTTCTCACTTCATGATTGGCTCCCTGTAAGTGTGCTCCAAGATGCTGGGCCGCATTTGGGATTAGCCCGCCTGAAATTAGGTTGGAGGGGTGAGGAAGGTCTGATAGGAATCTTTGGGCTCCCATTCTAAGAAGGGAAAGTTGAGTATCGACGATGGCAGGGTAGTTCTGCGACCCTTCCCTGTCTTTGTAGGCGTGTCTGGTGTGTTAATTGTAGGTACCTGGGGGTTATTTTCAGCTTTCCATAAAGAGGTTCTTCCATTGAGATAGGTGGTGTCCTGATTTCGGTTAATGTCAGGGGTTACTTTCTGTATTGTGGTTAACAGCTGGTCCTGGTCCTGTTGCAGGTATGCAGTGTGATAAACAATGAGTTTCTGAATGAGGTTTTGTATCTTTCATAATAGAATCTTTAACAATCTGTCATTTTTCTCATAATGTAACTCTTAAAAGTGCTAGAAACATTGTGAATAGCCTAGCAGATAGCTGGTTTGTGAATAGTCTTTGAATTAAAAAGTAATTTGTCAACTACTTGCATGAACACGTGGAGGGCATGCCTTGTAGGCAGTTTCTCCTTTTGCAAACAACTTTATAGATACAATTCATCAAAGATAGTGTTAACATCAGGAAAGCTAGTTAAATGCGTCTTCTAACTAGTATTGAGCTTTATATGTACCTTTTTCTTGCAGAAAAAGAACAGCAAGAAGCAATTGAACATATTGATGAAGTACAAAATGAAATAGACAGGTAAGGTTTTTCTTAATTTACTTTGCAGAAATTTTGTGAAATGCATCTTAAGGTCTGGTGGTTTTTGAAACTGGTCAAATCTGTATCCACTGGCTATGGGAAGATTGTTACAACTTAGTTGGGAATATGAAGATTCAGTGATATTTCTCTGTAAAATATTTGTAGTCACCAAAAAGGTTTTGATGAAAGTACATTGACCTTGTAAAGACTGAGTTTGCTTTCAAAGGCTACAAACTTTCTGAATTGCAGTGCATGGACTTCTGACAGTTTAGCACTGTGGCATCAGTGTTGCTTGGACTTACCTTACAGCTTTGCTACTTGACTAGCAGTCTTTCATTCCCCTTGATCTGGAGGGAGACTGTTGAAGTTAGCCTGGTTTTAGAGTACTTGAAGTATACAATGTTACCGAAATACTTAGCTCAGGCACTTAAGCTTAAAAACTGCTGATTATTGAGTGCCTAATGCAGATCAAATCGCTATCTTAGTTTTGACTTGAGTTTATAGGTAGAAAAATTAAGATGATTTGGTTATTATAGGTAGGTACTTTGTGCTGTTCTAAAGCTAACAAGAAATATTTTGTAGTCTCAACAGTTTCTGTATATATTAAATACCATCATTGTCAACATGTCTTTTCGTTTGCTTCAGACTTAATGAACAAGCCAGTGAGGAGATTTTGAAAGTAGAACAGAAATATAACAAACTCCGCCAACCATTTTTTCAGAAGAGATCAGAATTGATCGCCAAAATCCCAAATTTTTGGGTAACAACATTTGTCAACCATCCACAAGGTATGTTGTGGCGGAGCATCGTTAGGGGGCGGGGCGTCCCCTTGTTGGGCACAGTGAGCACTTGGTCCACACGTGGGTTCCATGCAGAGTCCAAACGCTCGGAGAGGGGAGGCTCGTAGTTGATGTTTTTATCTATTTAGAAGAGCGCATTCTAACTGAGGGTTTCCTGTGGTCTCTTGACACAATGGTAGTGATAGCCCAAACCCTCTGAGCCGTTTGGTTGTTAGTTAATAATGGATTTATGACAGCACAGAGGCTCGCTGAGCGTGGAAAAGCGTTGCAGTGCTCTGCCGAGCGCCCCACGTGCTCTTCAGTGCTTGTCTGACACTAACCGGCCTGCCCTTTGCCGCCCAGTGTCTGCGCTGCTTGGGGAAGAGGATGAGGAAGCGCTGCACTATTTGACGAGAGTGGAAGTGACAGAGTTCGAAGACATTAAATCAGGTTACAGAATAGATTTTGTAAGTACCGGCGACTTTTGTTTGCTGCTGTGGAAATTAACTCGAACCCTGGGTAGAAAAGCTGTTTGTGCTGTTCTTTGATCCTCTGATCATTTATTACAGTATTTTGATGAAAATCCTTACTTCGAAAATAAAGTTCTCTCCAAAGAATTTCATCTGAATGAGAGCGGCGATCCATCTTCAAAGTCCACCGAAATCAAATGGAAATCTGGAAAGGTATTTGAAGAATTGTCGGACAAAAATATTTGTATATTTTGGTTTAGTTGACTTCATTTATCAATACTTGATGCTCTGATAATGTGTTATGCAAATCTTTAAAATATATTTTTTAAAAACTTCAGTATAATAGTTTGGCTCTCCCGTAAATTACACAGTACAGGTGTTTAAAGAAAGACTGGGGTTTTTGCTTTCTTAATTGGTGACCTAGCTCTTCAAATGGCATGCCACTTCCCAAAATCCATTTATGTGCCTGCATTTAGTTAATTAAATATGTTTTATTTTTTGAGATATATGATTTATAGTTCATTTTTTATTATATTTTTCCATTACTATTTATCTCCCCATACCCTTTTTTTTTTTTTTTTTTTTAAGATTTTATTTTTATTTTTAGAGAGGGGAAGGGAGGGAGACAGAGGGAGAGAAACAGCAATGTGTGGTTGCCTCTCACATGGCCCTCACTGGGGACCTGGCCTGCAA
This sequence comes from Micronycteris hirsuta, assembly GCA_004026765.1. Classification (NCBI taxonomy): domain Eukaryota; kingdom Metazoa; phylum Chordata; class Mammalia; order Chiroptera; family Phyllostomidae; genus Micronycteris; species Micronycteris hirsuta. The sequence goes on along the minus strand of PVJI01000313.1, from coordinate 176,095 downwards.
CCCAGGCATGTGCCCCGACTGGGAATCGAACCGGGACCCTCTGGTTCCCAGCCCGCGCTCAATCCACTGAGCTACACCAGCCAGGGCACCCCCATACCTACTCTTTCATCTCCACCTATTCCCATCCCCCCCAGAAAATATTTAAATTACACTGTGTTAGACTGGTCGTGGAATTAATTTTATGAAAAAAACAAATTTAGATGGTATCTTTTCAGGAAAAACTCATATAAATTCATACAAATTCAATAATGGACTTTGTGGGCCTAGAATTCTCTTTATATATTGTAATTTCTTCTGGATTAGAATAATAGTGTTAATAATACGCTGGTATTCACTTTCCGTTCTCCTTTGGTTTAAAAATCTTACTGTTTAAATTATAGGGAATATAGGTCTTGTAGAGAGCCTGTATCAAAAATTCTTCCGTCTTCGTTTAGGATTTGACGAAACGTTCAAGTCAAACGCAGAACAAAGCCAGCAGGAAGAGGCAGCATGAGGAACCCGAGAGCTTTTTTACCTGGTTTACTGACCATTCTGATGCAGGTGCAGATGAGTTAGGAGAAGTCATCAAAGATGACATTTGGCCAAATCCATTACAGTACTACTTGGTGAGTTGAGAATTTTTTATTCAAAGTTACACTTGTCTCAATTGTTTGAAAATGGGTTCTTAATACAACTCTTGTTCTTTTTAAGGTCCCTGATATGGATGACGAAGAAGGGGAAGGAGAAGAAGATGATGATGATGATGAAGAGGAAGAAGGGTTGGAAGATATTGATGAAGAAGGGGATGAGGATGAAGGTGAAGAAGATGAAGATGATGATGAGGGGGAGGAAGGAGAGGTAAAACAAAATTTGGTTAAGTCCAAAAAAGATAATTATTTTTAAAGAATTCATTCACCCTGTTACTTTGGAAGATACGTGTATGTAGAGAGATGAGAGAGAGAGTTAGTTGTAAGATGGAACTGACTCAACTAATTATGGGAGAATGTAGAAAAGATAAGCTTTTTTGTTGTCCCAAGCTTGAAAGAAATTTTGTTGAGCTGATTGTGTCTGATTTAATTAGTTCTGCTTTTGTGGGTAGTTTTTTATGACTGCTCAGTCCTGTCCTTCCCTCACCCCAGTGCTCACTGCAAGTGACAAGGGGTAGTGCAGCTGGACAAGTTCTGAGAAATCTTCCGAGTAACAGATTTGCGTGTGTCTGGAGTAACGCGATTGGGTCTCTGAGCCGAGGCTGAGGCGTAGGTTGCAGTAGTTAGGGTCGTAAATCAGATGCCCTCAGAGCGTGTTAGTCTGTGAGTCCATAGTCCCTGTGAGTGTCGGGGACTGACTCCAGAATTGACCCTGAAGATTAACTGCCCACTTTTTTTCTTACAGGAAGATGAAGGAGAAGATGACTAACGGAACACTGATGGATTCCAACCTTTTTTAATTTTCTCCAGTCCCTGGGAGCAAGTTGCAGTCTTTTTTTTTTTTTTTTTTTTTTTTCTTTCCCCCTCTTGTGCTCAGTCTCCCTGTTTTTGAGGTCTCTTTTCTCTCCTTTACACCATGGTTCTCACCTTATTTGGGGGGATGTACCTTGAGCAGAATACAGTGGGAAAAGAATCTCTGCCCCTTTCTGTTCCAAATTCATTTTTATCCCTTCCTATCTTGACAAAAACTTCATGGAATCAACACCACCGTGCTCTGTGGGAAAAAAGAAAAACCTTCTGCCTCCTCAGCTCTGCTGGGAGCTGGAGGGCGCTAGGCCCCTGTGTAGTCGTGCATAGAATTCTAGCTTTTTTCCTCCTTTCTCTGTATATTGGGCTCAGAGATTACACTGTGTCTCTATGTGAATATGGACAGTTAGCATTTACCAACATGTATCTGTCTACTTTCTCTTGTTTAAAAAAAGAAAAAAAAAACTTTAAAAAAAAGGGGGTTATAGAAGGTCAGCAAAGGGTGGGTTTGAGATGTTTGGGTGGGTTACGTGGGCATTTTGACAACACGGCTTCTCCTTCGGCATGTTTAATCGTGATGTTAACGGACATCCTTGCAATCTAAGATGACACTTTTAAAATAAAATTCTCTCCTGATGATGACTTGAGCCCTGCCACTCAATGGGAGAATCAGCAGAACCTTGTAGGATCTTATTCGGAATTGACATTTCTCTATTGTAATTTTGTTCCTGTTTATTTTTAAATTTTCTTTTTGTTTCACTGGAAAGGAAAGATGATGCTCAGTTTTAAACGTTAAAAGTGTACAAGTTGCTTTGTTACAATAAAACTAAATGTGTACACACAGAATTGGACGCTTTTCTCTCAGTGCAGATTTCCAGATTGACTTGTGTAACCTGTTGTCCGATTTTGTCAGCCTAACCGTGTTTTTTATCTGCGCGTCCCAGGCTCACCCCAGGGCAACGTTGACCGAGTAAAGGGGTTTGAATCAGTGTGTTAATGTCTCTGTAGTTGGGAAACATGAGTACGATTTGCTATCAGTTTTTGAAAATCTTCAAATCATTTGGGATACCAGATTGCCCAAAACTCAGTTCTGAGTTTGTTGTACACTTAATTTTGTATTTCAGATTGGCATTTTTAAAAAAGGATCTATATTTACTTGGATATAATAATAGTGCCTGCCACCACCGTCAGACAGACCTGGTGCTCTAAAGCTGAGTTGCACACGGGGCTATTGCTGGCATGTCTTTATTGGGACTATAAAACGTGGCCGAGAAGACAGGTGCTTGGTAAGAAGTCCGAACTGGTGGTTAAACTCAGGTTGGGACTCCTTTGTCTAAGTACCAGCTGCGTAGCGTGTCGTGCCCAGACGAGACCGTCTGTGTCCGTGAGTCTGGGGGAGACGGTGGACTCCGCTCTGTCTGCTAACGGCCGTTGTGCAGAGAACAACCTTTTGAGAAGCTACCTAATGCCTACGCTTTTTAATGCTGTAAAATATAATAGCTAAAATTAAATGCCACTTAACTTTTTCAGAGGTTAATGGACAGCCTGGTCAAATTCAAAGCTTTTTGGTGTATAAAAACTTTATAAATGGAACTATCCCATCAATAATAGGCAAAGTGAAATGCTAAACCTTTCTAGATGGATAGTATGTAATTCTGCACAGGTCTCTGTTTAGTGAACACATCACTGTATACTGGTCAGGAATCTTGCTCCAATAAAGGAACATAAAGATTTTTTTTTTGACTGGGGTCATTCTCCTTGTTTTGTAGAGAAATGTTTCTTGCTTTTGGGTCTAGATAAGCAAGCTTTTGTCTTGCTTGTGTTCATAGCGATGGGAGTGGGGAAATTCTTCAATAGTTTTCAGCAGCAGGCACAGCACGGGTAGCCTACACGGAAAGGTGTGTATGAGACACCAGTGACAGGCTGTGTCCGAAATAAAAGTTCTGAGGGGAAGTCAACTCGGTACACATGAAGGAAGCCTGTGATTTGTAAACAAAGCTGCCGCTTGCCAAAACTGGTTTATATGTGCTGGTCAGGTCGTGGCACTGTTAGGTTATAGGCTGCGTGAAGTCGAGTTTTGCAATGCCATCTGACTGAGAATGTAACCAGGAAAAAAGTCACTAAAGGTGGTTTTCTTTCCTGCTATTGAGGTCACCCTCCAGACCCCTGCGCCTGCTGATCTCGCAGTGCTGCTGGGCTGTGAAAACAAAGGCAACCCTAGTGTACTGAAAAACAGCTACAGAGTAGCTAGTGTGCTTTGTTTCCATTGCAAGGGGGGTTCTAGGAGTGGCCCTTAGGCGAGTATGTATTAGAAAGTGCTAGAAGAATGACAAAGTGCCTTGGGTACAAGGACATTTAAAAAGAAAAAGCAAATAGCTCTAGCTTTCTGGGAAGAGGCTGTCTTCGCAAGCTGTGCTGAGCTGAGCTTGGGAGGGGCACCTGAATGAACTGGGGCATAGAAGACAGTACTTTGGAACATGTCTTTACATTAATTTCAGAGCCTTACAGAGTATTCTATTTTAATTCACCCCTGCAGTTGAGGTTAACGTTGGTTTCTCCAACGATGCCCTGGTTTCTAAAGATTTAACTACTCTGACCTTCATAACAGGCCCTTACTGTTCTCACCTGACTCGCTCTGAAATGAGAGTGTAAATGATGCACCCAGTACCTCGATGTCCTGAAGACCTCGCAAATTGCTTTACAGCTGGCCTGCACTTGGGTCAGCCGTTTGGCTATACAGGTCATGAGTTTTTGACTGAATTTGGGGGACCTTTTGGGTTTCAGAGGATTCCTGGACAGTTCCGATCTGACCTGGCAGCCTTCATCATTGTTGCTGGATAAATACAAGTGGTTTCACAGTTTCACTTGGTCCCAGGAACAGATTTGGGTTTTCTGACTTCTCTGTTTAAACCCTCTGTGGATTTTACAAGAATGGAATTCTGATGCAAAGGGTGAAGACTCAGTTTCCTGAAGGTTGAGACAATTTTTTTTAAGATTTTATTTTTAGAGAGCGGGTAAAAGGAGAGAAACATACAGCATGTGGTTGCCTCTCGCATGCCCCCTTACTGGGGACCTGGCCCGCAACCCAGGCATGTGCCCTGACTGGGAATCGAACTGGCGACCCTTTGGTTCACAGGGCTGCACTTAACTCACTGACCTACACCAGGCAGGCTGAGACAAGTTCTTGAGATGAATGAGTAGCCTTTGGAATCATTTAGAGAGGACATCTTATTTTGAGAAGTCCATCCCCAACCTGAGCAGTGACGATTTCCTTTTTAATATTTATATGTCTTGTTGAAGACTTAAAAATTGACTTCTTAACAGGTCTGAAGGCAAGGGCTGCAGTTTCGTGATTAGAACAAGAATAGAAGGGACTTGCCTTGGCTGATGTGGCTCAGTGAATTGAGCACCGCCTGCGAACTGGTTCAGTTCCCAGTAGGGCATGTGCTTGGGTTGTGGGCTGGGTCCCCAGTAGGGGGCGTGTGAGAGGCAACCACACATTGATGTTTCCCTCTCCCTTTAAAAATAAAATCTTAAAGAAAAAGGATTTTTTTTTTAAGATTTTATTTATTTTTTTAGACAGAAGGGAAGGGAGGGAGAAAGAGGGAGAGAAACATCAATGTGTGGTTGCTTCTCACATGGCCCCCACTGGGGACTTGGCCTGCAACCCAGGCATGTGCCCCAACTGGGAATCGAACTGTTGACCCTTTGGTTTGCAGGCCTGCGCTCAATCCACTGAGCTACACCAGCCAGGGCAAAAAAAAAAAAGAAGGGATTTTTTAATTTTTTTTAAAATATTTTTTAAATTTATTTTTAGAGAGAGGAGAAGGAAGGGAGAAAGAACAATGTATGGTTGCCTCCCACACGGCCCCCACCGGGGACCTGGCCCGCAACCCAGGCATGTGCCCCGACTGGGAATCGAACCGGGACCATCCGGTTCCCAGCCCGCGCTCAATCCACTGAGCCACGCCAGCCGGGTGGGATTTTTTAATTTTTAAAGATGTCAGTTACTGCCCTGGCTGGTGTAGCTCAGTGGATTGAGCGCGGGCTGGGAACCGGATGGTCCCGGTTCGATTCCCCGTCAGGGCACATGCCTGGGTTGCGGGCTGGGTCCCCAGTGAGGGCCATGTGAAAGCAACCATACATTGCTGTTTCTCTCTCTCTGTCTCCCTCCCTTCCCCTCTCTCTAAAATAAATAAATAAATAAATAAAATCTTTAAAAAAAAAAAAAAGATGTCAGTTACTTTCAGAGAAGGGGAAGGGAGAGTGAGAGATACATCAATCGGTTTCCTCACACACCCCCACTGGGACCCTGGCCTGCAACCCAAGCACGTGCCCCGACTGGGAATCCAACCAGCAACCTTAAGGTTTGCAGGCCCACACTCAGTCCACTGAGCCACACCAGCCAGGGTGGCACTTTTTAAAGGAAGGCATGTGCCAACTTGATTAGTTGGTGACATTGGGTATTCAGATACCCAAGGGAGGCAAATCTAAATGTAGATGGACTGACATTTGTAATACCAAGAATAATGAGTATAGAAAGGGAAAAGTGTTTCCTCTTGAGCATGGGCTGCGAACCAAAGGGTTGCCTGTTCGACTCCCAGTCAGGGCACATGCCTAGGTTGCAGGCCAGCCCCCAGTGGGGGCCACATGAGAGGCAACCACAATTTGATGTTTCTCTTCCTCTCTTTCTCCCTCCCTTCCCTTCTGTCTAAAAAAAAAAAAAAAAAAAAAAAAAAAGTGTTTCCTTTTGTACCCTGCTAGGAGCTCTAGGTTCCTTTCAGTCTTGGTTGTACAGTTTGACAGCTAGTTAGCTGGAGAGGTGGTCCGTACTGTTCCGCACCCGATGGATGTTGAATGTGAACTTCAGTTTTGCTAAGAATTGAAATTTCATCACTTGACGTCACTGTTAGACACACAATACAGCTACCTGGTGAGACTTCCACCACGTTTCCCTGCAGGTGTGTCCAGCCCAGGGCTCGTTAAAAAAAGACGGATGGATTCTACTTCTGAGTTTTCCCTTTGGGACAAGTGAAGCAGTGAAACACTTCTCAGCGAATTTGGGAAATTGAGTTCAATGTAGTTCAGCTTTCTGGCTGCAGGAGTGGGTAAGTGATCCTCCGGATGCGGAACAGACCACCCTCCTGAGTGGAGGAGCTCTGCTAGTTCCCCCCCTAGCCTATGGCCTGCAGTCAGAAGCTGATAGTCTTTACTTCTTAATTACAGTTAATCACATTGCGCTCAGGGCAGCCTGAGGATGACTCCCAGTTGAAAGCCTGCTGTGGCCCTGGCTCAGCTGGTTCGAGCGAGTCCCAGCACACGAAGGTTGTGGGTTTGATCTTCGGTCAGAGCGCATGCAAGAAACAACCAATGAATGCATAAATAAGTGGAACAATAAATAGATGTTTCCTCTCAATCAAATCTTTTTTTTTTTAATAAAGATTTTATTTGTTTAGCCCTGGCTGGTGTAGCTCAGTGGATTGAGCATGGGCTGGGAACCAAACGGTCCTGGTTTGATTCCCAGTCAGGGCACATGCCTGGGTTGCAGGCCAGGTCCCCAGTGAGGGCCATGTGAGGAGCAACCATACATTGCTGTTTCTCTCCCTCTCTGTCTCCCTCCCTTCCCCTCTCTCTAAAGATAAATAAATAAAATCTTAAAAAATAATAATAAAACAAAAGATTTTATTTATTTATTTTTAGTCAGAGGGGAAGGGAGAGGAACATCAATGTGCGGTTGCCTCCTGCACACCCCCCACTGGGGGCCTGGCCCTCAACGCAGGCATGCACCCTAGCCTAGGAATCGAACCAGTGACCCTTTGGTTCACAGGCCGGTGCTCAATCCACTGAGCCACACCAGCCAGGGCTGAAATCTTTTTTTTTTAAATTAAGAGCCTGCTATGTGTTCGTCTTTACCCCTCAGCAACTCTGATAGGTGTATCCATAAGCGTCTTGGCTTGAAGCAGGGGCATGTCCCCAACTTGACCAAGTTGCCTAGGCATTTGTTGATGCCCCATGGTAGGGCAATAACTCGGGGTTGCCCACGACATGCCAATTACACTTTTTCTGGTCCATTGTGAAGGAGGTGGTCAGAGCAAAGTGGAACAGATAGGCTTTCCTCAAAAAGTATTGGGGGGCACCTATTCCAAGTCAGCCAATAGGCCACCTTCAATATTTGACCCTTACTTCTGACCCCTGGGACATGGCTACTTGCAGTGAAGCCCGCACACAAGATGCTATGAGCACAGGAGCACAAGAAGTGGTTCCACCAGGATTTCCTGCACGGGCAAGCCATTGCCAGGAGTCCAGTGCCGGTGTTACTTTCCTGAGACAGCAACTACTTCACAGAGTGTAAATATGTCTTCGCTTTTTTTTTTTAAAAGATTTTATTTATTTATTTTTAGAGAGAGGAGAAGGGAGGGAGAAAGAGAGGGAGAGAAACAGCAATGTATGGTTGCCTCTCACATGGCCCTCACTGGGGACCTGGCCCGCAATCCAGGCATGTGCTCTGACTGGGAATCGAACCGGGACCCTCTGGTTCCCAGCCCGCGCTCAATCCACTGAGCTACACCAGCCACGGCTTCACTTTTTTTTTTTTAACATTTAAAAATGATTTCATTTCTTTTTAGAGAGAAGGAAAGGGAGGGAGAAAGGGAATGAAATATTGATCAGTTGTCTCTGGGCAGGCCCCCCACGGGGGACTTAGTAACCCAGGCATGTGCTCCCACCGAGAATTGAACCCATGGTCTTGTCGTTTCAGGTACGACGTCCAAACCACTGAACCGCACCAGTTTGGCTGGGATTTCCCTTTAGAAGATCTCCTCGGGACAAAGGGGAGACAGCGGCTCTGACTGAACCAGAAAGCTCCCGCTGGGTCAAGTGGTGGGAGCATGAGCGTCTCGGTTTGTCCATCTGTGATTTGTAATTTGGCATAACTTCGGTGAGGCTTTACTTTTTTCAGAAGCATATGTTTTTATAGTGACTCGACAAAGACCAAGATTTCGTAGGGGCGACAGGTTTGGGATTAGCCCTTTTTACACCAACGACATGGGAAAGGAAGAGACCTTTGGGGCGGAGCCAGGTCAGAGCAGGGTTCGGAGGAAGCGGAGGCAGACGGGGCCTGGAGTGGACCGGTCACACAGGCAGAGCCCCGTGGCCGGCAGGCGGCGCTGTCTCCACTCGGACCCGCCCCTCTGAGCCCGCGGCGGGGTAACCAGAGAACCCCAGCGCGGGAAATGCCCCTTCTTGCCCTTCCATCCTGGAATGGGGCTCGGTGCCACCGAGAGGGAACTACGGCCTCAGGAGAGGGGGCGCCGGGTCCGAAATCCCAGGGAACGTGGGACCCGGGGAGGCGCCGTGGCCTCGGGTTCAGGATGGAGTCCTGAGAGCCTACCTGGCGCGGCCGAGTGGCGGCGCTGATCCCAAGTACCTGAAAGGCCAGCGGACCTCGGGAGGGGGCGCCCGATCCCGCGGCTCCGGCGCCGCTTCCCGGGAAGTTTCAAGTTTTCAAAGTCTCGGCGGAGGGGCCGGGGCTTCCGGAACCGGACTGGTGGAAGGAGGGGACTGGTGGAAGCCGAGCGGTCGGAGTGGCGCCATGGAGGAGGGGGCGCCGCGGCAGGTGAACGGCTCCGGGAGAGGCCGGGCTGCGGGTGCGGGCCGAGGGGGACGGGGGAAGCCTCCGGCGGTGTCCCCAGCCTCGCCGTGTCCCTTCCCAGCTCCTGCTCCGTGTTCCCCTACCCCTTCGCAGGGCATAACTGCGCACAGGGGGTAAGTCGTTCATGCCCTGGAAACGTCCCCAAATCACTCCAAGTGACTCACAACTTCCATCCAGGCCAGCCTTCGAGCACGTCTGAGTCCTCAGTCAGAGCCACCAGGGTGGGCCCCAAAGTTTCCTAAAATAGCTTCTTTCAGGTGGGATTCTAAGGCCAACGGGAATCAGCGAGGAAAAGCAAAAGGGAGGTCTATGCGGACACATTCGGGAGCAACCTAGGGGGAGAAGAATGCGTGTGGGCCGGGAGAAGGGGCCCTTGTGCGCCCTTGGGTGGGTGGGGGTCCTTCCCAGAGAATACGGCCCGCGAGGAGTGGCGTCTCCAGGCGGAGGCGCCCAGCTCAGCGCCTGGGCGCGAACCTTCGAGTACCCAGAGGGTTCCAGCCCTAAGATGAGGGGGTCGGGTTCCTGCCAGACCTGGGCAATAGGCGCACGTGGGTACAGGGGCCAAGGCTGTGTGCATATCTGTGATTGGGGAGGAAGAGATGGCGTTGTAGTCCAGAGCAAATGGGGAGGTGTGTGCACACAGGATAGGGGTCCAGCCCAGAGCAGACAGAGTCTGGGCCGTGGTCAAGGGTGAAGCTCAAGGGTGAGGGCGGCCCCCACTAGGCTCCTTGAGTGCTGCCCCCCCCACCCCCAAGTGCTTAGGCAGTCTTCAGGGCTGCGTTTCTCCGCCCACCCCCTTCCTCCGGAGGTCCCTCCGCCTGTTCCAGCGGTGACTTGTACACATTTTCCTATTTCCTGTGAACCTCCGCCCAGCAGTGGCAGGCTGGGTGACTCAGGACCCCGGCGGCCGGGCCCCCAGCTCCATGGGATCTTTGTTTGTTCAGGCTTTTGGCTCTGGCCTTCTCGCCTAGAGCCGGCAAAGGATTTCCTGAGCCCCACCCCTCCCCTCTGACTGCCTGACCAGCGGGGCACAGGGGCCTGGGGTTGGGGGGGGGGTCCTGAGGCTGGGGTGGCCACCCTCCCACTGGGCTCAGGAGATGGAGAGCCGAGAGGTAAGGTGCGAGAGTCCCTGGGAGGTGTCACGGGTTACCTGGACTGAGGTCAGCTTCGGCACCGCGGGTTCAAAAGGCCTTCTTCCTTGCTCCCACCTGGGGTGAAGTCAGGAGAAAGCCTACTTCCTCCTGGGAGCCGAGCTGGCAGTGGGTCCCTGGAGACCTTCCCAGTCCTTCTGTGCGTCTCTGCTTTGCCACCTGAGGCATCAGGGGAACAGTCCTGATCCCTGCTCAGGCCTCCAGTTGCCCCTGACCTCGAGTGAATCCCTAGCCTCTTTTCTGGCCCCAAATCTTCGCCCGAACCCCCAGCCTTACAGCAGCAGCCGGACAGAGCGTGGCTGGCAGGGGGGCTGGGGCTGGCAGAGGGGGTGGCATCTCCTGTGTGTTGTGACCTCGGGCAGATCACGCCACCTCGCTCTGGGTCTGTTTTCTCACCTTTACAGTGGGGATGGTAACTGCACCCACCTCCCGGGGTTGCTGTCAGGATAGACACGCTCGTGTGCGCAAAGCTCTTAGACCCTGATGCCCAGCAGCACCACATACGCGTGACGAGTTTTCCCCTCACCCTTCTTTCTAATGCGGAGGGAAGAAGCCTGGCCTGGATGCACACAGAGTCCTGGGGTTTCCACCTGGCCTGGGGGTGCTAGCTCTGCAGCCCGAGGCACTTCCCAAACCCTGCGTGTGGGTCCTGGGTGCCATTGCGCCGCCTTCCCCCACTGTCTGGTGAGCTGAGGCTGGTGGCGGCGGGCACGGGGTGGCACGCTCCTCTGCTGTTCCACAGCCCGGGGCGGGCCGGCGGCCGCCAGAGGACGAGAAAGAGGTGGTCCGCAGGGCCATCCAGAAAGAGCTGAAAATCAAGGAGGGTGTGGAGAATCTGCGGCGGGTGGCCACGGACCGCCGCCACCTGGGCCACGTGCAGCAGCTGCTCAGGTCCTCCAACCGCCGTCTGGAGCAGCTGCATGGGGAGCTGCGGGAGCTCCACACCCGCATCCTGCTGCCCGGCCCCGCGGCTGGTGAGTGCGCAGTGCGGGCAGCCCCATCCGGGACAGGAGGCAGGAGAGAGCTGGGCTGTGGGTGAGGGGTTCATGGGCCTCACACTTCATGCCCACAGAACCCGTGGCCCCAGGACCCCAGCCTCTGGCAGAGCAGCCACGGGCCCGGCACCTGGAGGCTCTACAGAGGCAGCTGCAGGTGGAGCTGAAGGTAAAGCAGGGTGCCGAGAACATGACCCAGACCTATGCCAGCGGCACGCCCAAGGTAAGCCTCCTGGGCTCTGATGCGGAGAGATTCGGCATTCAGATTATTCGGGGAGCGGCTGTTCCAGCCTCTGATCTGAAAGGGAAATGTCACCCAGCCACTGACCCTATAAGGCAGACACAGTCCCAAGCCTTAGGCTGATGGGAGAGGCATAGTCCCAGATCCTAGCTTGGTGGGGGAAGGCATGGCTCACACCCCTCGTCTATCAGAAAAGCCGCAATACAAGCTCCCAGTCTAGCGGGGAAGGCCCGGCCCCAGCTCCCAGCATGATGTGGGGAGCTCAGTCCTGATAGGTTGGAGGAGGCTTGACCTCAGCCCTTATCTGGTCTCATGGGGAGGCTCTGCCCAGACCTTGTCTCACAGGGAGGCTGGCTCTTTATCTGGCCTACTGAGGGAGACTTGGCTTCTCTCCTGGTCTGATGGGGGAGGTTTGGCTGCAGTCCCCAGTCTGACCTGGGAGGCTCTGGGCTAGCGTATGTCACGACCCCCTAGGGGAGGAAGCTCCTGGCAGCTGCCCAGCAGATGCTTCGGGACAGCCAGCTGAAGGTGGCCCTGCTGCGCATGAAGATTAGCAGTCTGGAGGCCAGTGGGTCCCCTGAGCCAGGTGAGGCCTTGAGAAGCGGGGACGGGCAGGGCAGAGCCGGGCACGGGCCTGAGGGCTGACCCTCCTCCCAGGTCCCGAGCTGCTGGCAGAGGAGCTGAGGCACCGACTGCGCATTGAGGCTGCCGTGGCCAAGGGCGCCAAGAATGTGGTGAAGCTGCTGGGTAGCCGGCGAACGCAGGACCGCAAGGCGCTGGCTGAGGTCAGACCATCGTCCCCTCCCTTGGTCACTCCTCTCCGAATGCGTCCTTGTTCCTGTTCACCCTCTGCAGTGGTGGGAGGCACCGTGACCATGGCCTCCCACCATGTGGGGTGGCAGTGGGGAAACAGGAGGCTCATTCTGTCTAGACCTCACAGGGGTGTCTTCAGGCAGCCTGAGGCACTGCCCCCATGTCCCCATACCCCATGGGCCTGTGTCCCCTCTGCAGGCTCAGGCCCAGCTCCAGGAGTCCTCCCAGAAACTGGACCTCCTGCGGCTGGCTTTGGAGCAACTGCTGGAGGGGCTGCCTCCTGCCCACCCTCTGCGTGGCAGAGTGGCCCGGGAGCTGCGGACTGCTGCATCTGGGAGCCCCCCACCTTCAGGGGCACTTGTAAAGCCCACCGCCATGACAGGTAGCCAGGAGTTCCTCCCACTTCAGCGCTCTCCTTCCCTTCCAGAAAGGATTCTGAAATACAGTGGGGAAGAACTTTGAAGAAGGGTTCCAATCCTAGCCCCACCCCTCCTCGTGGTGGGGCCTTGGGCAGTTGAACTCATCCTTTCTCCAAACCTCAGTTTATCCATCTGTGAAATGGGGGTTATACCAGCACCTGCTGCATGGGGTTGCTGTGAAAATGCAGTGAGTTGTTTGTCCTGTGTGGCGTGCACTCTGCGGGCACAATTAACGCTCTGTCAGTGAAGCGATTATGTCAATGAGTAACCATGGTAACGCTTAAAGTGCCAGTGCTAGCAAGCTCACAGCCCTGGGCAGCATGGACTAGTACAGAGTTCCTTCTTATCCCAAGCTGGACCTGTCTCCTTATAGTGGCAGCTGAATCGCAATCAGTAAATAATCTCGGAGTGCCGACTCTGGAAGCCCTGAGCTCCTGTTGGGACACAGCACCAGGGAGAGGGCCCAGCACCTTTCTGCTCAGAGGTGGTGCCGGGGCACACAGGCTGGTCCCATTGCTGAGAAGGGGAAGTTCAGGGGCTGGATGGGCCCCCTCACCTGGCCTTGGGGAATCAAGAAATGCTTCCTGGAGGAGGTGGTGTCTGAGTTTGGCCTTGAGGAGCATTCGGGGTTTGGCCAAATGGACGAGTTGGGAAGGCCTTGAAGTGAGATGCTTGGGGCCAGTGCGTGTCCTGTGTCCTGGCCAAACACCTTAGTTTGCTCTTCTTCCCGAGAGAATCTTCCAGCCCTGGCCACTGCCTTTTTGATAAGGTCCCTCGGAGTGTAACCTGCAGGCCTGGACTCTCTAAATGGCGCTCTTTGGCCCAGTTTATTTCCTCAAAAATGGCTAGTGCCCTACTGCTTCTTTTCCCCTTTGAGGGACAAAGTCTAGTGACCCTAAAAATGAGTCCACTTGGTTGGCAAAACACTCTTTGTAGCCCTTGTGGGAGGTGGGACAGAGCTGGGACTCATTTCCTCTGTACAGATGGGGAGACTGAGGCCCAGGGAGGAGGGGTGGATAGGACAGGCCACCAGGCTTCCCGCTCCCTAAGCTCTCGTCTGTGCCACGGGCTCCCCAGGTCCTGCGCCTGGGGCAGCATGGCGTCACACACCGTGGCTCCACGCAGCCTGGCTTAGGTCTGAGTCTTGCTCCATTGCCTGTGGGTCCCTGCTGCCCCCACCTCACGGTCGGGCCTTGGGAGGGGTGGGTCGGCCGGTCTGCGTAGACGGTGGCAGAGGGCTGCAAAGGCCTCCCATGGGTAGGCTGTGGCTCAGCCACGTCCTGGAGAAGGGAGCCTTTCTGAGGCTCCAGGGGCCCATTGGTGGTGGCCCTGGGAGGATGGCGCCTGACAACATCTCCCCCTCCCCCCGTGCTCCCCACAGGGACACTGCAGGTCCGCCTCCTGGGCTGTGAGCAGCTGCTGACAGCTGTGCCTGGCCGATCTCCCATGGCTGCACTGGCCGGGAGCCCCTCGCCAGGCTGGCTTCGGGGCAGGGCCAGGCAGCAGCGTGGCGGAGGCGAGCTGGCCAGTGAGTAGGGGGCTGCAGGGTGTTGTGGGGGGAAGCAAAGGACCCCTGCCCCCGGCCTGCCCTGAGCCCTGGTCCCGGCCCTGCAGGTGACGTGCTGGCCGTGCTGAAGGTGGACAATCGTGCCGTGGGCCAGACGGGCTGGGGGCCGGTGGCCAGGCAGTCCTGGGACCAGACCTTTGTCATCCCCCTGGAGCGGGTGAGGCTGGCCCTTGCGAAGCCAGGGGTGACCTCGGGACGCATGGTGGGAGGCAAGCCAGGTAGGGGCTGGCGTCATGCCCCCTCTCCAGCCTGACCTTTCTGACGCAGGCCCGGGAGCTGGAGGTCGGGGTGCGCTGGCGGGACTGGCGGCAGCTGTGTGGCGTGGCCTTTCTGCGGCTGGAGGACTTCCTGGACAATGCCTGTCACCAGCTGACCCTCAGCCTGGTGCCACAGGGGCTGCTCTTTGCCCAGGTGCCCACTGACCCCTGCCTTCTGACCTCGTGGGCTCCTGGCTCCATCAGAGCTAGGGGCCCTTGGAGACTGTATGACCGCCCCCCCGCCCCCCAGCAGAGGAGTGGAAATGGGGGCCCAGAGGGAGGAGGTCTCCGAGAACAGATTCCTAGGCCACCTCTGTGAACCTCATGGGAATCTAGAAACCTGAGTCCTTGTCCTGACTGTCCTGCTTCATGTGTGACCCTGGACAAGTGCCTCACTACTTCTCCGGGCCTCAGTTTCCCCATTGGTTCCAATGAAGATGTTGAATCCCTCTCTGGGCCCTTCTAGCTCCTGCACTGTTGGCACTGGGGGCTCAGGCCGGGACCCTGGAGCCGGGGGAGGTGCCTATGGCAGGCAGGGTGGGAGGGGCCTGGACTTCAGCCCTGCCCCCTGCCCCCACAGGTAACCTTCTGTGACCCTGTGATTGAGAGGAAACCCCGGCTGCAGAGGCAGAAACGCATTTTCTCTAAACGCAGGGGTATGGACAGGAGGGGACCGTGTGTAGGGAAGAGGGCAGGGGTGTCGGGGGCCGCGGGACTGAACCCTCCTTTGCTCCAGGTCAGGACTTCCTGAGGGCTTCCCAGATGAACCTCAGCATGGCAGCCTGGGGGCGCTTGGTTATGAATCTGCTGCCCCCCTGTAGCTCCCCAAGCACGATCAGCCCTCCCAAAGGGTGCCCCCAGACCCCGGCCACACCTCGGGGGGCCGCCACCCCTGCCTCGCCCAGGTGAGGAGCCGCCTCACCCCAGACTGCCTGCGGCTCTGCGGTCCGCCTCTCCGGGGGCTGTCAGTCTGTCCGTCTGTCCCTGTTGCTCACCTTCTCACCCTGTCTATCTCTCTGCACAGCTGTGCGTCCTTCCCCCCAGCTATTCCGTCTGCCTGTGCCCCCTCCTGTGTCTGCTTCCTCCCCACAGTAATGTCCCACCTAAGAAGACCCCCTTGGGAGATGAGACGAGGCCCCCACCCAAGCCCCCGCGCCTCTACCTGCCCCGGGAGCCAACCCTCGAGGAGACACCGGTGAGGGGGGCTGGTGGCCCTGGGGGTGCTGGGCTGGGGGTGGCTGAGCCGGAGAGAGAGAAGGAGGAAGCCCTGCTCTGCCCTGAGCCCCTCTGCCCTCACAGCGCACCAAACGTCCCCACATGGAGCCCAGGACTCGACTCGGGCCGTCTCCACCAGCCTCAGCTGCCAGGTACCCTCGTCACCTTCCTGTCTGAGACATCGTCCACTCGCTTGAAGGTTTGCGTATCCATTCCAACATCGCCCCGTGGCTGCTGGGCATACTCACTGGCTCGCTCTCAGGTTCTGACTCTCTGAACCAACATTACTATTATTATTATTATCATCATCAAAGATTTTTATTTATTGATTTGAGGGAGAGAGAAACATTGATTTGTTATTCCAGTCATTTATGCACTCATTGGCTCATTCTTGTATGTGCCCTGACCGGGGAATCCACAACTTGGGCATACAGGATGACACTATAACCCACTGAACTACCCAGCCAGGGCTGAACCAACATTATGGAGCTCCAGCTGTATGCAGACGCTAGGCAACTGCTGTCCTAGGAGCCCCACCCAGGCTCTGCGGGCCTGTTTGTGGGGACAAGCCAGGACTGGCCAGAGAGGGTCTGGAGCAGCTCTTGGTAGGGGCCCAGCCCCTGTCCAGGGGACTTCCTGTGCCCTCTCTCCTGCAGGAAACCGCCCCGGCTCCAGGACTTCCGCTGCTTGGCTGTGCTGGGTCGGGGGCACTTCGGGAAGGTAGTGCGCTGAGGGGGGTGCGGTGGCGAGGGTGGGCAGCTGGGAGGACACTGTGGTCATCAGGTAGTGGGCAGGGGACATAAAGGTTCCCCTGCTCCCTGCACTGTCCCCCTGGAGCCTAGCCTCTCTCTGGTCCCCAGGTCCTCCTGGTGCAGTTCAAGGGGACGGGGAAATACTACGCCATCAAAGCGCTGAAGAAGCAGGAGGTGCTGAGCCGGGACGAGATGGAGAGGTGTGTAGTGATACCATGGAGCACCTAGCCTGGAGGGTGCCCCGGGTGGCTGGCCTGGGCTCCTGGCACCAGAAGGCTCCTGGGGCTTCGAGGCGGTGACTCTCTGGGGCCAGCCAGGCCTGGGTTCTCTTCTTAGCACCTGCAGTTAATGGGGTGCCCTTGAGCAGGTCCCCTCTCATCTCTGCACCTCGGTTTCCTCATCTGTAAAGTGGGGCAGTGGTGGTTGTGCAGGTTCAATGACCCTTGTGAGCCCCTGGCACACAGAAACCTCCAGTCTGTGTAGCGGCCTGCCACTCCGACGGAAGACGCACTGAGCTCGGGGTGCCCTGGGGGTGGCAGGGCACAGCCAGGGGAGGTTTTCCTTCCCTCTGAAACCCACGCCCCCTGCAGCCTGTACTGCGAGAAGCGGATTCTGGAGGCTGTGGGCCGCACGGGGCACCCCTTCCTGCTGTCGCTGCTTGCCTGCTTCCAGACAGCCAGCCACGCCTGCTTCGTGACTGAGTTTGCACCGGGTGGCGACCTCATGATGCAGATCCACGAGGACGTTTTCCCTGAGCCCCAGGCCCGGTGGGTGTCCATTCCTCCTGGCTGCCTCTTCCAGCAAGCCTTCCCTGGTTCCCTATTCCTAGGTGCCCCCACCCTGCTTCCTCCAGGCACCCATCAGCAGAAGAGCAGGGAGTCAGGGAGGCCTTGGTTCAAATTCTTTTCATCAACTCTCACAGCATTTGTGACCTTGAGCCTCAGTTTATGTAGCTATGAATTGGCTTAATAATAACTGTTCCGTAGGCTTGTTGCCTGCACAAGCATAATATTTCTGAATTATGGAGGCCAGGGGCCAGCGAACAGTAAGTGACTGGCAGCTGGAGTTATTTCTCATCCATCCAAGTGCAGGCTCTGGAGTCTGGACTCATCAGCTCTGCCGCTAGCTGTGTGACCTCGGGCACGTCACTTACCTGGAGTCTCAGGTCCTCAGGGGAAAGATAGGCATGCAGGCTGCTGGGAGCAATCAGGGAGGAAAAGGCGTGAGAGCTCGGCATCCATCATCCCTGGCACAATCCAAGTTCCCAGGAAGGGTGTGCTGTCGGCCAGCAGCAGCCTTGGGACAATCTTGGGGCTGTTCCCTGCAGGACACCCAGCCCCGGCATGAGGCTCATCCCCCACTGACTCTGGCGGGGAAAGCCGAGGGTCCCCAGGCCGTGGCCATCCTTGTGGTTCCCTGCCCCCAACACAGGCCTGGGCCTGAACTCCCCCTCAACCCCTCCAGGTTCTACTTGGCCTGTGTGGTTCTGGGGCTGCAGTTCTTACATGAGAAGAAGATCATTTACAGGTAACCTGGCCCCGAGATGCTGGGGGAGCGGCGAGGGAGCAGGTGCTGCCCTCCTCCTGGGCCACTGTCCCAAGGGCCCCCTTAATCTGCCCCCCTCGGTCTGCCCCCCTCACCCTCAGGGACCTGAAACTGGATAACCTTCTGCTGGATGCTCAGGGTTTCCTGAAGATCGCAGACTTTGGGCTGTGTAAGGAAGGTGGGTGTCTCCGGTCCGGGACGCCGTGTCCTCTGGCCTTCCCCATCCAGTCCAGGCCAGCAGGGTGGTGGGCAAGTGGCATCTCCTAGGAAATCTCCCTACCGCTACCCTCATTCCGGAGACCAGCTGGACGCATTGGTACTTCCTTCCCAGCCCACTAGCTCCTACAGGGCCCTGGCTTGCCCTTGGCTCAAGGGAGAGCCAGTGCCCAGAGCTGGGAGAAGGCACTCGGTTCTGCTTTCTTCGTGACCTTGACATGTGAGCTTGGCTGAGACTCAGCTCCCTCCTCCCTCAGATGGCATAAAAACCATTCCCACCTCTGAGAGTAGGTGGGGGAGGGCTTGGCACAGATTCGGTACATGGGGACATAAGGGTTGGCTGTTGGTTCTTATAACCACAGAGGTTACTGTGGACCAGACACACTGAACCGGCATTGGTGTGGCTGTTGGTTTGCAGGGATTGGCTTTGGGGATCGGACCAGCACCTTTTGCGGCACCCCAGAGTTCCTGGCCCCCGAGGTGCTGACCCAGGAGGCCTACACCCGGGCCGTGGACTGGTGGGGGCTGGGCGTGCTGCTGTATGAGATGCTGGTGGGCGAGGTAAGTGCTGGACCTGGGCTGCTGGGGCTTCTAGGTCGGGGGATGGAGGGAGTGGCCCATGCATCCTGCTGAGCCCCCATGTCCCCGCAGTGCCCGTTCCCAGGGGACACCGAGGAGGAGGTGTTTGACTGCATTGTCAATGCAGATGCACCATATCCCCACTTCTTGTCAGTGCAAGGGCTCGAGCTCATTCAGAAGGTAAATCACTGTTCCCGGCCCGGTTGCTCAGTGGGTTGGAGCGCTGTCCTGTACACCAAAAGGCTGCGGGTTCGATTCCCGCTCACGGTGCATAGCTATTTTTGGGGTTTGATTCCTGGTCAGGGTGTGTACAGAAAGGGATGGGTCAATATTTCTCTCTCTCTCTCTGAAAATTATTGAACATATCCTTTTTTTTTTTTTTTTAAGATTTTATTGACTTATTTCCAGAGAGAGAGGAAGGGAGGGAGAAAGAGAGGGAGAGAAACAGCAATGTGTGGTTGCCTCTCACATGGCCCTCACTGGGGACCTGGCCTGTAACCCAGGCATGTGCCCTGACTGGGAATCGAACCGGGACCCTTTGGTTCCCAGTCCGCATTCAATCCACTGAGCTATACCAGCCAGGGCTATTGAACATATCCTTTGATGAGGATTTTAAAAAATTTTATTAAAAAAAAAAAGAAGGCAATCACTGCAGGGTCCAGGACTGGGCTGGACGGCTGCTACCGGTGCACAAGCTGGTGGTCACCAGTTGTCTTTGGGGCTCCGTGGCTCACGGGGGTGCTGGGGGAGGCCACAGAGCCTGGGCCGAGTGCCCTCTGTGAGCACCTGTCCTGCCCAGCTCCTCCAGAAGTGCCCAGAGAAGCGCCTGGGGGCAGGTCAACAGGACGCCGAGGAGATCAAGACGCAGCCTTTCTTCAGGGTGAGTGGCCACGGCCACCGTGGTCCCAGTGGCCTGGCACGGTGGGAGGTGTTGAAACCATGTGGGCAGCCCTTTTTGTGGTCTCAGGCATCTCTGCCCTTGTCCCCAGACCACCGACTGGCAGGCTCTGCTCGCCCGCACCGTCCAGCCCCCCTTCGCGCCCACTCTCTGCGGCCCCACAGACCTGCGCTACTTCGAGGGCGAGTTCACGGGGTTGCCACCTGCCCTGACCCCGCCTGACCCCCGCAGCCCCCTCACTGCCCGCCAACAGGCCGCCTTCCGGGACTTCGACTTTGTGTCAGAGCGATTCTTGGAGCCCTGAGGGCCTCTCCGGCATCCCTGTCCCCCGCCACCCAGACAGAGCCTCACTCGCCCAGCTGTCTGCCCAGTGGCGCGCCTCACCCGGGAGGCCCAGCCCTCGGCACTCGAGCTGGGGCCGTGGGGCTGTGCGGTGCTGGGCGGAGCGCTCCCCTCCCCGCCACCTGCCCTCCTCTGCCTCCCAGCCAGACCTGGGCCAGAAAGGGTGGCACAGTGAGGAGTGGTTTGGTTTGTTTTTTTAATACTTGACTTGCTTTATGGATTATTAAATTTATAAAACTGTGTGCTGGAGACATTCTGGCTTAGGGGTTGGGGGAGCTCTCAGAAGCCCGGCAGTGGTGCCCTGGCCCTACCCGGGCCCTTCTCCTCCCCCCCTTCCCCCTTTGGAGGCAAAACTGCCCCCCACAGGCAGGGGTTTTGTTGCCCACTCTGCCCTGAGGCTGGAGGCCAGGGCGGAAGGGAGGAGCCCCAGGCGCTCGGGGTTGGCCCTCTGGTTTTCAGGCACAAGATGGTGGCTCTGCCTCCTGCAACCCTAAACAGCCTGGCTGCTGCCCTCGCCCTCCTCCTCGTCCTCCTCCTCAGCCCAGAGGGCCTCCCAGGACCCCGAGGGCCATCCACAGAAGAAGTGGGCCAGGTTGCGGGTCAGGCCGCGGTCGAAGGGGTTGCCGGGGCGCTGGCGGAGGTAGGCAATGCGGTGCGAGGAGATGAACTCCCAGGTGGTGGTGTTGCTGGCCACCAGGTAGAGGTGCGAGGCCAGGAGCAGGCCGGCCACCAGAGAGAGGAGGCAGAGCAGCAGGAAGGTGGCGAACAGGAGCCCGCTGGAGCGCAGCCACAGTCCCCAGGGCTGGAAGAACCGGAGGCCAGACCTGCAGGGCAGCATACGGATGGGGGCCCAGAGCTTGGGGAGCCCAGGGGGCAGGCCACTTGGGAGAGGGTCCAAGGCCCTTGAGGGAACCCTGGCTGTACACACTTGTGAGCACACGCTACCTGCATCCCCCGCCCCCCCAACAGGGCAGTGGTGAAACCCACCATGCCAGGTACAGGCCCCACAGAAGCACCACGAGCTGCAGTGCCAGGTAGGCCACGAAGAGCGGGTGGTTGCGCTCCCCCACGCAGTTCTCCATCCAGGGGCAGTGGTGGTCGTAGCGGCGGACGCAGCGACGGCACTCACTGCAGTGTCGGGCCCGCAGGGGCTGCTGCGGGCAGGAAGGGGGGCGGGCTCAACGCTAGCTCCCCTCTAGTCCCAACAGTGAGGGAAGGGATGAGGGTAGGAGGGCTGGGGCCCAAATCTGGGAGGCCTTCCTGGACGGGGGAGGCCAAGGCACAGGTGTAGGAAGAGGTCCGAGAGTCTCGACCTTGCCCGTGACCCATCCCAGGAAGTCCCTGCATCACCCACCAGCACCATGCAGTATCTGCAGCGCCGAAGGGGGATGGCCTGAGGAACCATGGCTGTCTGCTCCTCCTTGGCCTCCTCCTGAAAACGGGGGACAGAGCATAAGATGGGGCCCCTTGGGAGGCAGATGGCACTGGTAGGCACATCTTGGGGCCCATCCTGTGTGTAATGGAGGTGGTAGAGTAGAGCACAGTGCCCTGGACTGAGCCAGGCTGTGTGGCCTTTGCCAGTTGCATTCCGTCTTTGGGCCTTGGCAATCTCCTCATTGTAGGATGGGGTTCTAGGACTGGCAAGAGGATGCACTGAGATGCCCCAGAAAAGCCCTCCACACAGAGCCTGGAATGAGACTGTTATTAGTCCTTGGATCCCATGTTGGTAGGAGAGGTTCAGGTCCCCAGGGGCCCCCTGGTTACCTGGGGCTGGGGCTGGATGTTCACGTAGCCTGGGTCCATGAGTGACACGGCCAGGTAGAGCAGCAGGGAGCCCAGCACGAGGAGCAGGAAGGTGAGGGGCAGGAGAAGTTCCCCCTGTTCTTCCCACTGTCGCAGTGCTGGAGAGGCCAGAGGAGGAGGGTGAGGCCCGGCTGGGGTGAACAGGAGGGTGTGTGGGGGAAGGTGCATTTGGGGGTGGGTACAGCTGGAGGTGGGGAGTGTGTCCCTGGCTGGGCAAGGGCCTGGAGATAGGTTTTGGTGAGTGGTCAGAAGTAGCTGCTGCATAAGGCACAGAAGTTCAGGACCAGCAAAAAAAAAAAAAAAAGAGAGAGAGAGAGAGACAGTTCATCTGTATTCTCTGGGGGGCAGCAGGGAATCATGGAAGGTTACAGGGTCAGACCAGTTTCTGGAAACCTTCCGGGTGGAGAGATGAATCAGAGCGGAAGCCTCGAGGCACAGAGGGCTCTCCAGGAGGGAGAGGAAGATGGCTGGAACAGGGTACAGGTAGGATGAGTGGAGAGGGCATGGACAGATGGGGGTACAGGGGTGAAGGGACCAGGCCTGACTGGATGTGGGGGAGAGGAAGAAGGGGTCCCTGCCTCTGGCTCCACCAGGTCTGAGATGCCCGTGGGACAGAGACAGAGGAGGGCAGGGCCAGCAGGCTTGGATGCTCAGATGCCGCAAAGAAGGCCACAAAAGCTGCCCAGGCCAGGAAGGGTCCAGCCCACGGAGGTGACTGAGGATTGGCGGGGGTGGGGCAGGGGTGTGTGCCAGCCAGACAGCAGAGTGAACAACTGTGGTGCCCCTTGATTGCCAAAGGAAACAGAGACCCAGAGACCGGGGGTAGGGGTGGGGGGATCATTTCTGATGGGGAGACTGCACAGGCTTTTAGGCTAAAGAGCGAAGACCGGGGAGGAGACTTAAGGTCTTAGGAGGAAAGTGAGAACGCTCCCAGTCCAGGGTCTGAGGCTGAAGCATGGAGGGAGGTGTGGGGGCTGCTGTGGGTGGGAGTGAGTGAGGGAGGGTGACAACTTGTGCTGGAGGCAGCCTGTGGCAACTAAAGAGGGGATGGAAGTGGGGGAGGGTCAGTGGGGTGAATGGGGACTACTAGAGCAAGAGGCAAGGATGGGGACATGGAGGACAGGCCACTCCCCTACTAGGTGTTCTCTTGCTTGAGGGTGGGGAGCCTGGACTTGGGCAGCTAGTGGCCACAGGGCTGGGCGTGATGCCAGTCCTTGATCTAGTTGATCTTATGGGGAGGGAAGGTTGGGAGTCAATTCCTGGGAAGGATCAGATGGGTCCTGGGATCAGGGGAGATGGGGGCTTGAGTCGTTCATCAGATCTGGCGTCCTTCGCATGGGTCCTGGGAAGGGAAGGGCATCTAGCAGGGATCAGGAAGACGCTGGGATTAATTAGGGATTGACTGGGTATTAGGTGGAAAGCTCTTGGAATGACAAATGGGAAGGGGTCTCGGGGGCTGGCGGAGATGAGTTGAATCCCAGGGTCTCTGGCACTTCGGCAGGGAACCCAGTGAGACTCAAACGTCTGGGGAAACCACGGGGGATCGGGTGGGTCCGGGGTGGCGCGGGGTCCGGCTCACCGGTATCGTGCAGGAAGAGCACCAGCGTGATCCCCCAGGTCAGCACAGTATGCCCGGTCCGTACCAGGACCCCAGGGCTGAGGAGCGCCCAGGGCGCCATGGCCTCGGCCCGGGGCCCCACCCGGAAGAAACGCCTAGAGGGGCGGGCCCTCCTAGGGAGAGGGGCCGCGGCTGCCAGGGGATTGGCGAGTCCTGGAGGTGGGCGGGGCCAGGTTGGGCCAGGGAGGCTGCCCATTGGGTGGCAGCTGCGGCCGAGTAGACCCTCGAGCCAACAGGTGCCTAAAGAGGCTGAGGGCGTAGCCGGTGCGCGCGCGCGTAGTCGGCAACTCCCCCACCCCCAGTCCTCACCAGCCAGGTAACTTTAGGAAACTGGAGCGGTGGTGAGTCTCGATCCCGCGCCACTGAACTTCCACCCCTCGCTGCAACCCCACAGCCTCGCGCATGCGTGCCGCTCCGTGGTCGCTTCAAAAATCCAGATGTTTGTTTTGACTCCATGTTGCAGAATTGTTCGCGGTTCAAGGATGTGATGATTGAGAGGGACAGCACTCGCCCAAGGTTGCTCCATGGTGACAGTCTTACCTCCTTGCTATTATTCATGATCAGATATTGTAAACGGGATGAAAGCAAAGTGGAGGTCCGTGGTGTAGATTCTGACTATGAGGGGCCCAGCTTGGGTCAGGGTCAGAAATGGCAGCACTGCCCCTTCCTATCTGTGTGAGCCTGGGCAAATTACTGAACTCCTCTGAGCTCTTTTTTCTGCTTATGTAACAGAGATGATAATAATATCACCTCCTAAGGTGGTTGGGTAGATTGAATAATGGAAATCCAGTGTCCAGCACAGGACTGTCTAAGCCAACACCTACACCCTGCCAGGGGGACTTGCCTGACCTGAGTCCGTCATTCAAGGGTTCATACTCCAACTGTGCGCCCAGGGCCTTCCTTCCTCAGCTCTGCCTTTCACCCCCCACCCCTGCACTGATACAATATCCACCTTCTTTCTCCATCAGATTGCCCCCCCACCCCAGCTCCTCCAGTGATCATCCTCTTTGGACATCTGTTATTTTTGTCAGCTTCTGTTCCTTTCTCTGTTAGGGAACTGATGCTTCCACAGCCCATGTGATTGTGAATAGCCTTAATCCTCACTCCACAGGGTGGTGGGAAGTCATTGTGGACACGTGACTCTAGAACAAGAGTGTCAAACTCATTTTCACCAGGGATCACATCAGCCTCGAGGTTGCCTTCAAAGGGCCAAAATAATTTTAGGGCTGTATAAATGTAGCTACTTAACCATTAAGGAGTTGAAATTACATTCAGCCCTTTGAAGGCAACTGTGAGGCTGATGTGGCCCCCGGTGAAAATGAGTTTGACACCCCTGCTCTAGAAGGCCAAACCAGTTCCCTATATCATTGTCCCCAAGGATTGGTCCTTGTAGGTGGGCATGTGACTTGGCAGAGCCAAAATCTCATGAGAGTATGTATAGCTGCTGAGAGAGAAAGGGGCATGCTTTTGGATTTCAAGCAGGAATAGGGTATAAGGGCAATGTGGAGCGAGACTGTGGCAGGAGAGCATGAGGACATTTTATAAAGAGACAGGTAAGCAGCATTGAAAGGGGGTATGAGAGACAGCCTTAATATTATCTCGGCCCCTAGATCCAGCTATGCCTGAAGCTGGTCTTAGCTCTAGGTTCCCCAGCTGCATTAGTCGATGAATTCCCTCCCACTTTTGAGTAACCTGGGTAGGTCTTTGAGATGGGTGTCTGTCACTTACTACTCAGTCTTTTTTTAAAAAAGATTTTATTTATTTATTTTTAGAGAAAGGAGAAGGGAAGGAGAAAGAGAGAGAGAGAAACATTGATGCGAGAAACACCGATCAGTTGCCTCTTGTATGCACCCCAACCCGGGGACCGAACCTACAGCCCAGGCATGTGCCCTGACTAGGAATCAAACCAGCAACCTCTTGCTTTGCAGGATGAAACCCAAACAAATGAGCCACAGCGGTCAGCAGTCAGCATGCAACTCAGCCTTGATTACTGCGATGGGGTGTGGCTTAGCCAAGTTGGGGAAACTGTAGCTCATGATCCACTTAAAAAATCCTGCCCGGCTGGTATAGCTCAGTGGATTGAGCGCGGGCTGGGAACCAAAAGGTCCCGGTCCGAGTCCCAGTCAGGGCACATGCCTGGGTTGCGGGCCGGGTCCCCAGTGAGGGCCATGTGAGAGGCAACCACACATTGCTGTTTCTCTCCCTCTCTGTCTCCTTCCCTTCCCCTCTCTCTAAAATAAATAAATAAAAATCTTAAAAAAAAAAAAAAATCCTGACACTCCAGTGACTGACTGTACTGAGCTCAAAGAGAAACAACATCGGACGCTAGTTAAAGGGGTTCAGGCAGATTTTAATCAGTAATATACTGTGGTGGTAGGGCAGAGGGTCCGGAGTGAACCAAGTGCCGCTTCGGTTTGTGCAGAGGTGACTGGGCATTATACACTGACAAGCATGGGCACGGGGGGTGGGCAAGTAAAAGGAAGAGGGGGCCTAATATATGGTGACAGAGGATGATTTGACTGTGGGTGGTGGGCACGCAATTAACAATAAACGTGAAAAGAGCAGACACTACACTTGATTTTAGCCAAAAGGCCAGAAGCGATTGGTGACTGGCATTTTAAAGAGGGAACTGGCGGAGGCTTGACTAGACTTGGGGAAGTGAGGCGTCTCAACGGGCTGGGGAGCTGGCAGAGAGTGAGCTCAGGCTTCTGTCCTCCCGCAGAGACTGGGAGACAAGCCCCTCCTTCCTGAGGATTGCATTTCAAAGGAACGGCTTTCAGGTCCTTCAGGAAGATACTCCTCTGGCAGCAAAAGACACCAAAACAATTCAAAGGGACAGAGGAAGGAGTCAGAATTATAAGCCCTTTTTATAAATGCTCTGTGACAGGGCCGTGTGTGGGGCCTGTCCTCAGATGGTGGCTAAAACAGTCAATTCTTTTAGCAGCCTTGAGCTTTCTCAGGTGCTTCTAGAGGGGCTGGGGTCATCCTGGGGATGCAACCCTGAGCTCTTACAAACTGTTAGTGTTCGTTTGACTCTTTCAATATGAGCTGAGAGCCTGCAGCAGTTTTTATAGGTCAAGGTTGAGGCCTAGTTGAGAAGAGGGCTCAGAGGAGCCTGGCTAAAATTTGGCCGAGAAGAGCATATATATATATATATATTTTTTTTAAGATTTTTATTTATTTACTTCTCAGAGAGAGGAGAAGAGAGGGAGAGAAACATCAATGTGTGGTTACCTCTTACACAAACCCCAGCTGGGGGCCTGGCCCACCACCCAGGCATGTGCTCTGGCCAGGAATTGAACTGGCGACTTTTGTGGGACACACCCAACCCGCTGAGCCAGGGTGAGGAGAGCATCTTTTTCTTTCCGCACTGGGCACACACCTGCACCCAGCCGGTTCTTTGGGGAACAGTCCGCCCAGGTTGGATGCAACCTCAGGGGTATCTCAGGGGCACCCAGGACACTGCTGATGGTCGCACCAGGACAACAGGTGTAAACCAGGACTGTCCTAGGCACAGCCAGAGTCTGGTCACCTCATGGTCTGGCCCCAGCGACTTCTGCTCGCACCCTCGTTCCTTCATCTGCCGCAGCCACACTGGCTGCTTCGTGGCCCTCCCTGCGAGGCCCTCCTCCTAGCGGGGCCCTCTGTCTAGGAAGCTCTTTCCGTGGGCCCCGCACAGCGCCGCCTGGCGGCCTCCACTGTTCACTGGACTCCGCTCCCAAGCCTCCTCTACCCTGGGAGGAGCCTCGCTCACTGCGTCAGGAACGCAGCGCCATCGCTGACCTCCGCGACGGCTTTTCCTCTCCCTGAAGCGCTGTGGCCTAGCTGGCTCACCTTCCCTGACCCCTACACACTCCCTCCAGCCACAGGAGATGCCTCTCCCGGCTCCCTCCTCCCTGCCCATGGCACACTGGGTCATAACCTCGCACCTGCCATTTCCCCACCACCAGACTGAACCAGCCTAGGCAGGGGCTGGGTGGGCCTGCTGCCCGCTGTACCTGCAGTCCGGGCACGTGGGTGCAGAGAGAATGCGGCCCCTCTCCTGAGCCCACCCCTTCCACAAAAAAAAGACACTCTGCTCTTCTCCACTTTGCACAAAAATGTATTTCTGTGATACCCCGAAGTACAGACATTTACCCAGACCCCAGGTGGTAAAGCAATGCGATGTGAGCTCGGCCTGGGGGAGTGGGGGGTGGCTGGCTCAGGCCACCTGAGCACGGGAGGGAGGGCCAGCTGTAGCCCATCTGCCGAACTGGGGGAATGCAGGGCAGCTGCCTCTTCCCGGGGCTGGGAGGGAAAGACTCCAGGAGAAAAAGGCCAGGGGCCCGTTCCCTGGGCTGCTCCTCTAGCCTGTTCTGCGTGGAGGCAGAAATGCTAGGAGAATCCAGAAACAGGCCCGGGGCAGGAGGAGGGAAGAACAGCCAGGCCCCAAGGCCTGCCTGCAGTCAGGCTCCTTGTTCCGGAGGGGCCTCCTCGTCCCGTCTGCCCCACAAGAGCAGCAGTTCGTTACGGCGAGGGAGCACAGAGACGCTGACACATCTGGGGCTCACACTTCTCTGAAACTCAGCTCAGAGGTTTCCAAGGTAAAGCCGCGGGGCAGGGCAGGAGGGTGTCCACGGCAGGCGGTGCCAAATACTGGCCCGGAGGCATCTGCCTGCGGCTGCCGGAAAGGCCAGCGTGGGGAGCTCCTGCCCAAGAGCTGTGGGGTCCTGGGGGCGGTGGGGCAGGCAGGCTCAGTTCTGCTGGTGGGGTGCCTGGGCACCGTGGGTGCGGGGGGCAGATGAAGGGCTGGGGAGTGAGCAAGCCCCCAGTCCCAGAAGTGCTGGCTTCCAGGGCTGGGGCAGGTTCTGTCTGGTATGCTGGGCAGAAGGGGCAGTGGATGAGCCCTGGCCTGGGGCCTTCAACAGCCTGGGGCCTGGTGGGAGACTAGGAGGCAGCCCCCATAGCAGCGTGGCCTCAGGCAGGCCTGGCCAAAGAGCAGCAGGGCCACTGTGAGCCCCACTCAGTGAGGGTCCTCTGGGGCCGGGGCTGCCTTGGCCTAGGCACGGCTCACTTCTTTGCCCCAGATGGCCCACTGCTGGGAGCACCAAGGCATTTAGGAGACTCTGGGGTTAGTTTTAGTCCCTACACCCCGTCAGCCACCCTGGCCCAAGATGGGGTTCTCCGGCTTGGTGGGTGAGTTAGGGTGCTGGAGTGGGCTGTGAGAAGCCTGCTGCCTCTCCTAGCAGGAAGCGAGGCCAGGGTCTGAGACCGCTGGGAAAGGACCGACACTCACATGGCGGGGGCTTCAGTCGCTGGGAGCAGGAGCGTGGCGGCGATGAAGGCTTCGAGTGGGGCTCGGGAACGGCCCAGGACGCGGCGAGGACTCGGGGAGGGTTTTTGTTTTTGTACAGAAATCATATACACAAAACTTCACACTTCCTAACCAAAAAAAAAATAATATATATATAATATATATATCTCACTAATTAAGGAAAAGCGTCAGTTGTGCAAAAGTTCCCCTGTGTCCCTTCGTCCGGTGGGAGGCTCCTGGGGGTGGGGGGTCTGCCGGCCGGGCTGCCGCAGAGCGCCGCCTGCCGGCTGCGTGGTCCAGAGCAGTGGCGGCCACGGGCGCAGAGGCCTCTATCTGGACGTGTCCATGTTCTCCTCTTTAAAGTTACCGCAGTGCTCGGTCACCTTTCTGGAAACAACAGGAGAGCGAGAGTCGGGAGGTGGGCCTGGGCGGGTGGGCCACGTCCCTCCCGGCCGATGAGGCTGCTGAATTTGCCAGCAGATGTTAACAGTGGTGCGGACAGAGATGATGTGTGCCGGGCGGCTGGCAGGGTGGCCGGCGTGAGCGCAGCACCCAGGAAATGGTGCCTGTGGCAATGGATTCCATCGGCACGTGTCATCCCTGCCTCCCTCTCCATGCCCCGCCCTCCCCACCTCCGGGCCTCAGGGCGTCTGTGGTAGGCGGCTCCCCTGAATCCGCTCAGGCCTGGCCTCCAAAACCCTCGGACCCTTTCTTCAGCACTGTCTTCCTTCCTCATCTTCCCCTGCACACTCAAGCCTTGTCCTTCCCCTAAGTCTACTAATGGTCCCCAAACTGGCCACACCCCGGACTGCACAGGGCCCCGGATGTCCTGCAGCCTCGGGAACCGCCATCCCAGCTGGCTCTCGAGTCCTTCACCCACTGCAGTTTGGCCCTTGGGAACTGCTGTCAGGTGTTACCCTGGGCCCCGATGGCCTCCCCATTCTACACTAAGTCTCTGTGTTGGTTGGGGGGTGGGAGGCAAAGTGGGTGCTGGTGGTCACTGCAGCCTCTATGTGCTGAGGAGGTGCCCAAGGCGTTTCGGGAAGGGAGGCTGGTGTGGGACAGCAGTTGTGACGAGCTGGAGTGACTGCTCCTAAGCACCCCATGTCATTCACGCCTGCTGCCGGGTGGCCAGCTCAGAGGCTCACCTCCGGTCTTACCGAGATGCTCACAGGAACAGGGGAAGCTTATGCGTCCATCCTAAACCTCTGCTTCTCAAACCTCCTGAGACCCCTGTGGACCACGAATGTGCCCAGGCCCACCTCCCACACCTACTGGGACAGGAAATCTACGGCGGGCCTGTGCAATTTTAACAGTCTTTTCAGATGATTCTTTAGGGAGATTAAGCGTGAGAACCACTCATTCTACCATTCTCAAACTCTGACAATCTGTCTATTAATGTTTAAGCAGTGCCTTTTGCCAAAAATAACCGCAGAAACAGCCGATGCTCCCCAGCCCAGTGGCATCTTGGGAGCCGCTGGGCTCCGGGGCCTCCTCCACGACAGCACTGCGCCCCCATGTGGGACTGGGGCAGACTGCAGCGCGCTCCCTCCCAGGACGGGCCCCAGAGAGAGCAAAGTCGTCACTGCAGGCTGCGACATGCACCGGCCACGAGTCTCTGCCAACGGGTCGCTGTGAGATCAGAACCGGACATCTCGGCCTCGGTGGTGGAAGCGGCCGGCAGCGACCCGCACACTCAGACGCTCATGCGCCCTCTGCCCTGCCTCGCCTCTGGAATGCATTTTTCCACAGTTTCCTCTCTTTAGTTGGAATGTTTTTAGCCACAAATAATGAAAAATTCTGACCTGACGTGTTGATACCCAGTGATGACAGGGTGGGATTTGTTTGGGAAAAAATGAAGCTTACAAACGAGGGCAGTGACACGCCATCCAGGGCTTGGTTATCTGGCTTCTGGTCCCACTGTGGCCAGAATGACACTTGGGGAGGCCCCAGCTGGACATCAGCATGCTGTCCACCTCCACCCTCAACCTGGAGTTGCCCCGGGGGTCCCCTGCATCCCTCAGTCCCCAAATCAAGGCTCCCCCAGCAGCAACACTGCCTGTCGCTCACCGCGCCATCTCCTTGGTTTCCTGCCGCGCCGTGGCCATCTTAATCATGTCCTTCAGAAGGGGCATCCCGCCTTCTTTGATCAGCAGGGGGCAGTACTTGTCGGCTGTGGGGCAGGCAGGGGCAGACGGCAGGGGGTCGGGGTGGGTCTTCTCTCAGCCTTGAGCCCAGAACCGCACCCCCCTGCCGCCAGGACTGCCCTTCCAGAGGGGCGGGATGCAGGCGCAGGCCTGGGCAAGGGCACATCTGCCCAGCCGGAGCCCACCCGGGGGAAGCAAGGGGTGCGTCCGCGGGAAAGCTGCCCCCACTTTGGCATGCAGCAGCATTCTCTCCCCAGAGCTCGTCCTGTGCAAAATACCAGCCAAACTGGTGGCTTCTATTTTCTGAGGAGTTTTGTAAAAATATAGATCCCTAAGCCCTGCCCTTGGGTATTCTGATTCCACAGATCCAGGAACCTGTATTGTATTGGGTTTATAACAAAATACCACCAGGGGATTCTGGTGACCAGCCAGGGTGGAACCCCCATGCCTTCCGCTGGGGGGCGGTTTCATGGTTCGCTCCGACAGAGCATTCCAGGGCCTGGGATCCAGGCTTCCACCCCACGGAGAACGCGGGCATGTCAGTGGCCTTCTGCAGCAGGAGATATTTTTATTATCTCCATTCTACAGGCGAAGGAACCGGGGTTCAGAGAGCTGACGCAATTCATCCAGAGTCACTCCAGAGGCTCGTCCGAGGGGGTCCCAGCTCAGGGCTTTCCTCTGCACTGCGCTGCCTCTCTGAGGTAAGGCGCAACTTTTTAACAAGACTAACCTCAAATAACAATAAAAAAGGCCACTGTATTGAACAGTCTGTATGTGCACGTGGTCGGTGTGTGGTGTGTTCTAAGCACTTCACATGTCTTACTTCACAGCAATCCTATGAAGTAAGTGCTACTATTATCCCATCTTAAAGATGAGGGATTTGAGGCACAGAGAGGTTGAGGAACCTGCCCAAAGGGACACAGCAATAGTAGAGCCAGGTTGCAAACCCAGGCTGTCTGCTCCCAGAGCCCACGGGCTTATCCACCCTGCTGGTGAACAGGACTGAGCAGTGCCAGGCCCTGGGCCCCGCATTTTCTGTGGGTTCTCTGGTCACACCGATCTCATGAGGTGGGTGTCACCATCACCCACATCTCACAGGGGAGGAAACGGAGGCTCAGAGAGGTTGAAGAACCCACGGGGGGCCCCATAACCAGTAAGGGAGGGGACCAGAGCCACACCTGGTCTGCGCGGCACCGTTTCTCCTCCCCCCAAAGCCGCCGAGCACAGGGCTGTGGACTCTCCTGTGGGGGGTGGGAGGGCTCTCTCTGGGGAAGTAAGTTAGGGTGGGTTTAAAGTTCTCCCCTGTTCTCGCGGGTGTCCGTTTCCTCAGGCTGAGGTCTCTGCGGGTCCTGCTCTGTGTACAGAAGGCAGGGCGAGCGCTGACCGCTGGCTCGCGTGGAAGCAGGAAGCACTGAGAAAGCGCTCTCGCCTGCCAGGCGTGTCCTGGCGATGCTGCGGGGACAGCCACTGTACTGTGCGCCCCCCAGGTGCTGGCAGGCGGAGGGCTGTGCCTGAGGCAGGCCCGGGCGTCAGCCCCTTAGTGCTCCCCGCCCGGGTCATCGGTCATAAGCTTCCTGAGGGTGAGTCAGCCCTCAGCCAGGGCGTCCCTGGGCCTGGACAAAGGGCGTGGGTACTCACGGTAGACAGACACGAGGTTGTACAGGGCCCAGGTGGCCCAGTGCTGGCTGACGGGGGAGATTCCCTGGGGAAGGAGGCGAAGAATTGGCTCGAACGACCTGTAGGAAGAGAAATGAAGGTCACTCCTGGTGCCGGGGCTCGGGGCAGTGCACCTTGGAGTTTCTCCCCCCGAAGGGTCCCTCGGACAAACTGTGCGCAGGCCGGGAAGATGCAGGGGACACGGGGCATCTGGCCCTGCAGCACGGCTCGGCTGGCGGAGGCAGCTCCCTTGCGCGAGGGGTCGAGAGCACAGACACACAGAGGGAGGTAGGAAGACACAGATTAGGTGGTACAGAAACTGGGGCCTCGGCAAAGAGGGGAGACCCAGCCTGCGGGGGTGGGTGCACCCTGGGGAGCAGAAGAAAGTGTGACTGCACTTCCTGTAACGGCCTCCTGTGGGCCACCTGCTGCCGTGTCCAAAAGCCCCCAAACGTATGTGCGAAGCCCCTGGGGAGCGACCACTCTTCATCTCTCCTCGGGAACGACCTAAATGGAGCACTGGCAAAGCCACAGATGAGCCCCTTCCTCCCAACGTGGGTTTTCAACTCAGCACCAGTCAGATGGGCCGTCAGCACGTAGTAAGGGGCCCAGTCATGGCACGATGGGGGACACCCAACCTCTGGCTGGAAACTGAGTCACGAGCTCGCATGTCTTGATGCCAGCTGGACTGAAAGTAATTAACTCTGCACAGAACTGCAGGAAGCGAACACGGGAACCTTGGTGAGGAGGTGGGGAGAGGCAGGCACTTTAGGAGGGTTCTCTTTCAGGGAGCGAGGTTGTCACGGGTTTCTGTTTTGTTTCCTGGTGCAGGTGGGTCATTTTCCCCGACAAATAAACATGTATCAGGTGCTTGTAAACGGGAGGCTTCAGGTGCACGCAGGTGTTGCTGTGCGTGAACGTCCCCCAAGCGGAACGTCCACCACCTGAGCTGTGCGTGCCTTTCTGCTCTGCACTGTCCATGGACTCCATCTCATTGAGCGAGACCCAGCAGAGGACCAGAAGGGAGGCAAGAAACCAGCCCGCGCCGCGGCGGGAGAGACGGAGCGTCCAACCCAGCACCGCCCCGCCCCGCCGCACCTCGCACCTGTAATTGATATTTCTCCGTGAGTTGATGTCCCAGCTCTGGATGGCTGCCCACATGCGCTCTTCCACCTCCTCCCTCTGAGGCTCACAGATGCCCCAGGCCTCGGGCCCGTCAAACATGATGTGGGAGAGGACGCCGCAGGCGTTGTAGGAAACCTCGATCCCGTCGGCCTTGCTCTCCAGTAGGTTGCTGCCAAAAAGGGAGAAGAAGGGAGTCTAGTTCTCCAAAAGTCCCTCTTCAAAACCAGTTGCTGGACCCCAACTTACAAACCAGATGCCCGAGGAACTACTGATTTCTTTGTCACTTATTATTCACGCCCGGTGACTTTTAAAAGGGATGCGAGGTCGCTAACATAGTTACGAGAGGGCCATTTATGGAGGGCTGAAAGAATAAGAATCCACACTACAGAGGGAAGGTGATGTGTACAACGGAAACCGAGGCTAAGAGCAACCGCTGCTACTAAGCAGGGACTAGAGCTTCCTGGCAGCCAAGGCGAGGAGGCAAAGGCGAGAAGGACCAACCTGAAGACACTGATGAACTGGGAAGTCATGAGCTGGGGCCGCAGCTCCTTCACCTCTGCCACGTTCCCCAGGAGTCCCAGCATATTCCGATGCAGCTCCTGCTTCTCTGGGAATTCCTGGCCAAACGACAGCCATCGGGGCCTTATCGATTAGTACTTAATTACTGTCCGGTATTCTTAATCCAGACGCTTTATGAGCGTCTGTCTGGCTACTCCGACTAGACAAAGAGGGGGTGCAATATGCTGCCCTCTGACCTTCTCATGCTCCTAGGACAGTGCCGGGTACACACTGTCAGGAGTTAGAATGGTGGGGGCTCCTTGTCACAAAATCAGAGGCCGAGTGGGGACAGGACCCAGAAACCGTGACTGCGACAGACACGGTTCTGTTCACCAAAGCTCAAAACGCTAGTTTACCGGGCTCCCTTCCGAAACTAGAGTAGGAAAACAAAGCGAGTTTCAGGATGAACAGACCGTTCCACTGGACAGGATCCTGTCCAGCTGCTGTCCCGATGGACCAGTCAGACAGGACCATCTGAGAAGGTGCAGCGGAGGAGAAGGGAGGGCTCTCAGGGAGAGCCCAGCCAGGCCCTGGGGGTCCGGGAAGGCCTCTGGAGCTTCTGTTTGCAGCAAGTCCCGGGCTGACAGGACTGTGGAGACCCCCTCTGCCCTTTCATGGAAACCGCAGGGAGTGGGGATGTGGAGGGGTTTGGCCGGTGGGGAGCCTGGGGACAGAAGAGTGGCCGTGTGCATGGCCGGGGGGCTGCTGTCGGGAGACGCTACCTTCAGGCAGTCCAGGAAGAGCTTCATGCCATTGAAGCTGAGGAACATCTCGCAGTTGTCAGGCGTCTCATCCGTGATGTTCCACAGCGCGCTCCAGGAGAACTCCATGACCTGGTCGCACTGGAGGCAGGGCAGGGCTCAGCGCGGGCTCCCCCAGATGGGCCTGCGGGCTCCCAGCACCCAGTGAGGGGTCCCCGCACAAAACATGGGCATCCCCGGGACACACCAGGCCCCTCTTGGGCTGTGGGAGGGCGGAGTGGCTTGACTCCACGGAGACCTGACTTACTATCTTGTCCAGCAGCTTCTTCTGAATCAGCTTCAGCATCGTCTGTGGGCAGAGAAGAGGACTTGCAGGGGGCCAGGCCTCAGGAGCTCCTGTGTTCCCCATGTTGCCCCCCAGAGCGACAGCGGTTCTGTTCCTGGCTAACATATCCTGATGAGACCACACCTGCCCATCTGCTTGGTTGGTACTTGGCAGCAGGGGGCCGGGGTGCCAGTCCCCGCTCGACCCTGTCTGTGTGGCTTTGAGCATGGCCCACCCCCTCTGGGGGATTCAGCCTCCCCAGCAAGAAGTGAAAGGAGACTGGATGTTCCTTCCAACTCTGTTTCCTTCTTTCAGCAAATCCAGGGTCCGGCGGAAGTAGCACCTGCTGAGTGTGGTTGGTAGCGTATGGGACTGTCTCGCACGAGATGGACAGCAGTTTGAACATTTCACCTAAAATGTCATGCTGTGCTCGAGTGTGATATCGTTATGTTACAGAATCACATGCTTATGATTTTGTAATAAAAAAGGGGTGTTATTTGTGCCGGACCCCGTATTTATTACCTCCCTACCGTGCACCAGGCCCTATGCTGGGAAGAGCTGGGATGTAATGATGGAAGAGCAAGCATGGCGTCTTTCCCCGCAGAGCCCACAGACGGCCCCTCCTATGCTTATTCAGTCCCAGCCGGGAAGACACCTCAAGGCACCGGGTCCGAGGCGGCTGGAGCGATTTGTACACTGGGACCCAATGGGCAAATGGAGGGGCTAGGAGAGGATGATGGAATGTTCTAGGTGGAGAAAATCTACGGGAGTCCTAAGCAGCATTCACTGTTAGGAAAGTCTTCCTCTGGTCTAGCCTGACTTCTTCCCGCAGCAGCGGGGCTCTGGACGAGGGAGGGAGGGGCGCCCGCCGCCACGCACCACGACGAAGCCCATCTTGCCCACGGCCTCCTTGTGGTCGTTGTCCACCTGGCAGACCAGGGCGTTGCACAGGTGCACGGCGATGCGCTGGATCGACTCGTCCTGCCGCGTGGGGTTGAGGATGCTGAGCAGGAGCTCGTTGACCCGGCGGTACTGGAACTCCAGCTCCTCGGGGATGCTGAAGTTGCAGAGGGTCAGGCAGCAG
Source organism: Micronycteris hirsuta (assembly GCA_004026765.1). Classification (NCBI taxonomy): domain Eukaryota; kingdom Metazoa; phylum Chordata; class Mammalia; order Chiroptera; family Phyllostomidae; genus Micronycteris; species Micronycteris hirsuta. The sequence continues at coordinate 139,711 of PVJI01000313.1, read as the reverse complement.
TTCCGCTGGACCTGGGCCGGGGCGGAGACAAGCGGAGCACGGTCAGAGGCAGACTCGGGAGCTGGACTGGAGGGCTCTCTAGAGGTGAGATCGTCCAGAGCTGTGGCGGTCCAGGAAGGCTTTCTGGAAGAGGAGACTACAAGGCTTTCTTAAACGTTTTGAAAAAATTATGAGATTTTCATACAGAAGAGTGTATAAAATCACAAATGCACAGCTTTAGAAATAATTATAAAGCAAACGAGTGCTTCAGCAACAACACGGCCACCACCTGCGTGAAGAACTAGAACACCGCCGGCACCCAGAAGTCCCCACACGTCCCCTCCTGGTCACGAGCCCCTCTCCCCACTGGAGATACTCACTACCCCTGACTGTTTATCTGGCTTTCTAGCATCTTGCTCAGCCGTAGGCCAGCAAGGTCAGCCATGTTGTTCCAAGCAGCCGAAACGCAGTCTCTCATTGCAGCGCAGCGTTCCAGCTTCTGTGCCCATCCTACCGCTGGCGGGCTTCAGTGTTTGACAGCTTCGCACGGTGGCTGGTACAGGCGTCCTGGTGTCCACGCCCACGAGCCCCTCGAGGGCGCCCACGCGTCAGGGGGAGCTTCTGGGTCACAAGGCGTGCGTGTCTTCAGCTTCACCGGGCAACCCCAGACTGTTTTCCCCAGTTGCCACCCCGGCCCCCAGCCACGTAGGAGAGCTCCAGTGGCGCCGGCCGCTGTGTCTCCGCGTCGTCCGCAGGCCGGTTTCTTCAGTGTTCTCAGTGCGCTTTCGTCGTCGTCTCATTTCTTTCCATCCCTGCTCGTTACATACTGGAGGTTCGGCCTCCTTGATTAATTACGTAAATGAGGATATACTCTTGCTTAGCCCTTGGTCTTCTCCCCCCAATATACGTATATTTTTTTAAATTTGAGAACAAATTTAAATTATAAAAGGAGTGCTTACCGTAAAAAGGTCAACTAATAAATACTGCCTGAGCAGAACGCTCAAGCCCCCCAGTCCGTGCCCCACAGTAAGTAGTCACGGGTGCAAGGCTGGCACCCTCGTTCTGCCCTCTGGGAGCCTGCGGCCGAGGCTGTTCTGCGCGCTATAAGCGGGGTTCCCGAAACAAGAAGGAGCACACGGTTCCTCTTAACGTCAAAGGTGTTTATGCGCGAGAGGTGCCTAACTTCTCTCGCAGCAAGAGGCGTGCTTGTGTGCAAAGCAAAGAACAGCACAGTGACTCCCGGTGGCAAAGCCGAACAAAACCAGAGTCATCCGGGGAAAGGGAACAGGGGCTCAGGGGCAGAGGGGGTGGTTCGTGCCAAACTCCAGAGCAGCCTCCCCCCGAGGCCACTGGGCACCGAGTCTGTAATGCTGTGCCCTCAAGGATGTAAATGCGCTGAAAAGTGAAAACTAAATGGGGATTTGTTCTCTCTTGCACAAAAGGAAAAAAAAAAAGCCCTGGCTCACTTAGCTCAGTGGATTGAGCAACAGCCTGCAAACCAAAGGGTCGCTGGTTCGATTCCCAGTCAGGGCACATGCCTGGGTTGCGGGCCAGGCCCCCAGTGGGGGGCATGTGAGAAGCAACCACACATTGATGTTTCTCTCCCTCTCTTTCTCCCTCCCTTCCCCTCTGTCTAAAAATAAATAAAATCTAAAAAAAAAAAAGTTTGGTGTACATTCTTCTAGATTTTCCTTTTTTAAAAAGTATTATTTTACTGATTATGCTATTACAATTGTCCTAGATTTTTCTACTATGTAAATATAATATATATTTGCGGGAGAGGAGAGGCAAAAAAAGGTACTGTACACACGGGCCCAGACTCCCCTTCGCCTGCCAACACGCGGTGGACCCTCCCACGTCAGGGTGTGTCGGGTACCACGGTGTCCCAGTGGGGGGGGGGTCATGGTTACCCTTCCAGACCCCCTACTACTAAACCACTTTGGTTGCCTCTGGTTTCTATGTAATCAAAAGGGGCGGACATTCCTAAGGGAGGAACACCCAGGCCGAGAGGAAAGGGCACTCATCGTTCGGGCAGGCTCCGACAGCCGCCCTGCAGAAAGCGGTCCGACCCCCACCGCGGCAGCGAGTGCAGAGTGCAGGTCCCTGACCTTGGCAGAGGCCGGGCATCGTCAATCTCCTGCGATGAGGTGCGACATCTTGTTATTTTAATTTCCATTTCTTTGATCGAGTTTTCTAATTCATTTGAGAGTCTTCAAGTGCCATTCTTTTTTTCATTAAAAAGAAGATGCCCCTTTACCGGATTCTAACATGGATCTCCGTGTGGAAATACAGCTGTTCGAGCGTCTGGAGCTGGCAGGCAGCGGCCCTCGCCTTCCTGCCGAGGCGGCGTCCCCACCGCAGCCTCGCCAGAGGATGTCGCCAGAATATGTACCAAATGCTTTAAAACCGCACACACCCGCTGCCCAGCACGTCTGCTTTCAGACAGGCGGTGTAAAGCACTCTATTAGGTATAATCAGTAAAGCTTTACTGAAGTAGAAAAAAATTTAAAAAAGCAACCTAAACATCCAACTCTGCAGGCCAATTCCATCACTGCAGGCCGTGAACTCGGGGGAGAAATTTTCTGGTCCCCTCGGGTGGCCGGGGCGGGGCCACCACCTCTGAGCTCCAGCCCAGAGTCAGCACCAGAGTGGCCTGTCCTTGGATGAGGACGCTGAGCACTGTGTGGACACCCACAAGTGTGACACTGAGCCCTTCCTTCCGGCTGGCTGGCGGGGAGAGGCGGGACTGTGAGCAGCTTTACTTTCTAGGTAGTACATTTTCTTATTTTTTGACTTTCTCTTCTAAGCATTCAGTGTCTTACAGAAAATGAACACTATTTTAAAAATTTTGTTGCAGAATGTTTGTTGATATGGAAGAGGTTCACATCCATAAGACATTGCTGAAATAAAAATCCGTTACACAAACATCACGCACAGAGCGAGCCCATCACTAAGTACATATACACGGGCTGAATCCAGAACGCCGGTGTGCGGTGTTAGTGGTGACTCTCTCTGGTGGTGGGGTTACAGGTGGGTTTTAACATCTTTATTGCTCTGATAAGAAAAGCAGCTATCAAAGAAAATAGCCCCCAGCAGAACGTTCCTGGACAGAAGGGCTGAGGAGTCTGTTAAGCAGAGGCCCGGGTGGTGGGTGGCGGTGGGGCCGGGTTAGTGGGCCCCGAGTGCGAGACCCCAGGGTCTGGGCGTGGTGCTGCAGGGAAGGGCTCGGGAAGGGGGGCAGTGCAGAGCCAGGCGAGGAGGGGCGGGGGCAAGCACAGCACCCTGCGGGATCTACGAGCAGGCTGGCGAGGCTGGGCCACAGGAGGGCAGAGAAAGCGGGGCTGGGTCGGAGCATGCAGGGCCGTGGCAGGAAGGGGCTCACCGTCACCTCCTGGTAGGACTCCATGCCGTTCAGCACCACCTGGATGACCTGCCGGCGCAGCTTGACGCTCTGCTCTGAGCGGTACTCGGAATTCGTCAGGTAGAAGAGGGCCGCGCTGCCTGTCACTTGAATGTTCTTGTCGTACTTGTGGCACTTGAGGGCGGTGATGACCAGCTGTATAAAGACCAGGCACGGGGTCCAGGTTGGCACGTCCTGCTAAAGCTGTGCAGGGACGGGCCCTCTGGTCGTGCTCTCTGAGGGCGGACGCACAGGTTGGGAGCAGAAGGTGGGGCAGGACCGTGGTTCTGGGACCAGGCCGGTGCCGGGGCGGGTGAGGCACACGTGGGTGGGGTTGGGGGTAGGAATGCCAGGCTCCTGGGGGTGAGGCATGTAGAGGGACAGGGACTCTGGGCACGTGGCCCAGCCAAGTCCAGCACCCTCCATGTGGGGATGGATGGGGACCCGAGTCTCCTCCCGCCTCCTGGGGTGGGGCTGACCTTCAGAGCTCGCAGAAGCTGGTTGCAGCGCTCAATGCGTGCGATGTCAAAGAGCAGGTTGATGGCCCGCGAGGTGATCTCGGGCCTGTGCTCTGTGTAGGCCTCGATGGCGTTCAGCACCTGCTCCTCGTTCTTGTCGCCACTTACCTGCGGACGAAGCATGCTCAGGGCAACCCGAAAGAGGCCAAGTGCTGGGATCCTCAGCACCATCTCGAGTCCCAGGGTGGACACCTTGGGGACCCCAGCCCATCCCCTTCCCCTCTTCCAGGCTCCCTGCCCCTCCCCGCCATTCCTGCTCTCACTTTGTAGGCCGGAATATGTGTGAGGCGGCACAGGGAGGTCTCGAAGAGCCCAAGGAACTGCAGTGGCCTCTTCAGAGCCCGGAAAGGCATGATGCTGCTCTTGGACGGCTCGATGCTGAGGGAGGAGGGCGCTGGCGTCAGTGGCCTGGGCCCAGGGTTGCCCCAGGCTTAGCACAAAGGTGAGTCTCTCCCCACGGGTGGCCGGGGATTTCCTGGGGACTCACTTCTAGGCCCTTCAGCTCATCTTTTTATTTTTAAGGGCAGGAGACATGGACCCTGATTCTGGATGGAAGGGTGGCAAGGTCACATGGTAGAAGAACAGGTGGGATGGGAGATAGGGTCGTAGCCATCTTTGGAAAACAGGGCCTGCCATTTTAATGAGGATGTGCCACCTTTAGGTTCCACCAACAATCATGAGGGGACATACCATCAACCAAACCCCGCCGAGGTATGGCTGGGGGTAGACAGGGCTGTGGCCAGTTACAGCCGGATGGGTTTGCAGCAGATCCCTCAGCCAGCCAGCCTGGAACTCGCCCTGCCTGCTGCAGCACCGAACAAGCGGCAGATGCTGCCAGGCTCGCTTCAACCTGCCACACTGTCTCCGGCTAATCCGCACGCCGTAATTTCCCAGTCATTCCTGGGGTCGCTCCGTCTAGCCTTTGCACATGCTATTCCCTCTGCTAGAACACCCTTCCTCCGGCAAACCCAGAATAAACTTTCAAGACAGCTTGGATGGCCCTGGCTGGTGTGGCTCAGTGGACTGAGCACCGGCCTGGGAACAGAATGATTGCTGGTTCAATTCCCAGTCAGGGCACATAGGATTGTGGGTTGTGGGCCAGGTCCCCAATTGGGGGTGTGAGAGAGGCAACTGGTAGATGTATCTCTTGCACATTGACGTTTCTTTCCCTCTCTTTCTCCTTCCCTTCCCATCTCCTTCCCATCTCTCTAATAATAAGTGAATAAAATCTTAAAAAGACAACCCCCCCCAGTTTGGATGCCATTCTTCCCCTTCCCTCCTCCCCAGTCCTCGGGCAACCCCGTGCCCCCCTTCCACAGGCCTCGCGATGACCTGTCACACAGACTGGCGAGGGCGGGGCCTGATCCGTGTCTTTATCTCCAGCGCCCAGAGGGACATGTGGTAAGTGCGTGTTGAATGATACCCCATGGCACCCATCCGGGCGGCATGGGTGGGTCCCCACCTGGTCTGCCCTGCTTCCTCGTCCATCTTGGAGATGCTGCAGTTCTCAAGGATCATATGGCCAGAGATGTCCAGGGACATGAGGTTCCCCAGCTTCTGCACAAAGAGGCTCAGCACCTTGCGGGTCAGCTTGAACTTGTAGTAGCTGGAGAGGCGGTCTCGGGAGATGTCCAAGTGTCTGGAGATTGGGGGGCACAGGTCAGGAGCTGGACGCAGGCCGGGGCTGCCTTGCAGACCCCCGCTCCTTCTGTCAGCGGCAGAGGAGGGTCCAGAACTGCCGCAGGGCATTCTGGGAAAAATCCTGCTAGGACCTGGGTGCCCTGGGCAGCCCGGATCCAGCTGACACACTGTGTTTAAGGAACGGCACTGTCCCTTCCATGCCCACCTTCGACCGAGCCAGGGGCTCAGGAACCTTCTGGGACTGACAACATGAACGTCCCCGCCCCCACCCCAGCCAGCCGGGGCCGGCTGCTCACCGCAGCTTGTGCAGCTGGACGATGACCCGAATGTGGTCGTCGGACAGGTCCATGTTGTAGAGCACGAGGGACGCGAGGCTGTCTTTCCACTGGGCTAGGAAGGCCGCGTCGCTGGTCTGGGTGCCCGAGAGGTCTAAGGCGGCCAGCGAGTTGAGCGGCCGCAGCAGGGACTCCACCGGGACCCCGTCGATCATGCGGCCCAAGTTGAGGAAGCGCAGGCGGCTGAAGCCCTCGAAGGTGAAGTCCTTGACCAGCACCTGGCAGGTGGGGTTGACGAGGCACTCGTCCTCGCAGCCCCCGGGGTTCTCCTCCTCGTAGAAAATGTTGGCGCAGCCGAAGAGGCTCAAGGACACCAGGGTGTGGCTGAAGCTCCTCAGGGTCTGCAGGCTCTTGGCGGACAGCTTCTCGCAGTTGGTCAGGTAGAGCTCCACCAGGTCCTGGGGGGCACGGCTCCGTCAGCACCGAGGCCCAGCCCTGCCCGCGGCCGGGCCCTGCGCTACCGGCGGGCTTGGGGAGGGGCTGCACCAGGGGAAAGGGCCCTGGAGGGGCCTCGGGCTCCCTGCCCCGGCGCTGATCGGCCCTGACTCACCGCTCGACGGCCCCGTGGTGGCCTCCCACGGCCACCGCATGCCCAGCGAGGCAGGCCTCACCTGCTTGCGGATGGCTTCCAGGTCCTGGTCTTGCACCAGGTCCTCGCGGAGGTGGATGCGGGTGAGGCGGGTGCTGCGCGGATCGGAGAAGAGGCTGAAGAAACTCTCGTGTGGCTCAAAGTTGCAGGCGGCGTTGACCAGTTCCACGTACCTGGAGGGGAGGGGGGGAGGGAAGTGGGGTTCAGGGGCGCGGCATGGTGACCTCACCCCCCTACAGGACCCCACGTGCGCCTCCCTGAAGCCCCTTCTGGTCACCCCAGCAGCATCCTGTCTCCTCCCTCTCTTCCTAACGCGCCTGCTTGGGCCTTGACTACCCCATCCCACAGCCGAGACCAAGGGTGGCCCCAGAACCCAGGAGTCCAAAGGCAGGTCTCCTGGTGACGAAGGGCCTCTTATCAGTAGCAAATCCCAAGCTCTTCCTCCCAAACCGCAGACACTTCTACAACAAACACACGCGTCTCCACTCCTCATCTCGAAGCTGGCTCCTTGAGCAGCCCCTCCCAGGACCCTTCCCGACAGGAAGGTTCAGTCAAGGCGTTTGGTACTCCCAGCTGGGTACAGGCAAGCACATGATAAAACCCCGCTGAGATACCAGCTCACGCAAGAACCCTGGTCTTGCTGGGAAAGGCTCTGGAGCCAAACACTCTGGCATCTAAATGCTGCCTGGCTCTTCACTCCACGGGCCCCTTCCCATGTAACTGAACTCCCCCGAGCCCTGGTCTCGTCATCTGTGAAATGATCCTAACTAACTCTGGAGCACAGGGTGTCCAACCTGGTACTGCCTGCGTCACATGAAACGCGCAGGACACACGGGTCCCCACTTCTATCTGCAGCTGTCCCATCCAACAATTTCCCTTCCGGGCATCTCGGCTGAGATCCCAGAGGTCAGTGATCACACATCATGCCTCTAGGGGCCTCCACCAGCGGGGAGTCCCTTGGAGGGGCCAAATGCGGATTTTCTGAAAGATTCTATCCCTCGTCATGGATCCCTTATTTCGGCAGTGGTGTGTAAACCTGTATGTTCACACATACACGTGTTCACAGGCACAGGCGTGCACACACACAAGGCAGCAAGTAACTCCTTCATCTGTGTGCAGGCTTCTGTACCCTCCCACAGGTGAGATGCACACCTGTAGCTTCACAGTCAAACACACCCTGTGCTGCAGAGGCCCATGTGCACACCAACCCATTTCTTCACGCGTACACCCCTCCGTACACATACCAAACGTGCACATGTGGGACTTTGCGGTTTGGGTGACACCCGTATTCTGCACCCATGGACACCCCTGTGCGTGCACACCCCTCACACATACATGTCTACAGTCACCCAGCACATGGCACACACACAGTGGTCCCACTCTAAGGCACACAAGCACTCATTCTAAGACTTCGGCCCCGCCCTGGCCCCAGGCCTGCTCACTCGTTGACGAGCCGGTCGCAGATCTCGCTAGGCAGGAAGATGTCCGGATGCAGCCGTAGGGCCTCCTTGTCCAGGAGGTAGCCCAAGGTGCCATCCAGGTTGCGCAGGCAGAAGTCGGTGCAGAGGGCCATCAGGGACTCAGGAGTATCGGACGCCATGCTGGGGTAGGAAGGGGGGCCACTCCAGGGCAGGGGCCTCCAGGGGCAGTGGCGACTCCTCAGCACTCACAGGGTCATTGGCAGGGCCACAGCCTAGGGAGCGGGAAAGCCGCACAGTGAGCCACACAAGGGCCGGGACCGCCAGCTGCCCTATGTCCACTCTCCAAGCGGGGAAACTGAGGCCTTGAACGTCACTCGTGGGTCAGCAGTGTGGCAGGCTGGGCCCCAGCCGTCCAGACCCCTGTCCATGACTGACGTGACCTGCAAAGAGCAGGGCCTTGTCCAAGCGTCTGTGTGGTCCAAGTGTCTGTGGACAGGTGTGTGTGTTGGGACCCAGTGCTCAGGTGGGGGTAATGGGAGCTTTCGTTAACGGTACACTGGGTATTCCTTTCTATGTGATCTTTAAAAAAACTTTTTTATTTATTGATTTTAGAGAGAGAGAAGAAAGGAGAGGGAGGGAAGAAGAGAGAGGGAGAGAATACTGATTTCTTGCTCCACCCATCCATGCATTCATTGGTTGATCCTTGTTTGTGTCCTGACTGGGGATTGAACCCGCAAACCTGGCGCATCAGGCGACTCTCCAACTGAGCTGCCTGGCTAGGGCCCTGGTTGTGTAAATTAACTTGTATGTAGGTGTCACTGTTTGAACACTCAGCATGTGCCAGGGCTTTACAGACATGTTTTCACTCTCGTTACACATGATTAAAAATCCAGGCTCCTCCTGACTGAAGCGAAAACATTCATCCACAGAGAAAGCTGCACGTCAGCATTCACGGCAGCATGACTCACAACGGCCCAAATGGAAACAACGCAGTGTCCAGCGACGGATGAACGGACAGACAGAAATGGTCTACCCAGACAAGGGGGTGTTATCCAGCCAGAAAAGGAATGAAGTGCAGAGCGATACCACAACGCTGGCCTTGGAAACATTATACAAAGTGAGCGGGACCAGTCACAAAAGGCACCGTGCACACGTGCGGCTCTGAGTCCATCTGTGTGACGCGCCTGGCCAGCCCCGGGATCCTACAGGGACGACGGGGGAGGTCAGTGGCTGCCCAGGGCTGGGGGGCTGGGGGCAGTGAGGAGGGACTGCTAACGGGTTTGTGGTTTTCTTTTTGGGGGCTGACGAAATGTTCTCACGTTGGTTGTGGTGAGGACTGCACACACTAAAACCCACTGAGCTGCCCCCTTCAAATAGGTAAGTCGTGTGATGCAGGAACTACGGCCCAACAAAACAGTGATTAAGAAAGCGACGTCTCCTCCTGTCTTCATGACACTGAGGTAGGCAAAGATTTCTTACGTAGGACTTACAAGGGAAAAATGGTTAAGTCGGTCTGCACTGGCGTGAAGAAACTTCTGTTCGTACATACCCCCAAATTTTTATGAGATGGACCTTCGACCTACGTGTGAAGGTAAAACAATAAGGTCTCTAGAAGAAAATACAGAATATCTTTATGGTTTTAGCATAGGCGGTAATTTCTTAAATAGGTCATAAAAAACAAATCCTAAAGAAAAACTGAAAAACTGAACTGCCTCAAAAATTTAAGACTGTTCCCATCAAAAGATGTTATTAAGAAAGGGAGCCCCAGCCCCGGCTGGGATGGCTCAGTTGGTTGGAGTGACGTCCTGTAGCCAAAGGGTTGTGAGGCACACCCCTAGGTTGTGGGTTCGATCTCTGGACTGGGCATACAATCCCCAGCCAGGGTACATGTGGGAGGGGACCAATCGACGTTTCTCTCTCTCCCTTCCCCTCACCGGTCCTTTCTCTCTAAAAGCAATGAAAAAAATGTCCTCAGGTGAGGACAACAGTAATAATAAAAAGAAAGAGAGCCCTGGCTGGTCTGGCTCAGTGGATTGAGCACAGGCTGCGAACCAAAGGGTCCCTGGTTCGATTCCCAGTCAGGGCACATGCCTGGGTTGCAGGCCAGGTCCCCAGTGGGGGGCTGTGCAAGAGGCAACCACAAACTGATGTTTCTCTTCCTCTCTTCCTCCCTCCCTGCCCCTCTCTAAAAATAAATAAAGATAATCTAAAAAGAAAAGAAAAAGAAAGAGAGCCCTAGCTGGGTAGCTCAGTTGGTTAGAGTGTTGTCCCAATACATTAAGCTTGAGGGTTCAATCCCCGGTCAGGGCACATACAAGAAGCAACAAATGAATGCATAAATAAGTGGAACAACAAATCATTGTCTTTCTCCTTCCTTCCCTCCCTCCCTCTCTCTCAAATCAATAAATAAAAAATTTTAAAGCCCTGGCTGGTGTAGCTCAGTGGATTGAGCGTGGGCTGGGAACCAAAGGGTCCCGGTTCGATTCCCAGTCAGGGCACATGCCTGGGTTGCAGGCCAGGTCCCTGTGAGGGCCATGTGAGAGGCAACCATACATTGCCGTTTCTCTCCCTTTCTTTCTCCCTCCCTTCCCCTCTCTCTAAAAATAAATACAAATATAATCTTTAAAAAAAAAAAAGTTAAAAAAACGGCCTGGCCACCAACAAGGTCCGTGTTTCCAAGGGTTTCAGGTTCAGTTAAGTGATGACCTGATAGTGCACTGTCAGCTCCGACGAGAGGCCAACAAAGAATGAAAACTGAACCTTCATATCCAAATCTGAACGCGACAGGAAACAATCCGGCCCTAGCCAGGTAGCTCAGTTGGTTAGAGCGATCGAACAACGCCAAGGTTGCAGGTTCGATCCCTGGTCAGGGGACACATAAGAGTCAACCAATGAATGCATAAATAACTGGAACAACAAAAACCACTGTCTCTCTCTAAAGAAAAAGAAAACAGTCAACCATTTACAGAACCGAGGACGGTCAGGAATGAATTCTAAACCATTTTCCTACCAGGGTCTACAGCAGAAAGGGCGGGGCGGGGGCGGAATAGGCAAAACTGACCTGTGATGTTGGAAGTCAGGGTAGTGATTACCTTTGCAGGGAGGCAGTAATTAGAAAGGGACGGGGAGGGTGGGGGAGGGGCTCCTGGCCAGGTGCTCGGTTGGTTGGAGCACTGGTGCCGTTTGCCAGGGTTGCGGGTCTGTTCTCCGTGGGGCGCGTACAGGAGACAACCAATGAATGCATAAGGAAATAGAATACATCGATCTCTCTCTTCTCTCTAACAACAGTAAACATACCAGGTGAGGACTGAAAAAAAAAGACAGCAGTGTGGCCCTGGCTGGGTGCCTCAGGTGGTTGGGGTGTCGTCCCATACACTGGAAGGTTGTGGGTTTGATCCCGGGTCAGGGCACATACTTGGGCTGTGGGTTCAATCCCCGGTCAGGGTGCATATGGGAGGTAACCGACTGATGTCTCTCTCCCCCTTCCTCTTTCTCTAAAATCAATGGTAGAAAATATCCTCAGGTAAGAATTTTTAAAAAAAGTGCAGGCTCCGTGGTTAGATAGATCTGGGTTTCAACCCAACTGCACAATTCACTGGTCGGTTACGTAAACTCTGTGTACCTCAGTTTCTTCACCTGCAAAATGGGCTAATAACCCCACTTCCCAGGGCTGCTGGAATAAGTGCGACATCAGGAAAATGCTTAGTTTCAGGTCTGCCGTGACTGAGTGTACAACCAAAGGTGGTTATGATCCCATCTTACGGATGAGGGACCTCACTCGCAGAGAGAGAGGCTACTCGGTCCAAACGGGGATTTGAACCTGGCCTCTCGGACTTCATCACCTCATCTCCAGGAGGGTTTGGAGTGCAGGGCCCAGAGCTGCCCCTGCCGTCTTGGAGCCTCTGCACCTATATCTGACTCTGACACGCCGCTCAGGAGATCCAGGGGGTGGCCACAGAGCAAGGTGCCCTTTGGAACCGCCAGTTCTAAGTTCTGGTGCCGCCACTTACTGGTGAGCTGGCTGTAGGAGCTCAGTTTCAAATCCCATCCCTGCTGCTTAAGAACAGGTGAACTTGGGCAAGTGTCTTCACCTCTGTGCCTCAGTTTCTATTCTAAACTAGGGAGTGCTTTGTGAAGACAACATGGAATGATACTGAACAGGCTTAGCATGGTGCCTGGCACGCAGTAATAGCCACTGTTACTATCATCATCGTCATCATCATCATCATCATCATCATCATCATCATCATCATCATCGTCACCACCTTCGATCTCACCTGCCCTGGTCCCTAAGCAGAGCAGGGTCTGTCCCTGGCCAGCTGCCCCAGGCCTGAGTCTCCCGCCACAGGGCCCATCGTGCCAACTGTCCCACTGGCTGCGTGACACCCTTTAGGGAAGCACAACAAACAGGCTGCCTGGGCCCTGGCATGGCCTTCCTCTGCCTTCACTCACTTTCAGATCTTCAAGGACCCGGCAGCCTCTCTGGCCTGGGAGACCAGAGCCACAGGGTGCGCTGCCGGGTGGGAGACAGTCCCTGCTGGAGACCCGCGAGACCAATCTCCTCAAGCAGTCGCTCAAGGCCTCCAGAATTAGAACCAGCTTTCTGGCCAGCCGGGTGCCCACAGACCCCTATGCTAGCTCGCCTGGCCTCTGTCACTGCGCTGGCAGCAGGCCAGAAGCACAGGGTCACCTTCAGACCTTTGCTCAGTTGGTTCTCTGGCATCTGGGACCATCCAAATTCAACCGACTATTCTACTTTTTACCAAATACTGCTCCCACCCCCAAACACACATCCGTGTCCCTCCTCCAGGAAGTGTCCCCAACCACGCAAGCCCACATCAGCTGTGAACTCTCCTCCTTGCTTAACAGACGCCTAAGCACCGTCATGTCCTAGTGTCCCCATCACTTCCCGTGGGAACCCTTCCTGGCCCGCCAAGGCGCACCCGCGCAGGCCCCAAAGACCGCACCAGTTCACACTTTGTGCCGACGCCGGTTTAACTGTCAGCTCCTCTGCCCAGCAGTTGGCTCCACGAGGGCAGGAAGCAGACCATCTTGCCTGGCATTGCATTCCTGGAGGCAGCCTGGGCCGTTTATCTGTGCACTCAGTGCCTGTCTGCTGAGCACTGGGCATCCCACGGCGAGCAAAACCAGACAGGGGCTCTGTCCCATGGAGCACACTGGCTCTGGGCAGGGGCGGCGGACAGCCACCTAAGGAGCTCTGGACTAGGCAGGCTTCCCTGGAAGTGACATTTCAGCTGCAACCCGAAAGATGAGTCATAGCTAACGCCGGTGGTGGGCAGAGAAGGGAAAGGCGCCCCGCAGAGAAGGAAAAGCTATGCATGAGCTGCAGGGACAGGCGGTGCGGGGCGCCGGCACCACGGCCCAACACCGCGCCTGTCTGCTGGACAAAGGAGGGGCTGAACACCGCGAGGGCCTGACAGGCAGCAGGGTGTCGACACAGGCCTGTGGAAGGGACGACAAGGCTGTGCCGCACGTGGAGGCCAGCAGGCAAGGCGTGCTCTCGTACGCTCCCTGCCCACCATGCCCAGGACAGTGCTGGGCACCCAGGGGCCACAGAGGAACCCTTGTGACTATAACTGAGAGCTTTGCCTTTTCTGCAGATCTGAGCCCAGTCACCCAGGTAGCTGCCCTGCCCTAACTCTGCTCCTCAGGAGGAAGAGACACCACCCTGCCAGCCACCAAAGTCGCCAAAAGCCCCTAAAAGATAAACCAGGCAGAGGGTACCATCTGCTTACTGCCGTGGGCAGTGTCCACGCTGCTGCCTGGAGCTGGCTGAACTGGAGGGGAAGGGGCTGGCCTCTCGCTGGCACCGAGGCCGAGAGGCCTGGGGCCTGGAGCACGCAGCCCCCTGTGCGGCATCTGGCTGCAGGCCTGGCACCTGCCAGAGGCGGCCCCTCTGGACCCCCGGAGCTCCTCATTCTTGAGGCGGACACCAGTTATCCAGGGTTCCGGCAACTGGGGACAGAAGGAACGCTGGTCGTGAGGGAACACAGCACCGTGAGAACAACTCTGTCTCTCACCTCTCTTCCCTTGCAGGTTCTCTAAAACTCGGTCCATCACGAGCCTACGCTCTCCCGGGAGTATGGGGGACAGCGGGGAGAGCACAGTGGCAGCGACCGCCTCCATGTTGGTGGCTTCCGGGCATGGTGCTGAGCTCCTTACGGACTTATTTCACACGGTCTCCTACTTAACTAACACACAGCATTTCTTAGGATTCTGTACTTGTAGCTAATTTGTCATTTGTGCAATGGTGCGTCTAATGACCCGTCCCCCAGCCTGTAAGTCCTGGGAGGGCAGGAACCCCGGTCTCTGGCACGCCCCTCGACCCTCCGCATTCGGCCAGTGGCTGCCACCAACAGGGTAAAAGTTTGCTTTTGCCGGAGTGACCTCACCAAGGCACCGAGAGGCGGACGGCCACGGTTTCCTGATGAAGACACTGGGACTCATAGGAAATCACACCACTCACGTGAGTGGGACGCAGCCCTAAACCACGCCTGAGCTTCTCACCGAAGCATTCGGTCCCCCATCCATCCAACAGAGGGAAGAGAAACTCAGGTCCAGAGGAGGGAGCCTGGGGCCCCGTCAGCATCCTGACACCCAGCCGACAGGGGCTGGGGAAGCCAGAAGCCCTAAGCCTTGGAGCCGCGCCACCCCGTGAAATATTAACCCAGGAGCTGGGGGTGGGGGGATCCCAAACAGATGCCCTCTTTACAGAGGCTGGAAGCTTTCCAGGAGGGAACAGACCCCAGGCCAGATATAGGGGGTAGGAGGCTGCTGGAAGGAGAGTTGGGGTGAGTGTCGGGGGCTGCGGGGAGCAGGGGTACAGGTGAGGACCGGAGGGGGCGGCCAGCCTGCTGATCTCACTCTGTAGGGCGGGCCGTGTCAGGAAGCGTGGACGTGGAGTGAGGGAGGGGGAGTGCATCACAGCGTACTCAAGCCCCCTGGGGGCCGAGGGGCCTGGGGGGGCCTGAGTTCTCCGGACACCTAACGACGGTGCCCACACTGAGCTCTGCGAACCCAACCACCGCCAGAGGCAGGCGGTCTTGTAGTGTAACGACTGACAGATGAGGCGGCTGAGGCTCTGGGCGGTGGAGTCATTTGCCATAGACGGCGCAGTGGCAGGTACCGATGTGTGTACGTGTGTCATTGGTTCGAGACCCGGTGGTGTGAGCTTCCCAGGCACGTTCTCATTGAAGCCGCAAATAACTTGAGGTACGTATATATTAATGATTTTGTTTTTCACATGCAGAACTGTGGTTCAAGGAAGTGCAATGACTGGCCCAAGGTCTCTCGGTAAGTACCTGCCTCTCTACCATTACACCACGGGCAGGGACGGGTTCTCCCAGCCTCAGCTCTCCCTCTGCGGCCTGAGCCTCCCCTGCCTCCTCACAGCTCTGAGCATCCTTGGGCACTGAGCACAGATGATCAGAGACCGCGAGTAACCATCCTGTGGACACAGAGCATTCGTTTGCCACAGGAATGGAAGCTTCCTGAGGCAGGGACCCTGTGTCATCCTCGGGGTCTCCATGACACCATGAGGGAGAGGTTGGTTCCAGGTGAAGGAGACAGCTCCACAAATACAGCCCAGGCAATATTTACAGCCCAATATTCACCAGGGCCCTTCCCTGTCAATGCACCTGCCTCATGGGGTTGCCGCGGAAACGCCATCAAATGACGGCGAGAAGGTGGTAACCAATAATTATGGAGAAATTTCCTAAGAATGATGTTTGGGGAGACCTTTCTGCTCTTTTTTGAAGCTGGAAAATCTGCTCATTTCTGAACCTTCGTGATCCCAAAACAGATGTCTGAAAGGGAGACCCTAAACTTGCATTTCAGAAGTCAAGAAGAGCCAACGTACGGAAGCCCTCTGCTGGGGGTGGGGGTGGGGGTGGGGGCAGTGGTATGCAAAATCCAGCAGCAGAAGCCTGGTGGCCTGAACGAGAATGGCTCTTTACTTTCGCAGAGAGCTTTCAAGTGCACCAGATTCTTTCAGAACCTCGTTTCAGTTCATCCTCCCAACAGCCTTCAGAGTCAGTGGACAGACAGGAAAGCTGAGGCCAAATGGGACAGGGCTGCCCAAGTTCACCTGGCAAGCCAGCAGCGGAGCTGGGGCTTGACACAGGGTGCTAGTCCGACAGCCCAGCCACAATAGCCCACTCCGACACGCTGGCTTTCAGCGCTATGTGCTCTGAGTTTTCATTTTCAAACCCTCCAGCCCAGTCGCCCCGCTCAGCTTAACGCACCAGCCCGCCAAAATCTCAGCCTCTGCTGGGCACTTCTGGGATGGACGGCCTCTGTCACAAGATCAGCCACACCCCCCGACCACACATCTAAGGCCAACATACACGGCCCTTCTCGGCCTGTCTCCTTGTTATACTTATTTCAAGTCATTTTGCCTATTTTACGTAGCAGAACGGGGTTTCACTGAGGTCTCTAAAAAAAGTCCCTGTCACCTTCCACTGCCATTGAAAAGCCAGGACGAAGCTACCATCCTCCCTCGGAGGATATGCAGCCACTGTTCCCACAGATGGGTGACAGGAAGTTTCCACCTTGTCTCTCCCACTGTTCCCCCAAATTCCACTAACTCAGGGATGACACCACCAGCTGGTGCTAAAAAGAAAGGCTTTTAGGCAGACACAAACAGTTCCTCAAGACTGTCGTCGTCATCACAACGGCCACACACTTAATAGGTGCCCATTAGTGCGCTAAGCTCTTCAGGGTGACCTCTCCTTTAACCCAAGAACTATTTTACAGATGAGGAAGCTGAGGTGACCGAGAGGTGCCTTGCCCAAGCCCTCACGGCCAGGAAGCAGGGGCACGTCCTGATCTAACCACAGCGCTCCATAGCCTTCCTTTTGTGTTTGCTCCATCAATGGTCGTCACACAGATGGAAGAGGGGTACTTGCAACGCAAGGCCAGGGCACAATGGCCACTTGTCATCTAAAACAAATCTGTATTTTCTCCAAGCACCAGACACATCAAGTTAGCAGTTCTGAAAGGGTGCCCCAGTGGACACCCCATGACTTGGCAATCGAGCAGGCAGTCCCTGATATCATCCCCACCATTAGCCGGTCCCCACTCTTCTCTGACTTCATCAGCCACTCCTCCCCTCCTTCATTCTGCTTCAGCCCTATGGTCCTCATGCTATTTCTTAAAGTCATCAGGCACATGACCTCAGGACCTTTGCACTTGCTGCTGAATGCTCTGCCTTCAGAGCGCGGTATGGCTTGCTCCCTCACTCCCTTCAGGTCTCTGACCAGATATCAGCTCATCAGACACGTTCTCTGACCACCATCTATAAAAATGTGCCTGCACTCCCCTGGTTCTTTCCGTGGCCCTTCCTGCTCCCCCCCACCCCCACCATGGCCACCCTACATATTATGTTTATTATTTGCTGGATGAACGAATGAAACAAAACAGAGAGGCTGCTCACGCCTGGTACCACCTCCTGCAGAGGGTGGCCTCCCCGGACCCTTTTCAAAGCTGCCTTCAATGCTCATTCCAACCAGCTTGAACCCTGAAAAGAAATATTCTGTGGGAAATCACGTGGTGATTTTCCCACGGAGGCACCAGGCAGCCCTCTCCCCCTGAAAATACAAGTGCGCTGGCAGGCGCAGGCAGAGCCTGGAAATCCTGAACACCTCGAGCCGGAGAGCAGCCAAGTCCAATTCCACCCACAGAGCTACAGTGGCCAGCGCAGTCAGTTTCAGTTTCAACTCACCTGCCTGGCTTCTTGCTCCTCGGGTTTGCAACCCCGCCCCATCCCTTTCCCACCCTGTTGCGCTGTTGGATTTCCTGCACCTTCTCATCCCTTTTAGCAGCTGATCTGGACTCCACGCAGTCCCTGAGCGTGTAAGCACTGCTTTGGGGGAACTTAATTAAGCTCATCCAACAGGTAGGAGGCAGGGGCTGGCCCTTGAGGCCCCACACCGACCCCCCATTTTGTAGGGGCATGCAACAGGGACTCATTTTCTCTCTGGAGGAAGGGAGCTCAGTTTCAAAGGCACGTTTCTCAGACCTGGTAGCAGGGGTAGAGGAGGGAGCCCTCCCACCAATGGCCGAGATGGACCTGTGCAAGTGGTGGCGGCTGCGATGCTGAGGCGATGCTGAGGCGCCGGAGGCAGGAGGGGAAGGGGTAGAACGCAGGTACATCCCTTGGCTCCGGGAACGGACAGGATGCTTCCTCAGCCGAGGAGGAGCGGAGGATGCGGCCCGGGCGGCACGGGATGTCGTCAGGCTAGGGCTGGGGTCTGGGGGAGACCGGGGTCGGCGAGGCGGAGCTTGGGGTCCCGGGGGCGGGAGCCCCGGGCGGGAGGGGGTCGCGCTGCGGGGACCCTTGGCCTTTACCTTGCCCTTAGGGCTGCAGGCCGCCCTGTGCTGGCTCCGGGGCCCGGCCCCTCCCCCGATTCGGCTCCTACGACTCGGAGCCCGCAGCCGCCGCCTCCGCTGTCAACAAACCACGGGCGCGTCACTTCCGGGCCGCCCCTTAGCAACAGCGGATCGGTGTCCCCGAAGGGTCCCGCGGCGAACGCGAGTGGTGGCGGCAGAAGGTTCCGGAGCCCTGCAGGGGCTCGTCTTCGGACCCCGGAGCGGAGAGCCGTGGGAGGAGGGGGGGGCGGGCGCGGACACGGGCGGTGAGCGCGAGCCTCCGCGGCTGTCCCTGGCCCCTGGGCGGCCCGCTCGTGTGACCCGTGGGTTCCGGCCGCTCTGTCCTGCTGCTCACCAGATCCCAGGCAGGGCTTCAGGGCGGGACTGACTCCACCTTCTCCCCGTCAGCAACGACCTTTCTCGGAGCGCCAGCCCCCACACCCAGCGCCCTGTTGAACATCTCTGGTTCCACAGGTAACACACCCACGCGACCAAACGCAGTCATCACCTTCCTCCCCAACGCCCTGCTACTTTCCCAGCTAGTTAATGAGCCACCAGGCAACTGGGTTGTCACGTGGGAAGTTGGTAGTGGGCCTTGGCCTCTGCGTTTTCCTCAGCTCCTGGTGCAGTGGCCGAGTCCTAAGGATCTCTCAAATCCAGTCCCTTCTCTGCTCGTCCAGTAGGGCCGGACCCTGTCCACCATCATTTCTTCTCTGGGGTTCCATAGCAGCCTCCTCATGGAACTCCCTGCTCCTTCACATCATTCTCTCCACAGTCCAGGGTGATTTTTCTAAAACTTAAATCTGATCCGGGCACAACCCTGCCTACAGCCCTCACTGTAGACGGCAAGGATACCTGTCCCCTGCCTGCCCCTTCAGCCTCCTGTTCCCTCCCCTTACTTCACCACTGCCATTCTCCAATCCAGAGAGTTGAAAGCATTGTTTTCTTGTTCTTTGGTGAACCTTTTCTCTCCCATAGGCTCAAACAGTATCTTCCCAAATAAACACTTTTCTTGCTCCCATGCATATCCAGAATACTCCTCCACCTTCTGGTCTCAGTTCAGATGTTATTACCTCCAAGAATTCTATCTTGACACAACCCTCATCCCAATTCTAATAACTAGCTTTGTGCATTTTTTCCTTCTGCATATTATATTTTAGTTCCTGACCGTATGCAACTATGTATCAATACAATTTTGAATTGTTTCAAAAGTCTATTGAATTTATTTTTTAAAGATTTTATTTATTTATTTTTAGAGAGAGGAGAAGGGAGGGAGAGAAGTATCAATATCAATGTGTGGTTGCCTCTTGTGCGCCCCCTGCTGGGTCCCTCGCCTGCAACCCAGCCATGTGCCCTGACTGGGAATCAAACCAGCAACCCTTTGCTTTGCAGTCCAGTGCTGAATCCACTGAGCCACACCAGCCAGGGCCAATTTTAAATGACCAGAGTTACCCATGCTTGTAAAAAAAAAAAAAAATCCAGACAATACAGAAATATATGGCAGAAAATATGAAAATCCCCATCAAAACGCAAGCTAACCCCAATTTTATGCCCTTCCTCAGAGATGTCCACTCTAACCAATTTGGTGAGTGTTTTCTTAGTCCTTTAAATATATGCATGTAGCCCTGGCTGGCATCGCTCAGTGGATTGAGCACGGGCTGTGAACCAAGGGTCACCAGTTCGATTCCCAGTCAGGGCACATGCCTGGGTTGCAGGCCAGGTCCCCAGTGGGGGCCACATGAGAGGCAACCACACATTGATATTTCTCTCCCTCTCTTTCTCCCTCCCTTCCCTTCTGTCTAAAAATAAATAAATAGCCCTGTCTGGTGTAGCTCAGTGGATTGAGCGCGGGCTGCGAACCAAAGGGTCGCCGGTTCGATTCCCAGTCCGGGCATATGCCTGGGTTGCAGACCAGGTCCCCAGTAGGGGCCATGTGAGAAGCAACTACACAATGATGTTTCTCTCTCTCTCTTTCTCCCCCCTTCCCTTCTGTCTAAAAATAAATAAAATCTTAAAAATAAATAAATAAATAAATATGCATGTATATGTAAGAACTAAAACTATACAACTCTTAGGACAATATATAGGATTAAGTCTTTGTGACTTTGGGTTAGGCAGTGTGTGATTTTTTTTTTTTTAATTTATTGATTTTAGAGAGAGAAAGAAAGAGACAGAGAGAGAAAAACATCAATTTTTGTTGTTCTACGTACTTATGTACTCATTGGTTGATTATTGTATGTGTCCTGACCTGGGGTTGAACCGCCATCTTGTTACATGGGGGTAACACTAACCTATTGAGCTACTCGGCCAGGGCGGCAGTGGTTTCTTTAATATGACACCAAGCACAAGAGAAAAATGTAGACAAATTGGATTTCATCAAAATTAAAACTTTTGAGCTTCAAAAGGTCACCATCAAGAAAGTGAAAAGACAACCCACAGAATGGGAGGAGATATTTGCAAATCATATATCTGATAAAGAACGGCAATCCACGATATATATAGAACTGAGTAATAAAAAGGCAAATAACCTACTGTAAAATAGGCAAAAGAGCTGACTAGACACTTCTCCAAAGGTGATATACAAATGGCCAAGACGCACGTGAAAGACGCACATTAGTCATCAGGGAAATGCAAATGAAAACCACAAGGAGCTCCACCTTCCTGTGCTTAGGATGGATGTGATCAAAACATAGGCAAGAACAATATTGTCAGGGAAGTGGAGAGATGAGAACACTCCTCCATCGCTGTGGGGATATAAAGTGGTGCTGCTGCTTCGGAAAACAACCTGGTGATTCCTCATTAAGAAGTTAAACATAGCCTGACTGGTGTAGCTCAGTGGATTGAGCGTGGGCTGGGAACCAAAGGGTCCCGGTTCAATTCCCAGTCAGGGCACGTGCCTGGGTTGCAGGCCAGGTCCCCGTGAGGGCCATGTGAGAGGCAACCATACATTGCTGTTTCTCTCCCTCTCTGTCTCACTCCCTTCCTCTCTCTCCAAAAATAAATAAAAATAAAATCTTTAAAAAAAAAAAAAGAAGTTAAACATAGGTTACCAGAAGACCTAGAAATTCTACTCCTAGGTATATACCCAAGAGAAAATGTTCATAACAGCATTATCGATAACACTCAAGAAGGAAAGTGACCCAGTGTTCATTAGCCGGTGAATGGATGTGGTCTGGAACAGTGTATTCATGAAGTGGAATGTTATTCAGTAATACAGAGGAACAAAGTATTGATACTACAACAAGGAAGGACCTGGAAAACTGATGGTGAATGAAAGAAACCAGTCACAAAGACGAGTCCCACCGTACGATTCTATTCCTATGTTCAGAAAAGGCAAATCTGTAGAGACAGAAAGTAGGTTAGTGGTTGCCTGTGGCGGAAGGGGTGGAGGAAACGATGTGTGCAGGGTTTTCGGGGGGTGATGAAGATGGTCAGAATTTGATGGTGAGGATGGTGGCATGGTTGATGGGTGACAGTTGTACACCTGGGAATATTCTAATAACCGCTGATTGGCTCACTTTAAATATATGCTCTATATATATAGTATTAAGTTATATCCCGATAAAACTGTTAAAGTGCATTTATAAACTCATAATGCAAGATGGATTTAAAAATGTAAATAGAATCACAATATACAAATTATTCTGTGACATTTCTACCACTTTTTGTGTTAGATCATATAGTCTGTTTAATTCTCTTGGAAATTGCACAATTTTCTCATTAGTGGAATTTGGTCGACCAAAAAAAAAAAAAAAAAAAATTCAGCCCTCGCTGGTGTGGCTCAGTAGATTGAGCACCCCACTTGCGAACCAAAGGGTCGCCAGTTCGATTCCCATTCGGGTCACAAGCTTGGGTTGTGGGCCAGGTCTCCAGCTGGGGGCCTGCAAGAGGCACCCAATAGATGTTTCTCTCCTTCTTTCTCCCTCCCTTCCCCTCTCTCTAAAAAATAAATAAGATCTTTTAAAAAATGTATTTGTATATGTGTGAAAAAATTATTAATAAAAATGAGGCTTAAAAAAAATGTTCTATGGAATCTATAAAAAAGCTTCTCAATCTAATGAGTTGCAGAGCAGATAAAGAGCTTCCCAGACAAGAAACAACGAAAGGAGTTCATCACCACCAAACCATTATTATATGAAATGTTAAAGGGACTTATTTAAGGAAAAGAAGAACAAATGATGAATAATAAAATGGGAATAAACATATCTATCACAAATTAAATCTAAAAAATTAAGCAAACAAGAAGAACAGAGACAGAAATCATGGATACAGAGAGCATTTTGATGGTTGCCAGATGGGTGGGGGGCATGGGGGGATGGTTGAGGAGGTGAGGGGATTAAGAAGTGCAAATAGGTAGTTACAAAATAGCCTTGGGGATGTAAAATACAGTACAGGAAAGGGAGTAGCCAAATAATTTATACCATGACCGGTGGACATGAACAATGGTGTGGGGGTTGCCTGAGGGAGTGGGGGGTGTTGGGTGGAGTGGGGCAAAGGGGGAAAACTGTGACAACTGTAATAGCATGATCATTAAAATGTAATTTTAAAAGAGTTCCATGGAATCTACAAAAAAGTTCCTCAATCTAATGAGTGAGTTTAGCAAGATTTCAGGATACAAGATCAATAAAAGCAATTTAAAATTAGTAAAGATTTATTATTATAAATTTTATTATAAAAATAATGATTATTAAAACAAGTTTTATTGTTAAAATAAGTTATTATTATAAATTAATTTTATTATAAATAATAAAAACAGATAAGCAATTTTATTCTGTAGTCCAGTAATAAACACTTGGAAATTGAAATGTAAAAAAAATACCATTTATGAGAGTATCAAAAAAATATGAGATACTGCCCTGGCTGGTGTGGCTCAGGGGATTGAGTGCCAGCCTGCGAAGCAAAGGGTTTTTCAATTCCCTGTCAGGGCACATGCGTGGGTTGCGGGCCAGGTCCCCAGTAGGGGGCACTCCAGAGGCAACCACACATTGATATTTCCCTCTCTCCCTTCCCCTCGCTAAAAATAAATAAAAAATTTTAAAAATATGAGATACTTAGGGATAAATATACACTGGAAAGTACAAAAATTTTTCTAAGAGAAATTAAAGACGTAAACAAATGGAGAGCTATATTACATCCATGGGTCAGATGATTCAATAATGTTAAGCTAGCAATTACTTTCAAATTGATCTATAGATTCAGTACAGTCCCAAACAAAATCCCAGCAACTATTTTTTTTTCATCCTCACGGGAGGACATGCTTATGGAGGGGAAGGGAAGGAGCAGTGGCAACATCGATGCAGGAGAGAAACAATTGGTTGCCTTCCATACACACCTGACTGGGTACCTCTGGACTGGAGGACCTCTCCTACACGCCCCAGCTGGGGGCTGAACCTGCAACTCAGGCATGTGCCCGGACTGGGAATTGAACCTGGGACCCTTCCATCTGCGGGAGGTTGCTCCAACTGAATGAGCCACACCGGCCAGGGCCCCAGCAACTTTTTTTCTAGATATTGCCAAGCTGATTCTAAAGTTCATAGACAATGCAAAGGCCAAAACAACTTTGAAACAGAGGAACAGAAGGGATGGACTTATACTACCTAACTTTAAGACTTGTTTTAGAGCTCCATAATTATAGAGCTACTGTATGGAGCTTCAAGTCTTTTGATAGAGTTACTAATATACTGTTGCGAGGCCAAAAAGATAGACCAGGAGATTAATGAAATGTGCAGAATCCAAAAATAGATCCTGCATATATATGATTAATTGATTTTTGCCAAAAGTGCAAAGGCAATTCAGTTGGAGAAAGGATAATTTTTTCTTAAACAATGCTGCTGGGAACTTTGGATGTTCATATGGAAATAAATGAACTTTGGTCCATATCTCATGCCATTTACAAAAATTAACTCAAAATGAATTGTAAACTTTAAAAAATGGATCATAGACCTAAATGTATAACCTAAAATTTAAAAAACGTGTGGGAGAAAATCTTTGTGGTGTTGGTTATGCAAAAGTTTGTTGGATATGACATAAAGGAATTGCAGACTTCATGAAAATTGAGAACTTCTACGCAAACACTGTTTAGAGAATATAAAGGCAAGCTGCAGACTGGGAGAAAATATTCTACAAATCACATATGATAAAAAGACTTGTACCACCTCGTACCCATTATTGTGGCTATGACCATAAAAATAGAAAATAACAATAAAATCCAGAAAATAAGAGTTGGCAAGGGTGTGGAAAAATTGGAAACCTTGTGTACTGCTGGTGAAAATGTAAATGGTTGCAGCCATTATGGAAAACAGTATGGCAGTTCCTCAAAAAATTAAAAACAGAATTACTCTAAGGTCCAGCAATTCACCTTCGGAAAATCGGGTCTCAGAGAGATCATTGTACGCATGCTCAGAGCAGCATTATTAGCAATAGCTGAGAAGTGGAAGCATCTGTGTCTATGGATGGATGACTGGCTAAACAAAACATGAAATATTATTCAGCCTTAAAAAGGAAGGGAATTCTGACTCATGCTACAACGTGGATGAACTTGGGGACATTATACTAAATGAAATAAACCAGTCACAAAAAGATAAATACGGTTAATAAGTGTGATTCCACTTGTGTGAGGTACCTAGAGTAGTCAGATGCATAGGAACAGAAAGTGGAGTAATGGTTTCCAGGGGCTGGGGGAAGGCGAATGTTGTTTAGTGGGTATAGAGTCGCAGTTTTGCTAGATGAAAAGAGTTCTGGAGATTACAGTACAATGTGAAGGTACTTAACACTACTGAACTGTACACTTAGAAATGATTAGGACGGTAACTTTCATGTTATGTATATTTTACCACAATTAAAAATAAAAATGCACCCGGCTGGTGTAGCTCAGTGAATTGAGCATAGGCTGCGAACCAAAGGGTCACTGGTTTGATTCCCAGTTGGGGTACATGCCTGGCTTGTGGACCAGATCCCTGGTGGGGGCCACATGAGGGGCAACCACACATTGATGTTTCTCTCCCTCTCTTTCTCCCTCCCTTCCCTTCTGTCTAAAAATAAATAGATGAAATCTTAAAAAAAAAATACGTACTTCATATTTCACCTCTTAAAAATGGGTCAATAAACATTTCTGATGATATTTTTAAAAAGATTTTTTTTTTTTATTTATTTTTAGAGAAAGAGGAAGGGAGGGAGAGAGGGAGAGAAACAGCAATGTATGGTTGCCTCTCACATGGTCCTCATGGGGACCTGGCCCGCAACCCAGGCATGTGCCCTGACGGGGGATCGAACCGGGACCCTCTTGTTCCCAGCCCGCACTCAATCCACTGAGCTACACTAGCCAGGGCTGATATTTTTATTTTTAAAGTTAAATGTTAATTTTTCTGGGTTTAAGAATTTTTCTGGGTTTATTTCATTTACCCATTATGGAAAATTTGGAGAATACAGAAAAAAAAAGTAAAGGAAAGAAACTCACTCAATAACCCTACAACTCAGAGATAACCAAGATGAATGATGTCATGTATTTTCATATCTACACATATGTTCATTGATCTTTAGCATCCATTTTGTTCCACTTTTTAGAAAATATTTTATTTGATAGTTTTATTTTTTTTAGTTTTCATTTTCTTTTTAATAAGTTTTTATTTTTTAAAGATTTTATTTTTTATTTATAATTTATTTTTAGAGAGAGGGGAAGGGAGGGAGAAAGAGAGGGAGAGAAACAGCAATGTATGGTTGCCTCTCACATGGCCCTCACTGGGGACCTGGCCCGCAACCCAGGCATGTGCCCTGACTGGGAATCGAACCGGGACCTTTTGGTTCCCAGCCCGCGCTCAACCCACTGAGCTACACCAGCCAGGGCTTATTTGATAGTTTTAGACAGAGGAAAGGGAGGGAGAAGGAGAAAAACATCAATGTGTGGTTGCCCACTGGGGACCTGGCCCACAACCCAGGCGTGTGCCCTGACTGGGAATCAAACTAGCGACCCTTTGGTTGACAGGCCATCACTAAATCCACTGAGCCACACCATCCAGGGCTGTTTCACTTTCTAAACCTTATTTAAGACTTTCAGTCAAGATGGAGGTGTATGCACACATGGTTCTCTTCTCCACACAACCACATCAAAATTACAACTAAAATATAGAACAACCATCATCAGAACTGTCAGAAGTCAAGTTGAATGGAAGTGTGACAATTTATGGAATTAAAGAAACCACATCCATCCACACTAGTAGGAGGGGTGCAGATGTGAAACAAGCTGGTCCCTCACCCACATGTGGTCAACAAAAATTTGGGAGGGGACTCTCAGAAGCGAGGAGTCCCAACCCTACACCAAGTCCCCCAGCCCAGGGTTCCAGTGCCAGGAAGATAAGTTCCCAAACTTCTGGCTGCAAAAACCAGCAGGGATTGAGTCAGTGGAAGAAACTACGGGAGCCCCTTAGCAATTCCTCTTAAAGAACCTACACATGGACTCACCTATTCAGACTCATTCCCTCTGGGCTCCTGTGCCAGGGGGGTGGCTTGAGGGGCACCAGTGGCGTGTAGGGGGAAGCTGAGGTGCCTGGCATCATGGTGAGCAGAGGCCATTGTCTCTTTTCTGAGCCATCCCTCCACAGAGCCAGCAGACTAGCATTATATCTAAGATTCCATCAACCTAGCTAACACCAGTTGACCAGCCTTAGAAATTCCCAGAGACTCGCCTCATCCAACTTAGGGTTCCACCGAGCTTCTTTTCCACATGAATGGCTGATCTTGGCTTATGCTTCATGACTTCCTAAATCCTCTCAAACAAGCAGCAGCTGGCCTCAGTGAGCTCCAAGCCCAGAGCTAGAGGCCTAGATTTGCAGCTTGGCTTCTTCTGGAAATCTCCAAGCCCAGTACAAGTAGCGCCCATCTCAGATTGCTTTATAGCTCAGGTAGGGTGGCCCTGGGCAAAATACAGATGGGGGCTGACTTTGGCCTGCACCGCTAGGGAAGCCCCAGGGCCAGAACACCCAGTAGACAGCCACAGACCACGTTGGAACCCCACCACCCTGCCCCTGCACAGCTGATTCTCCAAGGAGGGTGGAGGTTGGATTAGGGTGCACCTGAAGGATGCACCTCAAGTACTCAGCATGGGAGACAGGGGAAGCTGTGCCACTGGACCCTATAGGACACCTACTACATTAAGGCACACTACCAAGACGCAGGATCCAAGCAGCTCTACCTAATACATAGAAATAAATACAGGAGGCTGCCAAAATGAGGAGACAAACATTGCCTAAATGAAAGGGCAGATCAAAAGTCCAGAAAAAGAGCTAAATGAAATGGAGATAAGCAATCTATCAGACTCAGAGTTCAAAACACTGGTTATAAGGATACTCAAGGAACTTACTGAGGACTTTAACAGCATAGAAAAGATCCAGTCAGAAACGAAGCATACACTAATTGAAATAAAGGACAATTTACTGGGAAACAACAGTCGAGTGGATGAAGCTGAGAATCAAATCAATGATTTGGAACATAAGGAAGCCAAAAACAACTAATCAGAACAACAAGAAGAAAAGGGGATCCAAAAAAACGAGGATAAGGTAAGCAGCCTGTAGGATAACTTTAAGCAATCCAACATTCACTTCACAGGGGTGCCAGAAGGCGAAGAGAAAGAGCAAGGAATTGGAAATCTATATGAAAAAATAATGAAAGAGCCCTGGCTGGTGTGGCTCAGTGGATTGGGTGCCGGCCTGAGAACCAAAGGGTTGCCAGTTCAATTCCCAGTCTAGGGCACATGCCTGGGTTGTGGGCTGAGTCCCCGGTGGCGGGTATGTGAGAGGCAGCCACACATTAATGTTTCTCTCTCTCTCTTTCTCTTTCCGTTCCCCTCTCTAGAAATGAATAAATAAAACTTAAAAGAAAAAAGAAAAATAATGAAAGAAAACTTCCCTAATTTGGTGAAGGAAATAGACATTCAAGTCAAGGGAGCACAGATCAAGTCAAGTGTGCCCAAACAAGACGGACGCAAAGAAGCCCACCCCAACACACATCAGAATTAAAATGCCAAAGGTTAAAGATAAAGAGATGGGAGGGGGTGTGTGGGAGAATGGGTGAGAGGTGAGGGGATTAAGAAGTATAGCCTGGCTGGTGTGGCTCAGTGGATTGAGCGCGGGCTGGGAACCAGGGGGTCCCGGTTCGATTCCTGGTCGGGGTGCATGCGTGGGTTGCAGGCCAGGTCCCCAAGTGGGGGCTGTGTGAGAGGCAACCATACATTGCTATTTATCCCTCTCTTTCACCCTCCCTTCTCCTCTCTCTAAAAATAAATAAAATCTTAAAAAAAAAAAGAAGTATAAATAGGTAGTTACAGAATAGCCATGGGGATATAAAGTACAGTATAGGAAAGGAAGTAGCTAAAGAACTTACATGCATGAGCTGTGGGCACGAACAAAGGTGAGGGATTGCCTGAGGGAGTGGGGGGTGGGGGTGTGGGGGGAGCAAAGGGGAAGAAGTCAGGAGAACTGTAATAGCATAATCAATAAAATATATAATTAAACAAAAATATAAAAGATGTGTAACCAGAAAATCTAAATTCTCAGAAGTCAACTTCAGTGAGAAAACAAGGAATTCAATTAAGACTGGGAAATAGCTTTGAACAGATAATTTCCCCAAAGAAGATGTGTAGATGGCGAACACATGAGAAGGTGCTCAGCATCACTCGTCTGTAAGGAAATGCATGTTAGAACGATAATAAGGTGCCGCTACTCACTTACCAGAATGTCTAAAATGAAAAAGACTGACCATGCTAAGTGTTGGTGAGGATATGGTACAGCAGAAACTCTCACACTCTTCTCGTGGGGGTGTAAAATAACACAGCCATTTTAGAAAATGGTTTAGATGTTCTGTAAAAAATTTTAAATTCATCCAGCCATTCTACTCAGAAATAAAAGCATGTCTCCATATAAAGCCTGTGCACAAATACTCATAGCAACTTCACTGTAAT
The DNA here is from genome assembly GCA_004026765.1 of Micronycteris hirsuta. NCBI lineage: Eukaryota > Metazoa > Chordata > Mammalia > Chiroptera > Phyllostomidae > Micronycteris > Micronycteris hirsuta. The sequence continues at coordinate 110,488 of PVJI01000313.1, read as the reverse complement.
AGCCCGAGACTGGACACAACCCAGATGGCCGTCAACAGGTGCAATGGCTAAACTGTGCTCCGTTCACATAATGTAGTCTACACAGCAACAAAAAGGAATAACGTGCCACAGTATGCACGGTTCTCAAAATAATTATGCTGGGTGAAGGGAGCCAGATAAAAGCCAAGTACACAGTGTATGTTTCCCTTTATGTACAATTCTTGAAGATGCCCACTAATCTATAAGGGGAAACCCCCCCAAATCCTGGAACAATCTTCTGGAGGGCGGGCCCCTTGTAGTACAAGCTTCCCCTGCTACGTGAGTGTTCTAGGAACCCATCTGTATCAGTATGCCAACTGGTGGTGTTGTGAGAGGCTGTGTTCAGCTTCAGTGAATTTTTTGGAAGACTCAACGCATTTGCCCATTTCATGATGAATGATTTACGAGCACATCTGCCCTCACTGTGCTGAGTGTTCAGCAGGGTTTTTTGGTTTGTTTTGTTTTTATGTTTTTAAAAAATATTTTATTTATTTATTTTTAGACAGAAGGGAATGGAGGGAGAAAGAGAGGGGGAGAAACATAAATGTGTGGTTGCATCTCGTGTGGCCCCACTGGGGACCTAGCCTGCAACCCAGGCATGTGCCCTGACTGGGAATTGAACTGGCGACCCTTTGGTTCGCAGCCTGCGCTCAATCCACTGAGCTACACCAGCCAGGGCTAAATAAATAAAATCTTAAAATAAAAATAAAACCACTGGGTGAAGAGTACAAGGGACTTCTCCTACCTGTACCACCTTTGAAACTTCCTGGAACCCATAATATTTCAAAATAAAAAGTTTAAAAAGTAAAAAAAGCAAAGATACACAAATTTAAAAAATTGTATTAGTGCTTGTCAAATAAAAGCTGTACCAGTTAAATTCTCTTTAAAACTGAGAGAGGTGTGTCTCTCCACAACCTAGTGATGTCAGTGTAACAAATAAAAATTACTTTGACCTCCCTGACCCATGGGGCTCAGCTGCTTGGGTGTCATTCCGTAGTGAAAGGTCTCTGGTTGGATTCCAGGTCGGGTCAGGGCACATGCCTGGGTTGAGGTTTCAGCCCTGGTCAGGGCGCAAGCTCCAGGTTGATGTTTCCCCCCACTCTCTTTCATCCTCTTTTCCCCTTTCTCTAAAAATAAATTTTTAAAAAATTATTTTTACCCATCGAAGAGGTTGGTCAAGTCATACTCCTTGGAGTATTAGTCCAATTTAATGCCATTTCAGGTTTCGGTGGGACATTTTCATTTCTCTGTCTTGCCTCCTTCAGATGCTCACTGAGACACCACCTCCAAGCAGCTCTCCGGACCTCGCTGTTTCAGATCGCAGCTCCACCTGGCACCTGCTCCTGCTTTATTTTCCTCTGTAGGATTTATCACCATCGGGCACGCTCTTTAGTTTAGTGGTTGATCTTATTTAACGTGTCTCCCCACGCTAAAATGTCAATGCTTCCAGGAGAGGGAATTTTGTCTGTTTTGCTCATTACTAAATTCCCAATACCTAGAACATACTAGGAAGTACACCCAGTGGCTCATCATACTCCTGGCACATCGGAGGCATTCAGTAACTTTCCTGAATGAATGTTACATTTTTTTATGAGGGTATTTGTCTTTTCTTTTGATTTAAGAACTCTATATGTTAGGAATATTCATTTTATCATAAGGATGCACATATTTTCCCCTATTGATATTTGTCTTTTACTTTATCATATAAAAATTTATTTTTTATGTATTTATATGTCTTATCTTTCAAGATTATAAACATTTTTCTGTATATTTCTCTTCTAGTCCCATAGATTTTTTCCCCTTGTAGAGATTTAATTCATCTAGAATTAATTTTTGTCAGATGTAATGTAGGAATAGAACTTTATTTTTTTCCAAATGGTAGCCGACAGTCTGTATTTTTCTTAACATAGCATTTGAATTTTTCCCTGTATACCTAACCAACATTTTCGAGGACTGGCCAGTATTCTTTTTTTCTGGGAAAAATTCCTTTTCTATTGTGCAATTAAGTCAACATTTATTCATTTCTTATGTTTAATATAAAGGAACTTAATCTTTGTGTTCTGTGGAAACAGTTAGCACAGTGCCTAGCACATAGCGGGAGCAGAAATTGGGTAACGAGTGAGTAGGGGAACGGAGACCTGTCTGCCTGCCCCAAGGGGCGGTGACATCCTTACTGGGCATGCACGTGAGTGCTGGAGGAGGTTTCAAGAAATTAAAAAAAATAAGGACATTTATGCACACAAGCACATCTGTGTAGATAAAATCATTGTATGGCTGCCAGCTGTCTTTTCTTGGAAATGATCTTGAAATCTTGGCTTCCTTTTCTTTTTTTTAAAAAAGATTTTATTTATTTATTTTTAGAGAGAGGGGAAGGATAAGGGAGAGAAACATCAATGTGTGGTTGCCTCTCACGTGGCCCCCACTGGGAATCTGGCCCGCAACCCAGGCATTTGCCCTGCCTGGGAATCGAACCGGGCAGCTTGGTTCCCAGCCCGCGCTCAATCCACTGAGCTACACTAGCGAGGCTCCTTTTCTATATTATAATAAATTCATTTAAAAAAATATTTGATTTTTAGAGAAAGAGAGGGAGAGAGAGGAAAACATTTTGTGGTTCTACTTATTTATGCATTCCTTGGTTGCTTCTTGTATGTGCCCTCACTGGGATCGAACCTGCAACCTTGGCAGGTGGGGATGACTCTCTAACCGAGCTACCCTGCTGCCAGGTCTGTGTTGCAGTGAAGTTCTTGTTTATAAAATCCAAAAGTAACGGAAACGCTGAATTGTAGTCCAGCTTTCCATCCAATGTTTATTGAACCGCCTTCCCTGCAATCACTGCTACAGGGGTCGAAGATTTCGCAGTGAAAAAACCTGTATAGTTCAACAGAGAAAGCACATTTTTGAAACCATGACGCAATAGTTTATTGCGGGTGAGGAACGTGCAAAGAAGAAGACAGGATGACAGGTAAAGAAAAAGTGAGGCCCAGGGAAAGGCAAGGAAGAGCCGGCCCGTCCACAGCATCTGCACCGTCGCTAGCACGTCCTTAAGCTCGGCCACAGGCCCGGCGGGCTGGGTAGAGGCGGGGTGGGGGCGTGGTCTTGCCCCCCCATCCCGCCCACCCTGCCGGCCAGTGAGAAAGGGGGCGGCACGTGAGTAGGGCGGGACTGGTCGAACGCGCACGCGGGCAGCTGCGTTTCCGGTTGGAGGCCTGTGCTGAGCTCCCCGCGTCCCTGGGGGGCGGCGGCGGAGACGACCGAGGCTGCAGGGGGATCCGGAAGTCAACACCATGTCGAGTCTGCATAAGAGCCGGTAAGGGGCCACTGGGCCAACCCGGCTTGGCCACTCCTGGCCAGTTCGCCACTTCTGCCCTGCGAAGGGGGCGCGCAGATGCCGCCAGGCACCAGCCGTTCCCGGGCAGCGGGGCTTGGGCTCCTACTTCTCATTGCCTGTGGGCCTGAGAGAGCTCAGAGTGGAGGCACTTCTGCCTCCCTTTCCCCTAGTGTCACTCCTTTTCTATTTCGCCCTTAATTAGGACCCTTGGTGGATCCTAATGGATCCACCCGCGTCTTTCCCCCGCGTCTTGTCGATTCAGGGCCTCAGTGACCAGCTCCCCACGCCCCCACCATACCGTCCTTGCCTCCCTTATCAACCCGGACTCGGTACCCTTCCCTCCAAATGCTCCCCGTCCCCTGTGCTCGTTTTTTACTAGAGTTGCTAGAAAACCGGGATTCTCTCGTCTGTCCCCTCTCCCAGGCCAAATCCTGCCGCATTGGCTAAATTTTGCTCAGTCTTCAGCTTTTCTCCAGGACTTGTTTTTTAAACCCTTTTTGTGAGGTCTTCTAATGGTTATATTTTCGTGCCTGGAGAGCTGCGTGCAGGTTACACAGGTCCGTTGACTACGGATCAAATTACGCGTGGTTCATGGGGTTCATGGAGTTCAGATAGTGAGCTGTGGGCTGGGCCTGGCCAGCAGGAAGTGCCCAATAAATGCCAGCTCACTAAATAATAGAATGTGTCTGATTTCATGGTGCTTGTTTGAGAACCTATAGACAAGAATATTTCTATGTTTGTGGGCTCGGAGGAAACGTGATCTATACTTCCGTAGCTCCCCAAAGCTGACTTTGATTAGGACCTTGGCTGCCTTTGCCCTCTTTATGTCCTGAAGGAGAGCGAGGAACAGGTTGGAGATCGGTAGTGTCAGGGAGCTGTGGCTAGAGGAGTGGTTACTAAGCCTATCGTCTTTCTGTTTGAGTGTATTTCATTTGCTTCCTCCTCCCGTCTTCTAGGATTGCAGATTTCCAGGATGTTCTGAAGGAGCCCATGATCGCCTTGGAAAAGCTTCGGGAACTCAGTTTTAGTGGTAAGAGGCAAGTCTTCCTTTTCAGGGTTTTCCTAGAGTGGTGCTGTGGCTCGGATGGAGGGGAACGCGCTCAAGGCTATACCTGCTCGGTTCTGGGGGCCCAGCCTGCCTCTTGGGGCCTCTCCAGGTCCTGTGAGCTGAACAAACGTGACTCTCTTGAGCTCGCAGGGCGTTCCCAGAGGAGTGGCAGCCACCCTTAGGTGGCCACAGTTAGCTTGCCTGTGGGCTTTAGGGTGCTTAATCGGCATCGGAATGATGCTGGCCGCTTCCTCAGAGTAACTGCAGAGGACTGAAGATAGCAGGGAGTGAGTGGGGAGGAGACTTCCTGAGCTCAGGCCGGGTCTTCCCTCGTTCCAGCAAGCTTCCTGTGTTGTAGAGTTTGGTGAGCTGCGGAGTAGTTCCTGGTTCTCTCCCTGGATTGGGATCAAAGCCTGCTCTGGCGACAATGAACTTTGGTTCATGGTGTGATTCCAGCCTTGAGACCCTGGCTTGAAGGAGCCGCACCTCAGCGGTGTTTGACTTTGCCCTCGCTGGCATGGTTAACCTTCCGGCAAGAGATTTTGGCTCATCTTTAAAAACTCCAGGGTATTCTGTATAGCTCACTGCTCTGCCTTTGTAACTTTGTCAGCGAGGAATTCTTGAGTAGCTCCCTGCACTCCCCATGGAGATGCATTACCTCCTGATCATGGTACAACCGCTGCGTCTCAAGGTGTATTGCAGATACACCTTGTCTTTCTGTTCCAGAGTGACAGTCAGGCCCCTGGGGTCTGGAGGGTCCGGGCGGTGCAGGGAGTTGAAAACCTGCCAGGCCTCAGGGGAGGCCGTGGCTCAGGAGTCGGGCAGACTTGTGTGTGAGTCCTTGGTTGCTCTTCTTTATAGACGAGTTTCCCTTCTTTTCTTTTCTTTTTTCTTTTCCTTTTCTTTCTTTTCTCTCCTTTCCTTAAGATTTTATTTATTTATTTATATTTTTTAAAATATATTTTTTATTTATCTTTAGAGAGAGGGGAAGGGAAGGAGAAAGAGAGGGAGAGAAACATCAATGTGTGTTTGCCTCCCATGTGCCCCCTACTGGGGGCCCAACGTGGCCTGCAACCCAGGCATGTGCCCTGACTGGGAACCAGCAACCCTTTGGTTCCCAGGCCAGTGCTCAATCCACTGAGCTATACCAGCCAAGGCTATTTATTTATTTTTAGACAGAGGGGAAAGGAGAGAGAAAGAGAGCGAGAGAAACATTGATGTGCAAGAGCTACATAGATCGGTTGCCTCTCCTGCGCCCGCAGCTGGGGCTGGCCCGCAACCCAGGCCTGTGCCCTGAATGGGAATCAAACTGGTGACCTTTATATTGCAGACAGCACTCCGTCCACTGAGCCACACCAGCCAGGGCAGATGAGTTTCTTTACTGTAAGATAGGGACAGTGATGCTGATCTTCCCTAGTTATTAGGGTTATAATGAGGATTCAGTACAGTTAGGTCCGTAAAGCACAGCACACTTAGCATTCGTAGCTTAGTATGTATTCCACACGTTCTTACGGAACACCCTCCGTGTGCCACGCCTGTGCTAGCTGCTGGGCATGTAGGACAAACGTGGTTCTTGTTTCTGTGGGACTTCCCTGGGAGTAGGCCTTATAGATGTTCAGTAAGTACACAAATTACGTTAGCAATCCAAGTAGTGATGGATGCTGTGAAGCAGTTACGGGGTCACTACTTATAGTGGGTAACCTGACTGGGAAGAGATGGTGGTTGGTTCAGGTTGCTCTGATGAGGAAGAAATATCCAGAATAAGAAGGTGTTATCCTCAAAAGAACATTCCAGACAGAGGGAGCAGGGGTCAGGGGTCATGGAGCTGGAGGGATCACACCCAGGATTAGCATCTGGTCTAGTAGCCTTCCTGGCGGAAGATGGTTCTTAAAGGGGTACTTCTTGCTCACTCTGTTCCCTGCCAGCCGGCTCCCAGGTGGAGGGCTGGGGGATTCCGGGGCTCCAGCCTAAGGGCGTGACCTTTGCCTGCTGTGTCCACAGGCATCCCCTGTGAGGGCGGACTGCGGTGCCTCTGCTGGAAGGTGGGTGTGCCTGGGGTGGGGCTTCTGCTCTGCCGAAAGTCCCTGGATTCCTGCATGGGCCGTCCCCTTCCACCCCCGCACTTTCTTTCTATTCTGCGCCTTTACTTACTTTGTCTGGGGGAACTTTCCTGGGAAGTCCTGGGTTTTCAGCCCCTCTTGGTTCCCCTCCAGGACCCCTTTGGGGTGGGACACTTTGTAATGCAGGTGAAGCCCTTGCTTCCTTGTCCAGGCAGAGCAGTGGCAGCGCTGCGGACTGGGACAAGAAAGGCTGTGCTTCGTCCAAGCTGCTAGCTGGCGTGGGGGTGGAGGCCCAGCACCCTAGCTCCCAGCCCCTTGGAGCACAAGGTCTTACTGTCATTTGGAAGAGTCTGTGTGAGGGAGAGAAGAGGAAAGGCCTGCTTTGGGATAAAGGGGAGGAGGGCAGGGGGAGGAAAGGGGAGGCTTCCCCATTGCATGCCTCCGTTCCTAGGCTTCAGCCCATCCTGTCTTCTCTGGGCGTTATCGGGCGTTTTCCTTGGGGCCTGTCAGCCTCCACCTACTGTCCAGGGTTGGGCTGGGTGAGTCCCCAGAGCTTCGCTCCTGTCCCTCTGTGCAGATTCTCTTGAACTACCTCCCCGTGGAGAGAGCCTCGTGGACCTCCATCCTGGCCAAGCAGAGGTGAGGCCCAGGGCAAGGGGGCTGCTGGGAGGCTCTCTGTGTCAGAACAGGTGGTGCTGACCCTGCCCTGCCTCCTGTTGGCGCTTCCTGGTTCCGGGCTCCCTGAGCAAGACCTTTGGGAATCACCCCCACTTCCCTTGTCTCCTGCAGGGAGCTGTACTCTCAGTTCCTGAGGGAAATGATTATCCAGCCTGGCATTGCCAAGGCCAACATGGGAGTGTCCAGGGAGGATGTGACCTTTGAGGACCATGTGAGTAGGGGTCATCAGTGGGAACTGAGGCTACAGAGTGGAGAGGGGTGTGGGCTTTGGAGTGGGCAAGGCCCCCCACCTCAGAGGATGGGTGCAGCTGGTCTTGGTCCCATCTGGCCCTTGCAGTACCTCCTTTCTTCATTTGGCTGCTCAGCCCCTGAAGGCTGCAGTCTCCCCGCCCCCCACCCTGGGCTCAGCCAGGAACATAAGTGATAGCTGGAGCTTGGGGAGCAGTGTGGAGCCAGGTCCCCCGCACGCCCGGTCTCCTTTGATAGTTGAACAAAGTCAGATCAGGGCAGCAGGGAGGATAAACTGCCTTCCTGTGGCCTGGAGGGAGCCTCGTTCGGCCTGCCGGCACTGAGCTTTGCCTTGTGTGCTTCGCAGTGCAGGAAGTGGAGGTGCATCGGACCCAGGCTCGTCCTCCAAGGACTGCAGCTGGTGGCTCCAAGCACTGATGAGTTAGATTCGGGGAGACTCCATGATACGACATTCGCTCATCCATTCATTCCGTCAACAAGCCCTTAGTGAGCACCTGCTGTACGCGGCATTCCAGAGCCAGAGCAGCAGGCAGGCAGAGGAGAGCCCTGCCTGGTGGCGGTGGACCCAGAGCAGAGAGCAGGGCGTGGCTTTCAGCTGTGGGGTTTGGGCGGCCACAGGAAGTGGGAGGCCGCTCCTCGAAGGCTGTCTTGGGGTTGCAGCCGGGCCGCTAATGGGATTGTCGGTGTGAGGCCACCGCTCAGGCCTGCAGACTGGCACCTGCCTCTGGAGCCCTTGCGCGCCCAGGACAGCAGCTGGTTTTCTCCCCACAGCCGCTCAACCCCAACCCCGACAGCCGGTGGAACACGTACTTCAAGGACAATGAGGTGCTGCTGCAGATTGACAAAGATGTCCGGTACGCTGGGGCTGGGAGCGGGCCGGGGGGACTTCGGGGGCGTTTCCAGTCCTGCCCTTTGCCTGTCCAGCCCAGGCCCTGGGGTCGAGTAGGTGTTTGGGAAGCCTGTTGGTGGGAGGTCGGGGTAGTCAGGTACAGGCCCCAGTGGTGGGCTGGTGAGCACAGTGCGAGTGTGGGGGGGGGGGGGTCCCGTGCCTGGCTCTCTTCTTCCTGCCTCAGTGTCAGTTGTCCTCGGCATTTATGGGTTCATCTGATCATTCCTTCATCAGATGGATATTGAGCCCCTGCTCTACGGTAGCCCCATCGCCAGGTTCAGGGTTGAGCGCTGAATACAGACATGGTCCCTCTCCCAGAGGAACCTAGAACCTCGGGGGAAGGTGGGAAGACAGGAAGACAGTCGTTCAGGAAGTTAGATCTTCTACATAATGAACATTTCTGGTAGATGCGCCGAAGGAAGAGTTCAGGGTGTTCCCAGGTGTTCGGGATGCCTTCCTTGCCTGAGGAAGCAGTGTTCCTGGGGAGACCTGGGGAGTCGAGCCTGGGGGAAGAGGGAGGGAAAGGCTATGGTGGGTGGGATCCGCCTGTGGGGACCCCGAGAGCCCATGGAGCTTGGCATGTTCAAAACGCAGTGTGAAGGGCAGTGTGGTTGACGCCACCCTGGAGAGAGACATGGGTTGGACCTTGGACTTGATTCCAAGGACTTGGGGCATTCAGACGAAGGTTTTAAGCACAGGAATGACAGGGTCAGATAAGTGGGTTTGTTTTTTTAAATTGTGAGCTGCAGTGTGGGCCTGACTGTGCTTTCCCACGTGGTACAGAACTGAGGACGCAGCAGCGGTGCTGTCCTGGTGTGTTGCTGAGTGGCCATGGCTGGACCCTCCCGCAGGCTGGGGAGGGGCTGGGAGGAAGGCCTCGGCTGCCGTGGGGCCGAGTCCTTCGGGCTTGGCCAGTGGAGTCCATCCTGCTGCCTGTGGTCCCACCTTCCCCGGTCGTCAGCTGTGTTTCCAGCCACTGCCCACCCTGGGTGCTGTTCCTCGGCTGGTGCTCACTGTGTCCAGGCCCATCTTTAGGTGGCCTTGTGGGGGGCCCTGGCCCAGGCAGCCCAGCCAGGATGCAGAAGGGGGTTCTCGCCTCTGTTTTCAGGCTTTTCAGGCTGGTGCTGGGGCAGCTTCTCTTCACAAGGGGTTTTAATGGTCCTGTTTAAGTCAAGAACCGTGCCTTGTACCCAGTTCTGGAGAAATAGGTTCTGTCTTGCACTGGTGGTGGTTGTAGTGGGGTGTTCTGTGTTTCCAGAGGGCAAGTTTGCCATGTGCTGTGTGTAAGCCATCTGGAAGACGTACAGTTGCTGCAATACATGCATTTGAAATACTTGGTCAGGTTCTCGAAACGCTCTTCAACTGCTTTTTTTTTTTTGAGAGAGAAGGAGAAAGAGAGGAAGGGGAAGAGGCAGACAGACATTAATTTGTTGCTCTACGTATTTATGCTTTCATTGGTTGCTTCTTGTATGTGTCCTGACTGGGGATTGAACCTGCAACTTTGGTGTATCAGGACGATGCTCTAACCAAATGAGCTACCCGGCCAGGGTTCACATTTTTTCTTCTCACTTAGTCTTGGACACTTATTTCCCACGTCAGCTGTGTAATGTTCTACCGTACAATGTGTCACTTAACCAAATCTCTTTTACCATTTTAAACCACACTACAGTTAACACTCTTGTACATATTGCATATTTTTCACGTGGAGAGGTGTTTGTGGTTTAAGGGAGTTGGATCGTAAGATCATAAGGAGATATATATGTATATGTGTATGTATGTATATGTATTTGTATTTGTGCCCATGTGTCTGCAAATACACATAAGATGGGTGTATATATTATGGCGATATTGTCTCTTAAAGACTATATTGTTTTAAGTACAATGTCGTTATTTATTTTTTTAAAGATTTTATTTATATTTAGAGAGAGGGGAAGGGAGCGAGAAAGAGAAGGGGAGAAACATCGATATGCTAGAGGACCCAGGGTAGCATGTGCCCTGACTGGGAATTGAACCGGCGACCTTTCGGTTCACAGGCCAGCGCTCAGTCCCCTGAGCCACGCCAGCCAGGGTCATGTTGTTACTGTTTTAAATGGCCTTTGGGGTGCTGGCGCGTCTAAAGCCTCCACCCTGAGTTGCGGCACCCTCTCCTGTCCCCTCTCTCAGGAGGCTGTGCCCGGACATTTCCTTCTTCCAGAGGGCCACTGAGTACCCGTGCCTCCTCGTCCTGGACCCCCAGAATGAGTTCGAGACCCTTCGCAAGCGGGTGGAGCAGACGACGCTGAAGTCCCAGACGGTGGCCCGGAACCGGAGCGGGGTCACAAATGTGAGAGGCACCCTGGACCCTGAGGCCCCAGGGACTCCTCGAGACAGCCTTTTCCTTTTGCTTCCCGTGGCCACCGTCCACTGGGCCCATGACCATCTGTGCTGACAGTTACTCAAGGCCACTTCGACTCTGCCGGGGCTCTGTGGGGAAGTCAGGGATCTGGGTGTGAGGGCTGCTGGGGGAGGGCCCTGCTGTGCATGGAAGGGGCGCTGCTGCTGCTGCTGCTGCTGCTGCGGTGCTGGAGGGGCTCTTCCAAAAGCAGGGACAGGTGTGATGGCAGTGATGGTGAGTGGGGAGCTGACCTGGCCTGGCTGTCAGGGAAGACTTCCCTGAGGAAGTGACATTTAAGCTGAGGCTCGAAGAGCTAGGAGGACAGACCATTCCAGGCGGGGAGGAAGGCACGTGTGGAGGTCCTCAGGCAGGAGAGAGCGTGGTGTGTTCACAGGATAGAGGATCCAGTGTGGCTAGAGGCAGAGGGAAGAAGGGAGGGCTGCTGGAAGACGCTGGAGAGGTGGGTGGTGGTGAGGCCACGCCGGGCCTCTATACCGACGGCTGGGGCCCCTGCAGCCTTCTGAGCAGGGCGACGTGATCGAGGCGTGCTCTTGTAAAAGACCGCCGTTGGCGCGATGGGGATACGGGTCAGAAGGGGCAGGAATACGGGTGGGAGGGTGGAGCGAGGGTAGATCTGAGAGACTTAGGAGGTAGGATGGATTGGGCTTGTGCTGGCCAGGCCATGCTGAGTGTTTGAATCCCAGTCTTCCACAGGTCCCTGTAACTGTAGCCAAACAAGCGTATGATCTTACCACTAACTCATGCTACTGCTGTGGTACCTGGAGCTCTGATTTCCGGAAAGCTTTCTGCTGTCCTCCAACAATGGAACAGTCCTCCGTAACCTGCAGAGAGCTAGACAGATAAGTGGGATTGACCGATCAAGGCTCTGTGTCTGTAGGAGAGCAGCCACTTCCCGCTTCGGGGGAGGTGGGCAGCTACGGCTGGTCCCAGGGCTCCACGTGTCTCTGAGAGCTGGGTGTGCCAGGAGGTGAGGAGTGCAGAAGGCTGAACAACCGTGGGGCCTGCTGGGTGGGCGACCCTCTTATTCGGCTGCTGACGTCCTGGCTGCAGGACCTGGCTTCTGTCCTTCATTTCACTCAAGTCATTGGAGACAGAGAGCTGAGCTCTTCCCATTTTAGATTTGGGCCTGGTCCTGGGGGCAGAGCACCTGACCAGAGAGCTTCATGGCTAGACTGCTGGACCCACAGTGGGGCTGTTTGAGTTAAAGCTGACCATCTGTTTGACTCTGGGCAGGCAGCACCGGGCTTACCTTCCTAGGCCTCCATTGGCTCTTCTGTAAAAGGGGCATGGCCGTTTCTGCCCCGCCTGCCTTTAGAGATGCCAAGAAGATGAAATGAGGTCATGAGGTCGTGGCTGGGCAGATTGTTGGAAAGCCGGAAGGCATTGGGCATTCTCTGAGGCCTGGACCTTAGGTTCCGGAGTCAGCTAGTCGGGGATCAAATCCCAGTGCTGCCACTTAATGCGAGACCTGATGAGTGGCCTGACTTTTCTGAACCTCAGTTTCCTCATCTTAAAAGCGACGTTGGGAGAATATTCTAGGTTGTTAGGGCAGTACAGGGAGGCATGCTTGCAGAGCACTGTCTTGCACATAGAGCTCTGGGTAAATGTTAGCGGTGTGTGTGTCTGTGCACATGTATGTGTAATAGGAAAGGGAGTTGAATGTCCCCTGGGCCCTGCATGTCCAGGACGGTTTCCCACACCGTCCCTGCCTGGGCTTGCCTGGGGCTTGCTCAAACCGGTCACCTCCAGCACCGGCATCTTTTCGAAGCTCGTGAGGGTCCCGCGGGTCGGCCGGTGGCAGGAGCCTGTGCTCTGTTGCACGAGTTCTGGGCAGGGATTTTCATCTCTATTTATCTCCCAGCTTTTTCGAATGAAAACTTTGAAACATTCAGAAAAGTTGAAAAGAGTACAGTGCACACGCATATACTTTCCACTTAAATTTAAGTTGTTAGCCTTTTGCGGTATTTGTGGATTGCGGAGAGTGAGTTGCAGGTTTCCTGACCCTTCACCCCCGAGTACTTCCGCAGGCATCTCCTGAGAATGAGGACATCCTCCTCCTTACCACCAGCACCTCTAAGAAATTAACAATAAATGCATAATAATACCTGATATCCAATCCATGATTGCATGTCCTCAGTTGTGCTAAGAGTATATTTTTTAAAAAGATTTTATTTACTTTTAGAGAGAGAGGGGCAGGGAGGGGGAAAGAGAGGGAGAGAAACATCAATGTGTGAGAGAGAACATCGATCAGTTGCTCGTTGCCTCTGGCGCACCCCTAACTGGGGACCTGGCCTGCAACCCAGGGAATCGAACCAGTGACCTTTCGGCTTGCAGGCTGGTGCTCAATCCACGGAGCCACACCAGCCAGGGTGGTTGCGCTAAGAAATTTTTCGATTTTTTACTTCCAAACCAGGACCAGCCCAGGTGTATGTGTTGTACTGGGGGGTTGTGTTTCTCCAGTCTCTTCTCGCGGAGCAGGCCTCCCCTCTCCCCACCCCACATTGCATTGCACTTTTCTAAGACACTCAGCCAGCTGTCTGCTTTTGACCTATTTAAATTTTGTTTTCTCAGTTGAAGTACAGCATAACTTACATGCAGTAAAATGCACAGATCTTAGGTGTGCACTAGATGAACTTTCTCTTATGTATACACCTGTGTAAATGCCAACCGGAACAAGACACAGAGTGCTTCTATCGTCCAGAAAGCGCCCCGCCCAGTCGGTGCCCCTCTCCGCAGAGGGAAGCACTGTTCTTTCTTTTATTGTATAAATTAGATGTCAGTCCAGCTGTCCTGTAGCATGTCCCACATCCAGGATTTGTCACCTTGTTTCCTCCCGGCGGTGTCAGCCACGTGCCTCTGCACCCTGAGTTTCCTGTAAGCGGGAAGTTAGGTTTGGGCTTCCTGGTAGACGTTGCTGGTGAGGACATACTGTTCATAATGCCGCCCGCCGTCTTCATAGGCCCCTCTGTCCTCCCCAGATGAGCTCCCCACACAAGACCTTGGCGTCAGCTTCCCTGAATGAGTACCAGGTGCTGCCCAATGGCTGCGAGGCCCACTGGGAGGTGGTGGAGCGGATCCTGTTCATCTATGCCAAGCTGAACCCGGGCATCGCTTATGTGCAGGGCATGAACGAGATCGTGGGGCCCCTGTACTACACCTTCGCCACCGACCCCAACAGCGAATGGAAAGGTAACACGGCCCTCGGCTGCCCTCATCTCTCGTTGCCGACTCTCGAGCAGTGGACCGAGGGAAGCCAGGCTGTGCCGCTCGCATCCCATCTCTGGGCCTCCATTTTCCCTCTGTCAGATGAGGGGGTTGGCCTGGATCCTCTCTGAGATCCAGTCTGGCTCAGACTTTCTAGAATGTTGGAAGTTTACTGAGCTCTTAATATTTTAACTGAATTTCTGATGGAGGAGATGAGGTGTATATACAGGAAGCTGAATGGGAGAAAGAATTTAAATAAATGATGATTCGAAAAATGTCATCAAAGAGCATGTGATGAATTGATAAGGACTATGCAGTGTTACCAGAAGATGCGAGAAGAGAGGAGTGATGTCCTCAGTCTGGGGGTGGGGAGAGGTCAAGGACAGGGAAGGATGGAGCCTGACCGTGGCGGGGAGGTGACATGGTGAGACTCTGAGCTAGAGGGAGGATCTCACAGGTGAGATTCGGGGGGGACTGTCGGCTGCCCTCACCCTACGCATCTCATCCAGAGCACGCCGAGGCAGACACCTTCTTTTGCTTCACCAACCTCATGGCCGAGATCCGGGACAACTTCATCAAGAGCCTGGACGACTCGCAGTGCGGCATCACCTACAAGATGGAAAAGGTGTACTCCACCTTGAAGGATAAGGATGTGGAACTCTACCTGAAACTGGTGAGGACCCCCAGGACCACAGGGCCCGGGGCAGACTTCCTGAGCACCCCAGGTCCAGGGTGAACTCTGGCTTGAGCCTGGGGTGGAGAGTGGCCGCTGCTGCTTGGGGAGCTGACCCGCTGCTGAGAGGCCGGGCGGCAGACGCTGGGCGTCCAGGCAGGCCGGTGGCGGGCGGGCGGATACTGTGCCCGGCTTTACCACGTGCTTCCTGAGTTCAGCCTGTTTGTCCTCTGAGAAAAGGAGGATAAACTTCACCTTTAAAAGTTAAGAATAATTTTTAAAAATTATCGTAGTGGTATTCCGTGTCTATTTCAGAACACAGTGTGCCTGGCGCTCACCCCGGGCCCGCTGCCTCCTCGGTTCAGTCCTGGGCCCCACTGTTCACCTGAACCCACACCCGAAGGCTGCGTGGTGTCGCATGGCGTCCAGCCAGCTCGGGTTTTGCACCTACCCCGCGCCTCTCTCTCCCCAGCAAGAGCAGAACATCAAGCCCCAGTTCTTCGCCTTCCGCTGGCTGACGCTGCTGCTGTCCCAGGAGTTCTTGCTGCCTGACGTCATCCGTATCTGGGACTCCCTCTTCGCCGATGACAACCGCTTCGACTTCCTCCTCCTGGTCTGCTGCGCCATGCTCATGTGAGTGTGACCTTGGGCAGGGGGGCGGGGGGCGGCTCTCACCAGGCTGGAGGGAGCCCCTGGGGTCCTTGGTGAGTGTCAAACTAAACTTGCTGGGGGTGGGGGTTGGCGAGGAAGCGGCCCGGCTGGGCGTGCACTCAGGGCAGCCCAGCATCGCAGCGCCTTGCTCCTTGTTTCCCTCAGACTGATCCGGGAGCAGCTGCTGGAAGGGGACTTCACTGTAAACATGCGGCTCCTCCAGGTAATGGGGTTCAGAGCGGCAAGCTCAGTCTTGGCCAGGAGGCGGGCACTTACCCAGCAGCCACCCTGGGCCAGCTGCTGTGACAGGCTGGGGTCAGGGGCAGTGGAGCGCAGCAGGGTTTAAGAGTCTAGTCCCCCGAGGCAGGTCTGGGTTTGGATGGATTTGAATCCCGGCTTTGCCACTAACCTTGAGTGTGGTGTGGCCGTGAGCAAAGGGCTTGGCCTCTCTGACCAAGTGCTCTGCCCAGCTTAACTGTACCTGGGGCGCAGCGGTACGTGATAGGCAGCCGTGCTCGTTGGGAGTCACGCTCAGGCCTGGAGCAGCAGGGTGCCGGGCCGAGGGGTAGAGAGTGAGGGTCAGACAGCACCAGGTTCACAGCCTCGTTCTGCTGTGCTGGCCATGGGACCTGAGCCTAGTGATGGGCTTTCACCACACCTGGCCTGGGGTCGGTTTTCAGTAGCTTCACTGAGTAGATCTGTAAAACAGGCATAATCGCAGTAACGTCCTCTTTGCGCTTCTGAGGCGCCCCAGGGAGCCCGTGTATGGTCCTTAGCCCCGTGCGGGGCGGGGAGAGGGGAGGCAGGGTGGGCCTGGTCCTGAGGAGGGGCTCTGAGACCCTGAGGGTGGTGCCGGTTGGGTTGGTATGTCCATCCTACATGTGGGGGTTAGGGCAGAATGGGGGTGCAATAGCCTGTGGTCCGGCATGGCGACAGGTCCCGGTGGGAAGGGCACAGGGGTGGCAGAGGTGGCAGAGGGCGGGCTGACTTCAGACGCATCTCGTTGGCCTTCCCGTGCCCAGGACTACCCCATCGCAGACGTCTGCCAGATCCTGCAGAAGGCCAAGGAGCTCCAAGACTCCAAGTAGCCCAACGGCAAGAAGTCCAGGTTTGGGAGAGAAGGACCCTGTGCCCTGGCTTCTGGGACCCAAAGAAGCCTGTGGGGTCCCCCCCGAGGGGAGGCCGCAAGACTGGCCCACTCCAGGCCTCCTCATCTGGCTGTGTCCCCCTAGGCCACTCCCACCAGGGACACACTGTGCCATTCCCCTTCCTGACCTCCCTGGCTGTCTCCGCTCTTAAACCCTGGGACCCTTTTCCCAGGCTGCTGAACAAGGCTGGAGCTCCCGAAGTTGTTGCCTGGAGCTGGGGCAGATTGAGGGCACGGGAGGCTGTCAGAGGTCCCTCCCAGCCTCTGCTCGGCTGCTCCCTCTCCTGCTCTGGCCTTGCGGGGGAGGTGCTCGGCCAGTGAGCCAGAAACCATTTCTTCTGGGGGTCGGTGCTTAGGGTTCACCATGGGGAAAGTGACACTGTGAGGGAGCTAAGGAGCGGCCAGGCCCAGGTCACACCCTCTGTCCCTCTCTCACTGAGTGAGTGTGTGTGCGTGTGTGTGTGTGGTTGTGGGTTCGTATGTGTGTCTTCATCCTCCGGGTATCTGTCTCTGTCGGTGTGTCTGTCAGTGTGGATGTGAGGGAGGCGGTGTCTTTGAATCCCTCTAGGTCTCTGCTCCTCCCTCCCTTCTCCCTCCACCTCCTTCAAGGAGGCTCTGTGAGTCTCTGCTCCTGTCCTGCTGTCCCTCTGCCCTTCTCTCTTGGGGTGCCTTATCCCCAGCCTCTTCCCTCACTCCTCCCCTCCATGTCTGTGAAACCTAGAGACAGAATGAGGAGTTGGGCTTAGCAAAGCCCCTAGAAGTCAACCTTGGCCTTTGTGCCCTGTTCCCAGCCCCAGCCCTAGGCTCCCAGCTCCCTCAGACTGGGAGGGAGTCCACAGGGCCTCGCTGAAGGGCCCTGGCCCTACTCCCCCGGACAGAAATCTTGGAAACCAAAAGCTGCTGAGAAACGGTGGCCCGTGAAGCTTTGGCCTCTTCCCCTCCTTTCTGCCCGGGATGGAGGAGGGAGTAGAGCTGAGTCTTCCCCGGATTTCCCCAAAGGAACAGGACGGCCAGGGGATCCTGTACCAGGGGTTGGAGTCCAAGTGCTTCAGAAGAGTAGTCATTGCCACGGCTTCCAGAGCCCGTCCCAGGGATGGTGGGTCCCTGACGGGCAAATGGGACCAAAAGGAGCCTCACCAGGCTGGACAGAGCTGAGCTCAGAGGCCCTGGACCCCATGAGGGCCGGGGGAGCTGTGTGGCTTTCAGACAGGCCGAAGGAGGTGCTGGCGTTTCTCTGGTCACCTGCTTGGGCTGTTCCCAGGATTCTGGGCAGGTGCTCTCAGAGCAGGGGCGGGCTTATTCTGATCAAGTCCCCGCCCTCCTTTTGTAAGGAGGCAGGTATTGTGGGTCTGGAAGGCTGGGTAATGTAGCAAGCGTCTTCATCCTCTCAGACCGGCTGGCAGGTGCCCGCTTGCCCCTGAAGCCTTCCTGAGTCGGCAGCCAGGACTTCCGCTGCCCGCAGGGGCCAGGCCGTGGGCCAGGCTGGACAGCTTCCCCCAGACGGCACCTCTACCAGGCTGTCCCTTGGGTGCCGCTGGGACTAATCTGCACTTGCCTTTTTGCCACCTCCTCTCATAACAGTTTTTGGGAGACTTTGCTGTTTATTCACACTCCAGGTTATTTATTGCGAATTGTCAAGTGCTTAGTTTGGGGATGAGGGTAGGGGGTTGGGAAGGTCAAAAGGATTTGGAAGCATGGGCTTCCTGACTTTCTGAGGTCAGACTCAGCATCCTCTCTCCCTGCCTCTGGAACTTTCCTGGTTCTCCGGCACATCCTGGCTGGGAGTGTTCTGAGCTCCGTACTGGAACTGAGTGTAAGGGAGGCTCAGAGACCCTGCCTGGGGCGGGGGCACACTGCTTCCCACCAGCCTGACCCATCTTCCCAGAACTTGTCAGCTGGTCGTTCAGGTCCAGCTTTGACTCGCTCACAGTCTGAGGCTTGGGCCACAGCCTGGGACCCAGCAGACACTGCCCAGGACACCTGATGCATTCCCTCTTGCCTGTCCCCTCGCCTTCCCTCTGGGGCCGTACTACTTGAATCACTGCACCTAATTTGTCTCAGTGGCAGGCCTGAGACCAGCGCCCTCTCCTTGACTTTGGGTCAAGAGCACAGGGACCGTGTCTGGGTTTGGCTGAGGAAAGGACCTGCCCTTGGCAATTCCCTCTCCCCAAACTCTCAGGAGGTTCCCAGGAGGCCAGAGTGCCCAAGCTCCCTGCTTGGGAAGCCGCTGCCCCCAGGAATTTGAACACTTACAGATTGGGCTGTATGAACTCAGCAGGTCTCACTCCAGAGGATCAGAATGTTAGTCTGCGTTTGTTTTTGTTGTTTTTTAAATCAGTTTTGTTTCTTGAGTCAGTGCTGTTGATGACAAGTTGTCTTTAATAAATAATGTGTTCTCTACAATGGGCATTGGTGTTGTGATGGGCTGAAACTTTTGAGACCTCAGAGCAGAAGAAAAAGTTGGAGCAGGGATGGAGTCAGGAGGCTCTGAGTGTTGTCTGAGAAAAGGCCAGGGTATTCTGGGTGGAAGGATGCATTTGACTTTTCTCCTTCAGCCATGCAGTTTGCAGCTGCGGGGAGGAGGGAGTGCGGACCCAGAAAAAAGGTGTTACATCATGGTTTCATGACAGGTTACTTTTTAGGTTGAAAAACTGAAAATTCAAAGACGTAAATAAAGCAAGCCATTCATACTCCGCAAACTGGAGAAAATCACTAGTAATATGTTAGTCTTTGCAGATGTGATTTTTATTACATAATTGTTTATTTTTCAAATGAATACTTTCGTTAACATAATTTTTTTAAGGCATTGTAGGGTTTTTTACCTCAAATACCTGAGGTCAGGTCTGCTACTCAAATGAAGTTACAGCCGGACAATTTATGAACCTTGAAGATAGTACCTCTCCATTTTAGGTCCACAGCAGGTGGTCCAGTCCTTGCCCAGAATCCCCTGGAATGAGTAATTGTCTACATGATACACAGTTTTGAGTATCGTCACACCCCTCATGTTAGGTGGGGAGCAAGTTGCTGTATGACTTTAAAATTTCTTATAGGATACATACTATTCTATCTAATATGCGGACAATGTTGGAAACCAGTCTGTTAAAGATTTTATTTACAGAGAGAGGGGAAGGGAGGGCGAAGGAGAGGGAGAGAAACATTTATATGCTAGAAATACATGGATGGGTTGCCTCACGCCCTCCAACCCGGGATCTGGCCCGCCCCTGGGGCATGTGCCCTGGGAATCCAACCAGCAGTCTTTTGGTTTGCGGACCGGCGCTCAATCCACTGAGCCACACCAGCCAGGGCTCTATTTCTGAATATTTATTATAATACTGTGAGGAAGTTTCTTATATTTCCCCAGCTTAGTCCGCTAAGTGGGTTTAAAGATAAACCTTTCTAAGGCTTTTCTTATGTACTGCTAAAACGGAACGGTACCAGTTTCTGTTCCAACCAGCAGTTAGGATCTGCCGCCTGCATCCTCGTTTTCATTCTGGGTGTTAGGAAAATCTTGGCCAATCTTCTGGAACTTTTGGCTTATTGTGTAATGGTTAGGGAGGATAGTCTCCGGTGTCTTGTCCTGCCAATGAGGAGCTCCTTTGCTAGGCTCTTGAGGATTAAATGAAATAGTGATGGAAGCACTTCACAACAGACACAGCGTTCATAAGGTGGGAACTCTACGCAGGCGCAGTAGAGCGCCTGGGGGGGGCCGAAAGGAGGCGGGGTGGGGCGGAGCTAGGCCTGGTGGCGCCAATCACAAACCAAAACGCCAGTGCCACGCCCCTCAGGTCCGCATCTTAAAGGACAAAGAAAGGGCGTCCATTCCCAGCTGGTCTTGGCACTCCTTCGTTAGAGGCCTGATCCCTTCCGAGTCTTTGAGTCTTTGTGAGTGGAAGGGATTGACGTGGTACCCTCCCACCCTCCCAGCCCGCACCTACTCCCACTGTGGGCCCAGCAGGCCGGCGCGGCCCCTTTAAGAGCCTCGCCGGTCAGACGTCGGAGGTCGCAGCATTCCTTCGGCGCCGCAGGTCGCCTTCCATTTGCGTGGATGTCGCGCTCTCGAGCCATGCAGGCTCTGCGGGCTGGCCTGACCCTGGCGCTGGGTGTGGGGCTGGGCGCAGCTGCCGAGGGCTGGCGGCGACGGCGAGCAGATGCGCGGCCGGCCCCGGGGCTGCTGGGCCGGCTGCCAGTTCTGCCTGTGGCGGCGGCGGCCGAGGTGCCCGCCGTGCCTGCCGTACCCGGGGCCTTGGCGAGCGGTGGCCCGGGCGAGCTGGCTAAGTACGGGCTGCCCGGGCTGGCGCAGCTCAAGAGCCGCGAGTCGTACGTGCTGTGCTACGACCCGCGCACTCGCGGCGCGCTCTGGGTGGTGGAACAGCTGCGGCCAGAGCGGCTTCGTGGCGATGGTGACCGCCGCTCGTGTGACTTCCGCGAGGATGAGTCGGTGCACGTGTACCACCGCGCCACCAACGCTGACTACCGCGGCAGCGGCTTCGACCGTGGCCACTTGGCCGCCGCCGCCAACCACCGCTGGAGCCAGAAAGCCATGGACGACACCTTCTACCTGAGCAACGTCGCGCCCCAGGTAGCGCCCCCAGCTCGGCGGCGGAAGGCGAGGCCAGCCCCTCGTCTCTCGGGGCCTCGGTTTGCTCCTCTGCAGAATGGGGAGGCTGCCCAGTGCGCGAGCTGGTCAGAGGCTTACTGATCACGCCGCGCGCCGCGGTAAGCTGGAGGAATGGAGCTCTGGGTCCCCGCTGTGCAGTCTGACCCTGAGGGCCCCCGGGCTCCGTTTCCTCGTCTGTGAAATGGGGATATTACTATTATTCACGTGCTTTTTACAGTAGACCCGGTGCATGTAAAAGTACTGAGCGCACTTCCCGGCCCGTGACACAGATCTGGCCCTGTGTCATGCATGCAGGACGACTTAAGCAGTCTGTCTAGAGGACCCTGAGCTTTCAGCCACTGTCCTACCCCACCTGCCTTCCAGGATTGAATGGAAAGATACCTGCTGGCAGTCAGCTGTTAGTAGCAACTACCTCTGGTCCTGATCCCATAAGGGCCTGGCACCCACTGGATGGACTGATGGGGGGCCCAGAGTGAGCCCTGTAGGGTCTGAGCCTATGGCCTGACTTCTGCTCTCGGTGGTATAGTCCCCTATCCGTGTGATTAGACACTGTACTGAGGCCTGGAGCACTCGAGTGTGGAATCGGCAGCAAACTCATGCTGGTCCCAGCTGGGCTCGGCATGTGGTAAACGGGGT
>PVJI01000313.1:0-88794 GCA_004026765.1 Micronycteris hirsuta | reverse complement strand
GGAATGACATTCATTCCTTGAACCAGTTTCTACTGCATGTTTGGCCCCCCAATCCTGCTGGAATCTCCAGGCTTGGAGCCCTGGGTAGCCCCAAAGGTCCCAGCCAGTATATCTGAGCCCCTCTCTCCTACCAGGTGCCACACCTTAACCAGAACGCCTGGAACAACCTGGAGAAGTACAGCCGGAGCTTGACCCGCACCTACCAAAACGTCTATGTCTGCACAGGACCGCTCTTCCTGCCCAGGTAAGGTCAGAACTGGGGACACTGGGGTTTCCCACTAACCCTGTCCAGGCTTGTCCCGGGCTCTGGGTCAACACTGCCAGGTCTAATCATGTGGCTTCTTAACCCTATCCGCTCCCTGCCTCAGACTCCTGAATTCACTTCTGCAGCCAGAGACCTTTGGGGTACCCATCTAGACCACTCTCCTTTGCCCATGGGCACCAGGCCCTGCATCTGCCCTTGTGTCTCTCTCCTACATTGCCTCTTGCCACACCCACCCACCCAAGCAAGCCCGTCCTTCCCAGAAGCCCTTTTACCAGGCTCTTGCCCCCAGTCTCCTCTGGAGCGGCCCTTCTGCACCCTGCTCCTGACCCCGAGACTTGGCAGGCACAAGGGACGGAGCACCCTCTGGGCACGCATGGTGATTTTTCCAGCCCACTGAAGACTGGGTGGGTGATGAGACAGGTTGTGGTGAAGCAGGTGGCTCTGCAGTCCACAGGCTGGGCCGAGTCCAGCCCTACCACCTGGTCTCGGGTGCCGTGGGCAGACGACCTCCACACGCCCCATGAAATGGGGGTAGTACCTGTTACCTAGCTCATTGTTTAGTGATGAAGTAGTATGGTGACTGTCAGCATAAGGACTCAGCATGGGCTGGCCGAGACACTGATCACTTTAATGAGCAAGGGCCTCCTAAGGCCTGCTTTAGTGGACTACACCCTGCTGAGGGTCAGCCTGGAAGTCATCCCACAGGGCAGTGTCCTGGGCACCTGCTACTCACCTGGCCCCTGTGCTGGTGCTGGGAATCCAGCTGTCAGACTGGCCCCCCTGGTGCCGACCCTCCACAGGGAGAGACAGGCAGTCACCAGGTGTCTGTGTACACGGAGGAATGTAGATGTTTAGAAGGCTGGATTCTTTCAGCAGCATTTATTGTCACCAGCACCTGCTCTGCCCGACCCGGTGTTGGGCACGAGGACAACAGGATCGGAGTGAGTGCACCTTGCAGGAAGCTCCCAGTCTGCTGGGGCAGCCAAGGAGGGCACAGAAGCTTCACGAGGGGCTGTTCCGACAGACTGACACAAGTTGGGGGTCAGGTCAAGGAATGCTTCCTGGAGGCGGCAGCCTTGGGAGCCCTGAAAGGCCACGTGTGCCTGGATTTGCCTGCAGGACAGAGGCTGACGGGAAGTCCTACGTGAAGTACCAGGTGATTGGCAAGAACCACGTGGCAGTGCCCACCCACTTCTTCAAGGTGTTGATCCTGGAGGCAGCAGGTGGGCAAATCGAACTCCGCTCCTACGTGATGCCCAATGCACCCGTGGATGAGGCCGTCCCGCTGGAGCGCTTCCTGGTGCCCATCGAGAGCATTGAGCGGGCGTCGGGGCTGCTCTTTGTGCCAAACATCCTGGCAAAGGCCGGCAGCCTGAAGGCCATCACCGCGGGCAGCAGGTGAGGGCAGCAGCCCACCCAGACTGTGAGGACGTGGGGCTGGGTCACATTAAAGGTGGCTACTTTTGGAGAAAGTCGTGCCCGTGTCTGTCCCAGGCGACCCTCAGGAACCCCTGGCTTCACCACCGCTTCTTCCCCGTGCCTGACAGAACCTTTAGCTGTGCTGGGCGCCTGCCTGGGTGAGGCCCGGCTGCAGGGCAGCCAGGGAGATGAGGATGGCTTCCTGGAAGAAAAGGACAGCGGTAGACTGGGGCCTGTCTTCCGTGCCTGACTGCCCAGGACCCAGCCCCGTAGGGTCTGCTGCCCTCAGCAGGGCCCTGAGGTCAAGGACCAGGCCCAGCGTCACTCTGCTGATCTGCCACTGGCTGGCAGAATGCCCTGCCATGGAAGGGCCTCACCTCCCTGCTCCTCAGTCTCCCCCTCTGTAAAATGGGGGTGATTGTAGTAATATCTGTTTCCTACCGTCAGGGTCAGGGTCAGGATAGAAGTTCTCAGCACCTGGTACAGGTATTACCAGGGTTTCTGGGAAGGGAGCGTATAGCTAGCAGGCTCGCAGCGCCTGGCCCCAGCAGGGCCCTTGGGGACAAGTAGACAGGCAGGCCACCTGTTTAGTCACCACACTCTGAGACTGGTCCCCAGAACAGATTCCACAGGCACGGCAATCTGTGCTCAGATTAGAAGTAGGGCCCCGGGTTCTGTGGGTGCGCAGGGCTAGCCACGTCCTGTCCCCTGTGGGGAGGCCGCCCTGTCCACCATGGTCACGCTCGGGAAAGTGGAACACTGATCATACAGTGAAGGAAATGGAGGCCCAGAGCGGGGTGAGGGCGTCTCCTGGGTCATCCAGCTTGGGAACAGCTGGATGGGCACCAGCACCCAGGAATCTTGACTCCCAGCTCACTTGTATCCTGTCCTCGCCACAAGTCTGCAGTGAGAGAGGCCAAGGCGGGAGGAGACCATCTCCAGGGAAGGCTGGCTCAGGGCAGCCTCGGGGAGGGTAGGCCACAGGGAGAGTCGCAACCCCAAGGCCCTGGCTGGTGGCTGAGCCTCGAGAACAGCCCGGGGCCGGAGGCGAGGAGGCAGGCTGGCTCACCTCTGTGCGGATGGTGCGGCTGCCCTGGCCGGGGCAGGTGTTCAAATACAGATCGAAGAGGACACTGGGCTCTGCCACCTCCAGGTTGGGATCAGCATCCACTCCAGCTTCCAGCCCCTGGAGGCCCCCGAACACCACGAGCGCATGCCTGGCACCCACAGGAGGGGAACCGCTGGCTGCTCATCAAGGCCGCACTAAGAGCAGCCCTCCCCACACAGTGGGGGCCAGTCTCCAGTTCTGCCCCCCACCAGGCTGGCCCCCTGCTCTGGTCCTCCTCCCCCGGCCCTTGCCCCAGGTCGTACCCACCTGAAGGTGGGAAGCTGGGCAGATGCCACATCCGAGCCTCGCTCTGATGTCCCAATAGTCAGGTCATAGCCGTCCTGGAAGGGGGCCTCAGCAAACACCGCACCTGGGGGCGAGGCCAGCTCAGGAGGGCCCTGCTTTCCCCAAGCCCCAGCTGCCTGGCTGTGCACGTGTGTACTGCGTGGGGCGGGGTGTGGAGCAGAAGGGGGCTCAGGAAGGGAGTCCCCAGGGCCTCCTGTTCCTGGGGAGGCAGGCGTTGACCGGGGACACCAAGCAGAGGATGGGCGGGTAGGAAGGAGCTTCGAGAACATATACTGCACCTCTGCCTTATCTGGCCCTTTCGCCCTCATTCCCAACCCCACAGCAGACGTTACTAATCGATCATGACACAGTACTTTCCCTCGGAAGTCTTTAAGGGCATCCAGGCCGAGCACTCAGGGAGACCACGGCCCGGAGCAAGAAAGGCAGCTGCCCAAGGACACAGAGCAGGCCGGCAGGACAGGGGCTCTGGTCTGACTTTCGGGTCCACCAAGGCTCGCTGCGGCCTGCCACACAGGAGGAAGGGGGCTCAGAGGAGGAAGCTCTGTCCTTACTAAAGCAGGAGGCCAGTCGGACCGTGTATCCCCAGTAGAGACCAGCTTTGGTGCGAGGGTCCTGAGACGACACGACTTTTCCACGGTAGGTCTTGCTTTCTGGAGGGGGAGCAGAGGGGCTGTGAAGACGGGGTGAGGGGACAAGGAGGTGGAAGGACGCGGCTCTGAGTCCTCAGATACCTGGGAGCTGCTTCTGGTTCATTCGCACAGTCACCCGAAGTCCAGGTTCCAAGTTCTTGTCAATCTGCACCTCCTAGGGAAACAGCAGAGGTGGGTGCCATTCCCCACAGGACCAGCAGGGGTCACTACTCTCCCAGTCATGGGGAATATGTGGCTGGCAAGGGATTTAAGGGATCCTGGCAGGTCAACCTTTGCCCCCACACCTGGGCCAGACCTGCTTACAAAACAACATTCCTGCAAAGTGACTGTCACAAGACACTGGTCACAAATGAACGCTCTGGGCCTAGCAGAGTTGGAAGTAAATGTGTTGTGAGTAGACAAAATCCAGTTTTCTACATTTTGGTGGCTGTGCCACTTGCTAGCCATAGGAGTTGGGAATGGATCTGTCTCAGCCTCTCTGAGCCTCAGTTTCCTCATCTGTCAAACGAAAACATGCCACAAGCAACAGCTATTGTTACGCCACATGGGGCCTGGTGTGAAGTAAAAGCTAACTGTGGGAACAGTGCCAGATACTCCGCGGTATCTGTCTGTGCTGATTCAGGAGAAAGCGCTTCCTTTCACTTTGGAGGGGTTCTTGTGCTTTTCTCCGTTCATCCATTCCTAAGTCATCCTGGTCTGCTTTTAACCAGTTATTTCTGGTCTGTTCTTTTGAGGGGAGGGGACCCCACAGATTTACATGTCTCTGCCTCTAACTCCGAGAGACTTGAGAGCAAACAGGTAGCAAAGGAATGCTCTGTGTCACACCGAGTGACTCTGAACTTGTGTTTGCAGGGTTTTGTTTTGCTTGTAGAACAAGGACCATTTTCTGTTGATCTTTTTTTTTTTGAAAGAAAACAAAACAGTAAATCCGCTCCTGGCTTTATCTAATGAGCCCCGATTTAAGCAACTCTCTTGCCCAGATGAGCATCAGTGGGGCACTGGTGGGCAGAGACGCCGGGTCCCAGGCTCCCCACTCATACGCCCCGCCCTCCCTCCATCGCTGGGCTGTGTTTGGGAAGTGGGTGTGACCACCACTCCAGTTCCCACCTTCTTCATGCCACAGTTCACGAAGGAGCCTCGGCCTGGCCGGGTGGGCCGGTTCACCACCACGCCCTCTCGGAACTCGGAGTCCTCATCCTGGCGCACGTGGTGAGGGCTGTCCAAGGGGTTCAGGAGCCCTGTGCGGGGTGAGGGGGGCAGGAGTCTGGGAGATGCAAAAGCACATGGGGGTGTAGCAGGGAACCCTGGTTCAAGGTCCAGCTCTGCCACAGGCCTGCTCTGCCTGGGCCTGCTTTCCCCACCGTATAGCAATTTCTCAGGGTCTGGGGGTGATCCACAGGAAATGGGGGTCAGACTCCCGCAAGCCTTACCTGCAAACTGTAGATCCTGGTGCTTGGGAAAGAATGCCTTTCTTAGGTACCTAGTAAAGGACAAGGGTCTCAGGAAGTTCCCAGGGAGGCCACCTCCAGCCTGATCTGCACCTCGACCTCCCCACCCTCATGCTCAGGAAGTCTTGCCCTTCACCCCTTACTGTGGACACTCCAGGTACTGCAGAATCCGGGCCAGCTGCACACATGCCTGCCCCTTCTTGCCGACTCCCCTGAATTCCCCTTCCACAGTCCTGGGGAGAGAAAGATAGGGCTCAGGAGCCTACTGTGTTCAAGAGCCCATCCACCCAACCTGACCCCTGCAGAGCCCTGCTTTGCAACTCTACCCATCAGGGTTACCATGGGGCATCTCAGGCAGGGTTCTCGGCCCACACAAGCCCAGGCCGATGCCGGTGGCCTCCCCTTTTCCCCGAGCCTCCGCACCCCACAGGCTGGCCCCCTCACTTGGCATCTTGGCCCTGTTCGTCGAACACCACAATCTCATCCACACAGAAGATGGCACAGGCTCTGGCGATCTGGCCGGCCAGGTAGGTGCGAAGCTCGGGCGACTGAGCGTTGTCAAGAATGGAGCCAGGCAGGGCCACACTCAGAGTGTAGGGCCGTCCTGGGCAAGGGAGGGGTGTTCATGGTCAGTCTGAGCGGCCAGGCCCATGCTTTCCCCTCCTTCCTCTGTCCCCAAGGCCCAGGGTTAGAGAATCTTCCTAACTGGGAGGCACTTTGAGTTTACCAAAACAGACCCAGCTCCCCTCTCCGGGCCTCAGTCTCCCCAGGAGGAAAGCGGACTCAATGTTCTATAAAGCTCCCATGAGCCCTGGCCGGTGTAGCTCAGTGGATTGAGCGTGGGCTGGGAACCAGAGGGTCCCGGTTCGAGTCCCTGTCGGGGCACATGCCTGGGTTGCGGGCCGGGTCCCCAGTGAGGGCCATGTGAGAGGCAACCATACATTGCTGTTTCTCTCCCACTCTGTCTCCCTCCCTTCCCCTCTCTCTAAAATAAATAAATAAAATCTTTAAAAAAAAAAAAAAAAAAAAAACTCCCATGAGCAGGGCGGACCACTGGGCAAGGCCGGGGAGTGGTTAGAGGCACCAGCCTCAGTTTACACCCTGCCTCCACCCTTTACTGTCTCAGTTCTCCAGCTGTCCAGATGGGGATAATAATGAGAGCTATTACCTATTACTAGTGTCTTTTACATGTGCACATTTACCCAATAACCCTAGGAAACTACGATCACCAAGAGGTGGGGAACCTGCAGCCCAGAGGTCAAATACGTGGCCCAAAGTCACACCAAAGGCAGAACAGCTAAGATGTGGATTCAGGCCAACTGGCCCCAGAGGGACAACCACAGTGCCTCTCGGAGTTGTCCAAGGGGAGCCACATGAGATAATGCCCATAAAGGGCTTCCCTGGTGTCTGAAACAGTGACATGCTCAGTTGCTGTCCCCACTGTCACCATCGTTACTGGTAACCACTGGGCATACAGGGTATGACAGGGCCGCCCGACACTCCAGAGCTTCAGGTCTGGCTGGAGGAAAAGCTACAGTTCGTTAGGGTAGAGCAGCATGCACGAATGCGGAAGAGCATCCAGGACACAGTGCGAGGTGGGAAAAACCAAGTCCAGAAGCACAGGGCTAAAGCGGTCTCACTTTTTAAAAACTGGGTCTCTACATCTCTGAACATGTATTTAAGTGGGTATACATAATGTCACATCTGGAGAAACTTTCACTGCAGTGTTCGCTGGCTTTTTCCCTTCTTTATCGTTTTCTGTATTGTTTGGGCGGTTTTGTTTTGAGCATGGATAATTTAATGAGGAAAAAAAGAGCACGCAAAGTAATTAAATGAAAAATGCAATTAAAACACAGAAAGTGCTCGGTAAAAAATTAACTATCATCACGATGATGAGGTCCTGGATGCATAAAGTTATATGTGATGCTCACCATCCACGGCTTGAACCTACCTAAGTAAGAGGTTAGGCCCCAGTTTTTCCATCAAGACAAGATGTCTAGACCCACTGGTCTCTAAGGTTCCTTCCAGACAGGACGTGCTCTGCCCTGCCCAGGACCCCGTCTGCTCACCCTGGCCCTCCCTCTGCGCAGCTGCCTCCTCCTCCTGCTGGCGCTTTGCTTCTTCCTCCTGCACCCGCTGCCGCTCCAGTTTTTTCGTCAGCTTAAGATCCTTCCACTTCTTCTTCTCCTCCTTCTCTGGATAAGAAGACATCCCAAGTGGTAGAGATAAGAGGGACTTGGAGGGAGAGGGTCTTGGAGGGGTCCAGGAGACAATACCCTATCATTGGGGTCAGGGTTCCCACTCAGGTCAGGCCAGCCTGGGAGCCTCCCAGGGCTTCTGAGCCCTTCCTCCCATCTTGGTGCTGTGGGACCCACAGCGGGCAAATCTGGTGGCTTTCCCCAAAGTTTAGCTGTGCACTGCTGGAGTGGCCTGGGGTGGCCCTGGAAGGGTGAGCACAGACACTCCCCATAACCCCCAGCCCCTTACTTACTCTGTTGCTTCCATTTTCGCCACTCGACCCTTTGTCCGTGTTCACCCTAAAGGGATAGAAGAGGTATAGGAGTGAGGCTGAGTGGTCACATTTGAGAGGCGGCCCCACTTGCTGCTGGGAATCCACACACCATGCTGCCCCAAGAGCATCAGGAGGGCAGGGACTTGCTGGACCCCAGTGCCTGGGACGAGGCCTGGCACATAGTAAGCACTCAATCAATTGCTGATTGCTAGAAGAAACTGAGGATCAGGTGGTAGTTAGAAAAGATACGCCACAAAAATGCTCGAGATTGCGAGGAGGGTCCCACCTCCCGAATCCAGGCCCCCACAAGGGGCTTGGGCAATGGGTCACCCGACGGTGTCCTGGCTCTGGTTCTCATCTGGGCAGAGGCGCGCGCAGCCACACGGATGCTACACCTTAGGACTTCCGGCCTCGGATCAGCGACAAGTAGGGAGCGGGAGGCACCTCGCGGCCCAGCCAGGGGCCCCCACGCGGCTCGTCCTCAGGCCACCACCCCCTGTTCTGCCCCAGGTGTCCTACCTCCAGACACCTACCGGGCCACAGGGCCGCTTCCTCCCGCGCTCCGCCATGTTCGCCGCACGCTTTCGGCCACGCCCTGCCAATCAGACTCACTCCTTCCGGCCACACCTCCCCCGAGTCATCCAATCGGAGAGGCAATGGCGCGAGGGGGTGTGCCCTAGGCTCCGAGAGACTGCGGGGGAGAGCCGGCTGGGTCGCCTTCTGCAAGTTGGGAAGCGCGCGCGTGAAGGTTGGAGGTGCTTACCGGTAGGCAGCAGTTCGTGGGTCGAGCGCGACACTCAAACCTCAGCTTAGTTTTATACTCTTTTTTTTTTTAAAGGTTTTATTTGTTTTTAGAGAGGGGAAGGGAGGGAGAGAGGGAGAGAAACACCAATGTGTGGTTGCCTCTCGCGCGCCTCCTACTGGGGACCTAGTCCACAAACCAGACTGGGAATCAAACCGGTGACCCTTTGGTTCACAGGCCGGCACTCAGTCCACTGATCCATACCAGCCAGGGTCATTTACTCTCTTTTAATTAATAGACTTTATTTTTTAGAAATTTAGTTTTACCGAAAGTTAAGCAGATAGTACAGAGTTCCCACTTACCTTTATCCCGTGGTTAACATCTTGCCTTAGTGTGTACAGTTGTTATAGTTAATGAGCAAATATTGATGCATTAAGTTCACTGTTCACATTAAGGTTCACTTTGTGTTGTGCATTCTCTGCGTTTTGACAAATGCGTAATGTGGCACACCTGCCATTACAGGACCACACAAAATAGTTTCACTGCCCGAACACCCTCTGCGCTCCACCTACCCCTCCCAAGCTCCTGGCAAACGCTGATCTTTTTTTACTGTCTCCATAGTTCTTCCTTTTCCATAACATCGCCTAGTTGGGATCAGACGGTATGCAGCTTTCCAGACTTCCTTCTTTCATTAAGCGATATGTATCTAAGTTTCCACCACGTCTCAAGACTGGATAGAGAATTTCTTTTTATTGGTAAATGCTATTCTGTTGTATGGATATGCCACAGTTTGTTTATCCATTCACCATTTGGAGGATATTTGGTTGCTTTTGGTTCTAGGTAATTATGAATAGAGCTGCTATAAGCATTCATGTGCAGGTGATGTGAATTTTCAGCTCGTTTGGGTTAAGTAGCTAGGAGCCTGATTGCCGGATCCTACAGTAAGATCATGTTTAACTTTGTAAGAAACTTCCAAATTGTCTTCCAAAATGGCTGCACCATTCTGCATTCCTGACAGCAATGAACGAGATAGTTTCTTTCTTAAATTAATAAATTTGAGTCAATATTCATTTGATCAGTCAATATTTATTTTGAGGCAGGGCCTATTTTGAGGCAAGAACTCCGTGCTCACCACCAGGGACACCGTGTAAGGAAAGTAGATACTGCTGTGGAGCAGATGCTGATCTCTCTAGTAGAGGAGAGATTCATTTCTACGTCAATTCATGTGTTACCATTAAAGGGGTTGTGTTATTTCACCTTTCACCCCTAAGAGAAGATCAAGGGGAGATCTACCATCTCAGGTTGGCTGAGGTCACTCAGTCTAAGATTTGGAACCTTTGTAGAGTCACAGACTTGAGTTCTGGGCAGATTTTAGATTGTCCTTAAGGTTCTATGTTTCACTGTGGACTGGATTGGATCCTGAATTTTTCCAGGGAAAGTGTCTGGTTGCAACTCACTGAACCAGTGTTTTATTTTTCTCCCGTCCTTTGCCTTAGAATTATCGAGAACAAAAACTGGTTTTTTCCCAAGCCTGGCACTTGCGGACGGCAGCTAGAAAACATGATGTAAACTTTGGATAAATTGTCACAACAGCTCGTGATTGGGTGGTCTTGGTGACTGATGCTGTGTAAGCCACACAGAGAGTTTGCCTGAGTGCCCGATGATAGCATCAGAGACCTGGGAACTGCAGGCCGGGAGAATGTGCTGCACGGTCCCTGCCTGCCTTCACTGCTGTGAGCCTTGCGTCTGGAGGTCTCAACTGGCAGCCCTGCAGATGCAGCACCTGGTTTGTGCTTTGCTCTGATCATGGACCTTTGTCTTCATAAATCTTATCGGATACTGATGTTATGGAATTTAAGCTGTATCGTCAGTCATTTGGCCCAGGCTACTGCTCGAGTTCTAAGACTCCAACAGACCACCTTAGAGTCCTTGGCGTGTAGGTTCTTGGACAACAGGACTATTTCGGATTACTTGTTAGATGAACAGGGAAGTGTTTGTACTGTGGCCAGCTCATCACGGTTTGGGTCCTGGGGGACGTAATAACAAAAGTTACTCTTTATTCTTTGTCTCATATTAGGGTGCAGGTGTCCTGACCTGCTGCTACTTCTACCATTGCTGTAGTCTCTGCTTGTACACCGGACACCCGGAATGCGCCTTCCGAGGTTCAGGAGCCGTTGCGGAAGGAGTGGGTGTGTGATACTGTAAGGGGGGCACTATGAGCAGACCAATCTCTGTCTTATAAGCTAATCTTCCCTCTTTAAATTTTTAAAAAATCTTACTGATTTTTAGAGGGAGAAGCATCCATTGGTTGTTCCACTTATTTATGCAGTCATGGGTGAACTCTTCCATGTGCCTTGACCAGGGACCGAACCTGCCGCCTTGGTATGTTGGGACAACGCTCTAACCAATGGAGCTGCCTGGCCAGGGCTCCTCCTCCCTCTTGTTTGAACCTGGACCCAGTTGCCCTGTTTCCCTAGAGACTGAGGAGTGAACCAAAAGGGAGAGGGACTGTAACAGAGTCGATGCTGGGTCTCTCCAACTCCATCTAGTTCTGGCCTCTTGTTCCCACAGCTCCAGGTGAGGAATTCTGTAGGGGGCTTGAGTTTTCACAAAAAGTAGC
The DNA here is from genome assembly GCA_004026765.1 of Micronycteris hirsuta. Taxonomy (NCBI): domain Eukaryota; kingdom Metazoa; phylum Chordata; class Mammalia; order Chiroptera; family Phyllostomidae; genus Micronycteris; species Micronycteris hirsuta. The sequence goes on along the minus strand of PVJI01000313.1, from coordinate 77,724 downwards.
CCTTCCCATTTTTCCTTCCTCTGACGTAAAAGAAGCCTGAACTCTACTTTCTTTTAAAGATTTTATTTACTTATTTTTAGAGAGAGGGGAAGGGAGGGAGAAAGAGAGGGACAGAAACATCAATGTGTGGTTGCCTCTCATACACCCCCAACTGGAGACCTGGCCCACAACCCAGGCATGTGCCCTGACCGGGAATCGAACCGGCAAACCTTTGGTTTGCTGGCTAGCACTCAGTCTGCTGAGCCACACCAGCCAGGGCTGAACTTTACTTTCTTAAGATGGATTTGGGGAACTACTGGGGCCCCCAGCTTCTTGAATTGTACCTTGTCGGTCAATAAGCCTTTCCTTACTGTGGACCCTGAGGTTTTGAGTTTTTGCATTTTGGAGAGATGGGCACAGGGACTTCGGACGGTAACACAGAGAGTAAGGTCTTGGGGGGCCCCGGGGGCGCACAGACCCTTCATACCCTCTCCGGGTGCGCCACTTCCCCGCACACTGGTGTGCTCACCGGCGCAGGAGCTCCTTAAGACTCATGGGGGACTCACTTATGTGGGGTTTCATTACAGATGCACGATCAATGAAATCATTGGCCATGTGACTGAACTCAGTGTCCAGTCCCTCACCCCTCCCAGGGGGGCCTGGGGTTGGACTAAAAGCTCTGACCCCTCCTCCCACGTTCCAATGGACTTGTTACGAATAACAGAAGACACTCCTGTCACCCAGTTCCTTTTCAAGGGGTTGGGAGCTCTGCGCTCCTAAACCAGCTGCAAAGCCCTAATGTATGTTATTATATATGACGCATGCTGATCAGCCCCCCTAATTAGATAAAACAAAACCCTGGGCTTGCTATGCAAATGCAAGTTCAAGACAAGTCTCCGGCACCACCTTCCAAACCACGCAGGAGTTGTCGTTCCTTTTCACTAGGGTGCCCACCCCCCAGATCACATTCCACCCAACCTTTGCCAGCTGGATGGCCGTGGACGAGTCACCCCTCCTCCAAAGTGGGCTCCTCGCTGGTAAAGGGGAGAAGCAATCCCTGTCTCAGTGGGTTGTTTGATGAGACGCTGGGCACCGCAGTGCCTGGCACGTGAGGGCACACGATAGAGATTGGCTACTTCCCTCTCCTTCTGTCCAACCGGGGAGCCCTGGCCTCCTGCCCTGCGCTCCAACGCCCGTGGGATGGGACTATCTGTGTCTTCCCCCGGGACACTCCAGTGAGGCCCCCATCTCCTAAACACACCGCCCCCCCCCCCAGTAACACACACCATCTGAACCTGGCTTCTAGGCACTGCCATTGACTGACTGTGACTCCGCACCAGTCCCACGTCCCGCCCCTCTCTGGGCCTCCGTTTCACGCTGCTCCACAAAACACACTTGCACGAGCGGGGGCCGGGGTCTGAGGTTCACGGAGGGGCCTTCCCATTGGGGTGAGCCCCCGTCAGCAATCAGCACCTGTGTGAAGCACAGTGAAGCCAACAGAAGTTTGAACAACTTCAGGTTTTATTATGGGCAAAAAGTACTGGCTACATCCCAGGGTCAAGTTTAGATAAGGAAAGGGAGGGTTGCCGGAGCCTTGGCTGGGGTCAGAGCTGGGACTCCAGGCCAGTACAGTGTTGGGCGCTGCCCACTGAGTCCCAGCCACATCTGGTGAGGCCAGAAGGGACCCAGGAGCCTACAGCCTGACCGAGGGAGGGGCAAGGGAGAGGCCCAGGTCAGGCCTCCCTTAGCTCTGCCAACAGGGTGGTAGGCACCATGGGGAGGTGCTCCTGACTCCCCCAAGACTAAGAAGGCCTCGTCCCTGGGGACATTGTGTCACAGAGGAGGGGTTCACCAGTACCATTTGTCCTCAACCTGGGAATGACTAAATCACCGACAAGGAGCTCTGCAGAGCACGCAGGGACCAACCAGGCAAGGCGGGGCTGAGGGGGTGACGTCAGGGCCTGAGCTGGTCCTTCCACTCCTGCAGCTTCTTGTCCGTGGCCTGGAGGGTGGACTCATCCTGTGCCGACACAGACCAGTCCCCTTTTCTCCCTGCACTGCCAGCGGGCCTTCGGAAGCTGGGGGAGGCCTTCCCACCCCCAGCCCTGTCTTTTACCTTCACAAAACAGAAGCGGATGTAGTGGTCAAACTGCTGCTGATGTTGCCTGCTGCAGAAGTAGGAGACCGGGAGGGCCACCAAGCCCTGGGGAAGAGGAAGCCCAAGTCTCAGCAGGGCCTGACAGCCCAGCAGGCCTTGGCTCCTGGCTGGGGGGGTGTTAGGGGGGTGCGGGGGGGGGAGCGCTGAGGTTCCACAATAGTGGGTGGGAAGGAGAGTTGCTTCAATGTGGCACCTCCCAGGGCTATGTCACGGTCAGAGGGAAGGAATCCCAGAATGTCCTCCCAAGTCCCTCCTGTGTATAGACAGGACATGGAGGCCCAGGGAGGGATCAGGGCCCAGCTGGAGAAGAAAGAAGCCTTAGAATCACAGCCCCAAGCTGGATGACCTCGGAGTGAGTGGGCTAACTCCTCATTGTACGGATGGCAAGACCGAGTCCCGGGAGGCCAGGAATTCTTTCCCGCCAGCCCACGCAGCACCTCTGTGCAAACTGAACAGGCTCCCCATTCCTTGAAGTGGGTGCAACCCTGTAGCAGGGCCGTGGCGGAGGCTGGGCTGCATTTTGGCCCTTCAGCACCTTGTGGCAGTGCATAACCTGAAAAACCCCACACAGGGCCCCGGCACAGGCCCAGCCCACCTTTTCCTTGATCATCCACCTGATGAAGCGTTTGTCAAAGGGCTCGTCCGCAGCACCAGGCAAGTCAGGAATCTTATTCCCTGGGGTACAGAGGCCATGCTGAGCTCGGGGCAGCCCCCCGCCACTCTACACCCTGCCCCGCCCGGCCAGTCCCACGCACTGAAGTCCGAGATGTCTGCCATGAAGAAGTAGCTGCCCTGCGAGCTCACGGGCCGCAGGCCCACCGACTGAACGCTCCGCACCATGCGGTCACGACAGCGCTGCATGTCCCGTGGGAACTGCACGAAGTAGCTGCTGGGCTGGCCGAAGTGCTGCCACTCCCGCTCAAAGCTCTGGGCTACTGCGGCCTGCGGGGGAGGGGGAGGCACCAGCAGGTCCGGCTAACCTGCCTCCTGAGCCAGCCTGGCCTTCCCCCCGCCCCTCGGCACGGTTCTGGGCGGCCCCCCTCACCTGCGCCTGCGTGGGACAGTGATAGACAGAGTTCTGGTGCACCGTGCGCAGGTGCCTCAAGAGTGTGTCTGGGCCTAGGACCCAGCCCACCTGGACCAGAAACACAGGTGGCAGGTGGGGCTTTTAGGGCCTGGCCAAAGGCTGCCCTTATTCCCAGGCTGCCTTTCCTGCCAAGGGTCACAGAGGGTCACTCACCTTCCAGCCGGTGACACTAAATGTCTTGCCAGCGCTGCCAATGGTCAGGGTGCGTTCCCACATGCCAGGGAGGCTGGCTGCCCAAGGCCAAAGAGAGCAGCTGCTGAGATGGGGGTGAGGGGCCCGGGCGGGGGGCGCTAAACCCCAGTGGGCGCTCCCGCTCTCTGAGCCGGAGCTCGGATTCCTTCTTTTTTTTTTTTTTTTAAAGATTTTATTTATTTATTTTCAGAGAGAGGAGAAGGGAGGGAGAAAGAGCAATGTATGGTTGCCTCTCACATGGTCCCCACTGGGGACCTGGCCCGCAACCCAGGCATGTGCCCCAACTGGGAATCGAACCGGGACCCTCTGGCTCCCAGCCCGCGCTCAATCCACTGAGCTACACCAGCCGGGCTCTGATTCCTTCTAAGCTATTTACGGGGCTGATTTAAGATCGGCCTCAGGACAACCCCGGGGGCAGGTGCCACCGTGCTCCTCTCCTCAGAGAGGCGAGCCGCTGCTCCAGGTCACCTGAGCCGTGTGAACCCAGACCCTCCGGCCTGCACGGGCTCCCAGGTCGGGCGGGGAGCGGGCGCCAGGGCCAGCCGGGCTCACCGATGCTGACGTGCTGGCAGCCGTCGAAGACCAGCCACTGGTAGACCTCGTCGCTGACGCACAACACATCATGCTGCCGGCACAGGCGCGCCACCAGCTCCACTTCCGCCCTGGAGAACACCTGCGGGGACGTCCCCAGACAGGGGGGCCTGCTCAGACAAGCCCAGTGCTGAGGGCTTTCCTGCCCCTCCTGTCGCGTCCCTGCCACGCTGGCCCATGCGGTTGGCTGGGAGGGCACAGAAGCACTACACGTGGTCTTCGCGCCCCCCCACCCCCACCCCGTGCCGGTGGCACAGAACGCCTGAAACCTCTGTGAGTTCTTGAGGCACGAGAGCGCCAGAGACGCCCTTTGTTCTGACGAGGCGCCTCTGGGTGGGCTCCTGGACGGGCTGGTCGCCACAGAGACCAGGCTGGAATTAGAAGCCTGGGGCTTTCAGCTTGACTCTTCTAGGAAGGGGACAGGGGCTGGAAATGGACTTCGCGATTGACCACGCCTACGTGATGAAGCCTCCATAAAATCCCAACTCTACGGGGTTCGGAGCGCTTCCGGTCGGTGAGCACATCCACCCGGGAGGGCGATGCACCCTGACTCCATGGGACTGAAGCCCCTGTGCTTGAGATGCTCCCAGACCTGGCCCCGTGGTCTCCGTCTGCTCCTTTAGCACACTCTTCAGTAAAGTGGGAAACGCAGTGTTTCCCAGTTCTGTGAGCCGGCTGCTCTAGCCAGTTCATTGAACCCAAGGAGGGGGTTGCGGGAAGCTGAGATTCATAGCGCGTTGGTCAGAAGCACCGGTGCACTGGTGACAACCTGGCCTGGCGACTGGCATCTGAAGCGGACTGGGGACAGTCTTGTGGGACTGAGCCCTTAGCCTGTGAGATTAGATGCGGTCTCTAGGAAGCCAGAGTCAGAAGTGAATTAAATTGAGCTGAATTGTCAGGACCCCAGTTGGTGTTACAGAATTGCCCGGCGTGAGGAGAAAGCCTACGCACCCGGTGTCAGAGGTTTGGGAGGGTGGTAGCTGTGTGACAGTGTGGGGGACACGCAGGGAGACTGGGTTGTCCTTCCCATGGGTTTGTCATGCTCCTGTTTCACAGGTGAGAAAACACTCCAAGAGGTGAAGTCGCTGTCTCAGGGTCATGGTCATGGGGAAGTAAGTGTGGAGGCACTCGGCCGCTCTGCCACCTCCCCTGGGGACTGCGGCCCCTGCCCCGGGGCCTCCGGGAGCCTGGCCCTCACAGCGCACCACAGGTAGCCCTGCCACTTCACCGAGGAAGAAGCCGAGGCCCCAAGGCAGCAAATCAGTGGCAGACTGGGGACTTGAACCCAGTCCGGAGGGGTCCCCAGAGGGAGGTCTGTCAGGTACCTTTCCCAGGGGGTTGTTGGGTGTGTTGAGGACTAGCATTTTGGTGCGAGATGTGAACTTGCTGGCCAGCTCCGTGGGGTCCAGGTGCCAGTTGCTAGAATCCAGTTCTCCATCCTGGGTGGGGGTCTGCAAGAGGCAAGGCAGTACTTACTCACCTGACATTCAGGGCTAGGGATGGGACCCTCCTCCCCATGCTCCCCACCCCCCCACCACCACCGCCAGGCATCTGTCCCCACCCTCTCTCCATCCTGGAGAAACTGGCCTCCTTCACTTCCTTCCTTCTTTCCCACCTCCTAGGGTCCGAGGCAGCATACTCCTTGGACCCCTCTGCCCACCCACACGCAACCAGCCTTCTCACCGGCTTCAGGGGCACAAACACAGGGCAACCCCCCGCCATCAATGTCATGGTCTCGTAACAGTCAAAAAAGGGCTCGATGATGATGACCTGGTACAAGGGTCAGATTAGTTGGGCTCGGCATCACCCTGACCCCTCGCCCCCACATAGCCCAAGCCTTGCCCCACTTACCTCATCTCCTTCGTCCACCAGGGCCTGGAAGGCTGTGAACAGGGCCCCGTATGCACCCACAGTCACCAGCACGTTCTTGAAAGGGTCTATCTCCTGTCCCAGCAGCTTTCCAAAGAACCTTGCCAAGATCTTTGTCAGTGGTGGGTAACCCTGCCGGGACAGCTGGGGTCAGCCACCTGGCGCAGCCTGGGCCCACCCTCCTGCTCAGCAGCACCCAGGCCCTTCCAGCACCGCCCGGCGGCAGGCCTGGGGCAGAGCCAGATCCTGTGGGGTGGGTTCTCCAGTCTCCCCATGACACTTGTCACGGGACCTGTGCTGCTGTGCCAGGCCCTGTGCCCAGAGCTGGGGAGCTGCACAAAGTGTGTGCCTTCACGGAGCACAGCCCAACACAGCCACAGAGCAGGGCATCTCGACGCCTCGAAAGCCTCCTTCTAAGCTGAAGGAGCACATTCGTGCCATCGGGTCCTCCCAGCAGCCTCGCAAGGAAGGCCTTGGCAGGCAGAACCATAGAGACCCCGAGGGAAGGAAATGACTTGCCCCAGGTCTCACACAGTAGAGGTGCAGGAATAGGGTTTTATGCTGTCGCTTTGGAAAGGCCCCACTTGGAGAGGAAGATTGGATCTGCACGCTTGTTTGCTGAGGACGCTTAGAAAACACTCAAGGCTAAGCCTGGTGACTGAAACTGAAAATTGAGACTGTAACTAAATAAGTCACTAAACCAGATTTGAACACATAAAAACAGAAAATGTCTGTACAGAGAAATATACCATGAGCAAAGGTAAAATACAAAGAGAAAAATACATTGCAACGTAAGAAAAGCAGGTAAAGTGTTTCATATATAAAGAGCTCTTACAAAGCAACAAGATAAAGATACACACCCAAGTGAAAAAACGAGGTAGGTCACGAAAGAAAAAGTGCTGACACCTGGTGTGCATATGAAAGAAGAATAACTGAAGAAAAGCAAAGCAAAGCAACATTGAAATATTGCTATTTTATACAAAAGTAATGTCAGTATTAGCAGATATTAAACAGACTGGCACGGCCCATGGCTGGCAGGAGTGCGGCCAGTGACCCCCCTCTTCCACCCAAACAGCGCACGTCCCTGCCAGCTTGGCGATGGGTCTGTCAGAGGGAATGTGAAAACCTGACTGAAAGGTGACCTGACAATACCTGGCACATGCTTAAATGCATCCCAGCATGACGCATTCGCTCCTCTAGTTTTGCTGCTAGGGATTTCTCTGAGAGGAGCATTCACATGCATGTACAAAGACGTACCTACAGAGCTGTTCGTTGTGACATTGCTTATAATAATAAGATATCCAAGCCAGTCCAGCAGAGCAGGGTTGGTTAAGTAAGCTGTGGCATATCGAGGCAATGGAATACTATGCAGCCATTAAAAAGAACGAGGCTGTCCTGGCATGGAAAGTTGTCTCTGACATGCTGTTTAGTGAAATAAACAAGTTAAAGAATGTTATTTATAGTATGAGTCCATTCGTGTTAAATACAAATCTCAGGTAGGTATGTATGCATGCGTGTGTGTTTTTTAAAAGTCTGAACACTAAGAAAAGTAGCAAACTGTCAGCAGGGGTTATCTATGGGTGATAGAATTGGAGGGACCGTTGCTCCTGGCAGTTCTGATGCATACCAACGTTTAAGAACCATTGGTCTACTCCAAGGGGTGGCAAATATTTATGCTGTGAGCCTTTACAGAAAGAGTTTGAATTGAGAGTCAAATCACATCAACTGCATGTCCCAATCAGTAGCTTATCTTTCATGGCTTGGCATAAGTGTCACCTCCTCCAGGAAGTCTTCCCTAATCTCCCCTTCTTCCTGCCCCGTTCTCCTCCGTCACAGCATATCAACTGACTTTGTTTTTTGTTTTGATTTTGTTTGTTTGTATTTTTGTCTTCCTTTCCCCAGACTATGGGCTGTCTCCGAGCCTGAAACAGAGGACAGACTCAGTGAACACCGAACTACGGCTAGACTGAATTCCCTGGCCTCCTCAGAGGCCTGTGTCCAGGGGCCCGAGTGCAGCTGGGAGACTCACAAATCCCCTGGTATACTGGTTGAGCATGAAGTCACTGGTGACAGCTTGCCGAAAGGCTTCCACGGCGAAGTCCGGAGGCGGGAAGTCAGGGAAGCCTTGTCCCAAATTCACAGCTTCATACTGAGCGGTCAACTGGGACATCTCCACCCTGGGCAACAAATGCAGAGTTGGCCCCAGCCCGTCCCTCCGTCCCACCCAGACTCCTGCCTGTGTCCAGGGCAGGCGAGCAATGCTCTGGGCTCCCTCTAGAAAAACTGGACGACGAGAATCTGCCCTGGCTTGAAGATCTGGGTCAGGCTCATAACTGGCCCCATGCTTTTCAATGAGGTGAGCCGGGCACCGCCAGATGCATGTCTCAGCCCAGGGGCTTCCCAGTGTTTCAACCACGACCCGCAGTAAGCCATCATCTTCACGTCACTAAGCCTGCGGAGCACAGACGGGCGTCACAGGACCCTTCTGGCGTGACCCAGCTCCATTCCATGCTGTTCCTGTCCTATTCAATTCTCTAGAAATACTTGCTGAACAGCCCCCCGCCCAAGTGGATTTCACAACCCACTCCTGCCCTTGTCGGCTCCAGTTTGACACGCTTGCTCCTGTAAGCTTCCCGGGCCTACGAGGCATGTCCTGGCCCCGAGTCACAGTGGGAATGGAGAAGCTGGAGTCAGAGGGACCTGGCCAGTTAGCGCCTGGCATGACAGCCTGTCACTCGCGGCTGTCTTCCGGAGCAAAGTTGGTGCTCTTGATCACTGCCCTGGAGAGCCCGGGCCCCCACCAGCCCTGCCACCTCTGGCCCTCGACAGCCTTTCTTCTGGGACTGCCTGGTGTCCACCTGGGAGACGGGGAGAGGCTGGGAGGCCGGATGAGGAGGCTGCTGTGCGGCTGCAGGTTGGCTGGGGGCAGAGGCCTCAGGCTTGGCTGAGTTTCATTTTCATAACTACGACTGTCATTATGTCCAGAGTCAGTCACTTTCTCCCCAGAACTCCACAATGCCCTTGCAGACATAGGGAGCTGCTGAGGCACAGAGAGGCCAGTGACCTGCCCAGAGTCACACAGCAGCTCCTGCCAGAGCTGAGGTGCAAAGTCTGCTGGTGGATAGTCCGCAGCAGTAACCAGGACGGGGGCTCAAACACTGCGGAGACTGGCTGCCCTCCAGCCTGGGCGTGAGGGTCCTGATCCTCAGGCCACCACCCTGGGGTCGGCAGGACCCTGGAGCCCCAACGCGGACCTCAGCCAGACTCTGCAGGGCGTCCGGGCCTGGCTTCCCTGCCCCAAACACCATGGAGCATCGGAGAGGATGGGGAGGGACAGACTCGCAAAACACAAAGTACTGTCCATGAGGGCAGCTTAAAAGAAATAATCGCCCCCTGTTTTGTAAAAATAATAGCCAACGATGTATTTACTCTGTTTTTTTCCATCACCATTTATCCCCACTATAGTATCTTCCGCCTCCACCCCCACCCCTGCAATCACCACACGGTTGTCCATGAGTTCTTTCTCTGTTGCTCAATCGCTCCCCCCCACTGCCCACACCCAAGAGCTGTTATCTGCGCTCCATCTACACGTCTGTCTCTGCTTTGCTTGTTAGTTGAGTTTGTTCATTAGATTCTACATATGGGTGAAATCATATGGTACTTGTCTTTCTCTGACGGGCTTATTCACTTAGCATAATGCTCTCCAGACCCATCCATGCTGTCGCAAAGGGTGAGACTTTTGTCTTTTTCACAGCCGAGGAGTATTCCGTTGTATGACTGTACCACAGCTGTTTTATCCACTTGGCCCAGGCCAAGGTCAGATGTGTACCAGAAGGCTGTGGAATCTTCCCCACACACCCTCCCGCGGCATCCATCCTATCACCAGTAACGATGGGCGCATACCCTTAAATACTGAGAACAGCCCTGGCTGGTGTAGCTCAGTGGATTGAGCGCGGGCTGGGAACCAAAGGGTCCCGGTTCGATTCTCAGTCAGGGCACATGCCTGGGTTGCAGGCCAGGTCCCCAGTGAGGGCCATGTGAGAGGCAACCATACATTGCTGTTTCTCTCCCTCTCTTTCTCCCTCCCTTCCCCTCTCTCTGAAAATAAATAAATAAAATCTTTAAAAAAAAAAAAAAAGAGTTGGAAAAAAAAAAAATACTGAGAACAAGTCGGTGAAGAAAAGAAATTAACCCCGGCACAGGCCCAGTGAAGAGCAGCCGGTATCTTCCCTTCTCGGCTTGTCTTGCTCGCTCTGTAGCGAGTGTGAAGTAAGAGTGCCCGGGAGGCCTGGCCTGGGTAATGGCTGCTGCTGCCACACTGCATTCTGTCTTATCCCCTCAAAGGCCGTTAGACGGAGACAGAATTATCTCCAGTTTGCAGCTGGGGAGCGAGGGCTCTGGCAGGTGTCGGCACCAAGGGGGGTGAGGCTGAGACTGAGCCCAAGCCTGCTGCTTTCGGTCTTGCCTGCTGTGGGCCGTGGCTGCCAATCTGACCACCCTGGGTACCAGTGAGCTTCTGCAGACCCAGGGACCACCAGCCGTGTCCTGCCCCCCATGCCCGAGGAGACACCCCCACACCTCCCTGGCCCCGCCCCGCTCACCACGGGTTGAAAGCGACCCCGTCCAGCCTTCGAGCCTGCAGCTGTTTGGCCATGGTGAGCTGGAGACAGAGCAAATGGAAGGTCAGAGCGGAGGAGCTGCCACTGGCTGGGTCTCTAGATAGAGACCGCAACCACCCTCACCCAACACCACCCCTCCCACCCACGCCCAGGGAGGAGACCCAGATCCCGGACAGCAGGGTTCCAGCTGCCTCCCCCAGCCTAGTTCCTCAGGTTCTGAGACACAGCCCAACACAGTCAGGTTTTGGTCTGACTCCGGGCGGCTGGGGGCTGAGGAGGCAAGGCAGGAGCTGGGGGAGGCAGGGAGCAGGGAAAGGATGGCGGCGACAGTGATAGCAGCAGCTTCAGTGTGCAGGGGACGGGTTAGGCTCTTCCATTCACTTCTCGGAGCAACCTGGCTGGGCCCATTTCATAGACGAGAAGACAGAGTGGGGAGTGACGTGTTCAAGGTCACACCACAAATACACTCAGACTCAGGCCTGAGAGGAGGCCATGTTCTGACCCAGGTGAACTTGCTCAATTCTGGGGGTGGCCCTCCTCCAGCCACCCCTCCCCCTATTTTCCTTCCAGGTCAGCTTCCCCCTCCTCCACAGACGTGCAGATACTGGCCTGGCTGAGGGCCACCAAACTCAAGTCCTAGGCCCACCTGGGCTGGGTGACATTGGACAGGTGATTTAGCTGCTCCTGGCCTCAGTCTCCCCATCAGTAGATAGTAAGAGCATGGGTTTCAAGGTCCCTCAGCAGCTTTGTCAGTCTCATGGCTGGCAGGTCTCTAATGTTCTCCTGATGTCCTCAGCCACCTGCTGTGGCTGATAGAGGGTCCTGGTTCTCACGGTCTCGCTCTGTCCCCACAGCATCCCTATCAGAGGTGACTATGATAATCTCCATCTGAAGATGAAGACGTGAGGTTCAGAGAGGTTTGGGGACCTGCCCAAGGTCAGAGGAGGAGCCGGCCAGGACCCTGGCCAGGGTGGCAGCTACAGGAGGGTCGCTAGCACCAGGCCCCTGGTCCCAAGGGCCCGGGGACTGTGTATATGGGCCAGGTTCTTTCAGAGCCTGAGGATCCTGCCAGTGCAAGTGACTCGAAGAGAGCCGCACATGGGGACTGGCACCTCATGGGAGCTTTGCTGACATTCTCTCCCTTCACTGAATCCCTGATGCCTATTTCCAGGCCAGGCACTCAGTATACATCAAAAGAATTTAATTTTTAGTCTTGGTTGGTATGGCTCAGTGGATTGAGCACTGACCTGTGAACCAAAGGGTCACCAGTTCACCTCCCAGTCAGGGCACATGCCTGGGTTGCAGGCCAGGTCCCCAGTGGGGGACATATGAAAGGCAACCACACATTGATGTTTCTCTCTCTTTCTCCCTCACTTCCCCTCTGAAAATAAATAAAAAGTCTTTTTAAAAAATTTAAGTTTTAAAAAATGTATTGATATTAGAGAAAGGGAGGGGTAGAGAGAGAGACATTGATTTGTTGTTCTACTTATTGATGCGTTCATTGGTTGATTCTTATATGTGCCCTGACCAGGGATCGAACCTCCAAACTTGGTGTATTGGGATGACGCTCTAACCAACTGAACTACCTGGCCAGGCCAAAAATAAAATGAGTCCTGACTGGTGTGGCTCGGTGGGCTTGGTGACATCCCGTAAACAGGGAGGCTGCCACTTTGATTCCTGGTCAGGACACGTGCCTGGGTTGCGGGCCACGGTTGGGGGCGTGGGAGAGGCAACCAATTGATGTTTCTCTCGCACATCGATATTTCTCTCCCTCTCTTTCTCCCTCCCTTCTCCTCTAAAAATAAATAGAATCTTTTTTTAAAAAATTTAAAACGAGGGCGAACCCTGCCAGGGAAAATCATGTTACCACCAAAATGTTAATCAGCAGTGATCACTTTTGGTTGACTGGTTGGTTAACAGATATTTTTTCTTTTCTTCCTTACAATTTTCTTATTTTCCAAATTTTCTTTTTTTTTTTTTTGAATTTTATTGATTTGAGAGAGAGAGACAAACACTGATTCATTGCCCCGCCCACCTGTGCACTCATTGGTGGCTCCTGTATACGCCCTGATGGGGAATTGCTGGCAACCTTGGTGTATCCAGATGGCACTCCCACCAACGGAGCTACCTAGCTGGGGCCAAACTTTCTAAAATAAATGTTTTATTTTATTTTTTTAAAAAGATGTTATTTATTTACTTTTTAGAGAGGAGAAGGGGAAAGGAAGTAGAGGGAGAGAAACATCCATGTGTGTGGTTGCCTCTTGTGCGCACCCCGCTGGGGACCCCGCTGCAACCCAGGCGTGTGCCCTGACTGGGAACGAAACTGACGACCCTTTGATTCACAAGCCAGCACTCAGCCACTGAGCCACACCAACGAGGGCTAAATGTTTTATTTTTATGACTAAAAATGTGGAGGGTTGGGCTGGGAAAGAGTAGAGGGGTACAGGGGCACAGAGAGAAAAAGGCAAAAGAGTTTAGGAAGGAGATAAAAACAATGAGGGTACCACAGAAACTTGGGGTGTTCAAAGGCGTGACCTTCGAGTATGTCATGCAGCAGTTGGATGCCCGCTCTCGGGCTTATGCGTAATGCATTCATTCAGCGAACGTTTGCTGAGTACTGACTGTGTACTGAATGAACATGGGCTGGACGCAGGGGGTGATGGGGAGGCAGCAGCACCAAGCAACCATTCCGATGCAGAGCTACAAGTTCTAAATTAGAGGCAAGGGCAAAGGGTGGCAGGGGACACATTCAGGGTGCAGTCAGGGAAGGGTTCCTGAAAGAGGAGGCTCATGCGCAGGTTTGAAGCCAAGACCAAGCCAGATCCCAGAGGGCCCTGGGTCATGGAAGCGGCGGAATGCACTTACAGTCTGGTGCAAGCACCGGCTGAGTGAAGCTCCAGCCTTCTTTCTCTGGAGGGACCCCACCAGGTGCAAACAGATGGCTGCCGAATTCCTGAACATGCCTCCCAGAGCCGTGGGGCATTGACGACTTCTCCTCGAGGGGCAGAGGAGAAGGGAGTAGAACACCCTGGCCAGGAAATGGCTCTGAGCCCAACGACTGAGTCCTCCACACACAGCTCTAATAACAGCAATAGCAACAAGGGCCAGTCTTTACTGAGTGGCCACTGTGCCTCGGGCAGGGCAGTAAGTGTTTTGTTGCAGGGTTATCCCCAGTCCTCAGAACTACCTGGTGACACCCTCCCACCTCAGCAACCTGAGCGACCCTATTAAAATGTAAATCACCTTTAATGGGGAAAATAATGATCCAGGTAAAGATCACGAATAGCCCCTAACATCACAGAGTCAACCCTGCATAGTGTTCTGGCTCTGGAAACACACACCCCACCTGCTAAAATGGAATCTAAACTGAGTAAGGCCTCCGAGCACGAAGATGCAAGGGACAAAAGACACCACAGGGATGCAGTCCACAGATGCGGACTGATGGAACCGCTACAGAACAAATGACCCTGTTCCTTCAAACAAATAAAATGCAAGGGGGAAAAAATGTCGGGGGCACCACAGATCAAAAGAGACCAAACAGACATACAGTTGAAAGACGAATGTCTTGGAAAATTGTGGAGGACGCACTGCATGCAATTGACTAAAGAAGCTACAGGAACCAAGAAAGTGTGCCCTGGCTGGTACAGCTCAGTGGATTGAGCGCAGGCTGGGAACCGAAGGGTCACCAGTTCGATTCCCGGTCAGGGCACATGCCTGGGTTGCAGGCCAGGTTCCTGGTGGGGGCCACGTGAGAGGCAACCGTACATTGCTATTTCTCTCCCTCTCTGTCTCCTTCCCTTCCCCCTCTCTCTCTAAAAAAAAGAAAGAAAGAAAGTGTGCTACCGGCACAAGGGCAGACATAGAATCAATACACTAGAACAGAGGGTCCAGAAATAGACTCTCACATTCACGGCCAACTGCTGTTTGATAAGGTGTCAAGAAAGTCCCATCAGAAAAGAATGGTCTTTTTGACAAGTCATGTCGGGGCTACTGGATACCCACATGTAAAAGTATAAATCTGGATCCCTACCTAACACCATATACAAAAATTTTTATATGGGTGGATGATAAACCTAAATGTAAAAAGTAAAATTATAAAACTATGAGAAGAAACCAGGAATACACCTTTGTGACCTTGAGTTAGAAGATGGTCTTATACACAACACCAAAAGTACAAGGAACAGAAGAAGAAATAGAGAACTTGGACTTCATCAAAATTAAAAGCTTGTGCTTCAAAGGGCACCATCAAGAAAGGGAAAAAGACAATCCATGGTATGGGAGAAGACATTTGCCAAACATAAACTTGAACTTCTCCAAAGGCATGTCAATGGCTAACAAGCACATGAAAATATGCTCGGCATCAACAATCACTGGGGAAAAGTCCCATTAAGATACGACTGCAGACCCACAAAGAGGGCTGCCACACAGAGGAGATGGATAATTATAAGTGTGTTGAAGATGGGGACACACTGGAACCCTTGCACACTGCTTCTAGGCGTGGGAAATGAAAATACCCCAGAAGTTCCTCAATTGTCAGACACAGAGTTTGCCCTAGACCCAGCAACTCCGCCCCCAGGTTTCTACCCATGAGAAATGAACATGGGCGCGCACAACACCTGGTACAGGTATATTCATAAGCAGCATTATTCCTAACAGCCGAAAGGTGGGAGAAGCCGAAATGTCCATCGACCGATGAACAGAGTGTGACAAACCCACATGCTGGACTATCCGTCGGCAACGAGAGAGAGTGGCGCACACGCGACAACGTGGAAGGACCGTGAAGCGTTATGCTAAGTGAGAGAAGCCAGTCACAGAAGACCACAAATTACACGATTCCATTTATAATAAAGCGACAAATCTACAGAGACCGAGAGGAGACCCGTGACTGCCTGGACTGGGAGTGGAGGCGGCGGGGTGGAGATGCGGAATGAGTCCAGGGTATCTTTCTGGCCTGATGAAAATGTTATAAAATCAGTCTGTGGTCACGACTGCACAGCGTGAACACACTAAAACCTCCCGAACTGTACCCTTTCAGTGGCTGAATTATATGGTGCACATTTATTATATATCAATAACGATGTTTTTAAAAATTGCCTTGGCTTAAAAAAGGCAGTGCCCTTCCAGTTGCCATGGGAATGTGTCTCTCTGATGCCAGGGGCCTGACTGAGGGGACAGCTGTGCCCTCAGCTCTGAGGCCAAGTCTCCACGGCTGCTGCCAGCCAGAACCTGCAGGACAGTGAGGCGGCTGTCGCGGGGAGATATGCACTCTCAAGTATTGCCCTTGGCTTTGCTGGGACCTTCTGAGAACTGCAATGCAGCCTGAGACTCTTCCTTCAGCTTTCCTTCCTTCGTCTTTCCTCCAAGGGGGCCAGGACGAGCCTTGAAAAAGAAGTGGGTGTACAGGATTGGGGCTGCTCTAGAGGGCACTGTGGGCACCTGCCCAGTCCAGGTGTTAGCATACGTAGCTAAATATGAATAAAGAGAGGAGCAAAGGAAATCAGACATTATTAAGCATAAGTAACTGTGAGGCATAAGCCTGCTTTGCTAGGAAGTTGCAGCACTCATAGGTACCCCAGGGGAGCCCAGCATTGCCCCCCAAAGGGGATTAACACCCCTCCCTGCCCTGAATAGGGAGGAAGGGCCGCCTCCGCTGCCACTATGGGGGAGAGATGCGCACATGCGCAAGAGGAGCCAAGATGGCGACCACAGAGGCCTGTCAGTTTAGCCTGGAAAAAGGACCTGATTGGATAAGCTACACAGAACCTTGGAAGATCTAGGAAATAGACTGGCTAGGGGGAGGACTCAACACAAGGCCAGAAAGCTTGGGAAGTTGACTGGTTGGTTTAAAGAAGCAACTTGCCAGTCCCAAGCCAGAGATAACATCAGCCTAACGAAGAAGCTCCTTCTCTCTCTTGCTTTTTCTCTCTCATGCTCCATAACACGCAATTGCCCCATTCTTTCATGCGTTTTTCTCTCCAGAGCAACCACGCGGCCCTAGAAGCCGCTCTGCTCCACCGGTGGCCACACAGACTCTAAGGGGGTTCAAGCCAAGCCTGGGTAATGGATACAGCAGTGGCCAGCCAGTGAGCACAGCCAGGAACCGGACTAAACTTTGGCATGGCACGGAATCTCTGGACATTGACCCTGTTTCTGGGCCGCATGAAGACAAAGTTGGACTTTTTCCACAGTGGGACAGATGAGGGTGAGACATTGAGAACACGGGGCAGCCTTCTATTGCCACCCAAATAAATCTTACCACACAATAATCTCCCCTACATGGGTCTCTTGGAATGCTTTCCTTGTGATCCCATGAAAAGAACCCACTTCTACCAGCAAGATTAGGAGAATACTGTCTCCGAGCCGAGTCCAGGCGGGGAGAGTGTCAGGCAGAGAGAACTGTGCAAAGGCCCCGGAGCGGAAGGCAGCCAGAGGTGGGCAGTCAGTAGGGCCAGAGTTCACCCTCTCGTTTCTCAGAATCGAGTCAGTTCTCAGGGATATCCTGCAGAAAACATTCCCAGATCCCTGTAGCTAAGCACCAGAGCTTGGAGCAACATAGGGTGGTGTGATTGATTACCAGAGGAGGGACATTCCAGAGTGTGCCACGTCAGGGGCGGGGTGGGGGGTATTGACGTCCTTCAGCCTCACTCAGCCACAGGACTCGGGGCCCAAGGCCAGGTCTGAGCCCAGTGATGGGCACAGTTAGTGCCCTGTACCCGCTGTGTGTTCTAGCAGGGCCAGCTGGCCTGCTTGCCCAGAACTGAGGGGTTTCTCCAGACATATTTGCAGTGCTAAAATGGGGACCATCCTGGGCAAACGGGGCTGGCTAGTTCCCCTCGGCTGGGAGAGTGCGGGGTGGGCTGCTCCTGTCCTAGGCCTCAGGTCCTGCTGTTCTCAGTCCCGCAGGGGCCCTCTCAGCTGCCTCCTAACCACCTGGTTCAAAATCTGCGCAGGCCTGGCGCGCTGATCCTCCCTCTGACTCCCTCACCCACACTGCTCCATGTCTGCCATTCCGTCCTTTCTCCGAAAGCGACTACGTCTCCTCTGCCCTAAATCTTGCCTTTATCATCTCCCCAGATTACAGTGGTGGGAATTATTTGAATACGTTCAGCTCTAATTTGCTGAGCACTCTCTCTACACCAGGCACTGTGGTGAGGACTGTGCATACGTCATCGGGCTCTTTCAATAGCCCAGGCCAGCAGCTGCTAGCCAGCCCCGCTGTACCAGGTAACTACGATAAAATAACCACTAGCATCATCCTGAGCTCCTAGAGGTGGAGGGGGCCTGCACCACGCAGTGCCCAGCACAGGGCAGACGCACTCCCACCAGCCAAGCCCCGGCTCTCAAGCCCCGGCTCTCAGCCCTCCCCCTCCTCTGCCAGACCCCAGCCCCTCACCTCTCTGGGCACTGCCACCCCTTGGGGCTGAGGTGGCCTGGGCCGCCTGGCTCCACAGACAGCGAGGAGAGCCTCGCGGGGACAAGGGTGCGCTTGGTTAATCTCATTGCCCCGGGGCTTTGGCGGCAGGAGACTGCCGGGGCAGGGGGGAGCGTGTGCCCAGGAGAGCCTGTGGGCACGGGAGTGAGCGTCACACTGAACGAGTGGTGCCCGCCCAGGACCAGGCCCTGAACAGACCCCCGGGGAGATGACTGGAACACAGGCCTCGGTGTCACACAGCCCTCGGCTGTCTGACAGAGGCAAGTCACCTTCCCTCTCCAAATGTCACTTTCCCTATCTATAGACCAGGGGTAAACAGAGGATTATTCGTGGAAAGCACTTCACGTAGTGCATCGCACAGCAAAGGTGTCAAGGAAACGACTGGTGATAATAACAGGGTGGATACTTCACGAATGCTCATGGAGTTCATGCAATGTGGCCTGCGGGCCCAGGCGGGTGGGGACCCACCCAGGCTGCCTGGAGGCTGGCTTCTCCGTCAGACCCTTGGAAGGCACAGTGGCCAGGCCTGAGATTCCTTGAGGGGCCCATAGAAATGTCTGAATCTTAATTTATTTTGAAATAAGAAAATAGGAGAGGATACAATAGTAATGACTATATAATAATAATGAATTTAGCTTGGGTGATATTCATCTGTTATATACCAACAGAGTTGTAAAATAGAATTGTTTAAAAAATATTTCAGTTATTTATTTATTTTTAGAGAAAGGGAGGGAGAAAGAGAGGGAGAGAAACAACAATGTGTGGTTGCCTGTCACGTGGCCCCCACTGGGGACGTGGCCTGCAGCCCAGGCATGTGCCCTGACTGGGAATTGAACCAGCGACACTTTGGTTCACAGGCTGGCGCTTGATCCACTGAGCCACACCAGCCAGGGCTAAAATAGAATTTTTTATTTATTTTCTAATAGAGAAAGGGGCCCGTGAAAGTCTTAATGTGACCTTGGACATGAGTAAATCCACGTGCGGTTGGGACTTCCTGTGTAAATACAAGCGTTTGCACCTGACCGTGTGCACACATTTGTGTCCGTGAACCTGTGGATAGAGTGGGGGCAGTTTCCAGGAATTCAAAGAGCAGGAAGAAACCACGGGAGTCCCAGCCAAGAGCAGGAAGGGCACAGGTGGCCACGTGGGCTGCCCTCCCCCAGCCACACCACCAGCTCCTGGACACCTGCGTTCACAGGCAAGGGACCAGCTGTAGTTGTGGACTTGTTGTTCCTGAAGCTGCCAGCAGGGGGCATGCAGAACCAGCCCCGTTTAGATTTTGGGATTGCCCCTGGCATGAAGAGATATTTGAGTTACAGGAAAAATGCATGCTTTCAAAACTTACTGCAAAGCTACAGTAATCAAAACAGTGTGGCACTGGTATAAGGCCAGATGTGTAGACCAATGGAACAAAACTGAGAGCCCAGAAGTAAACCCAGACATCTCTGGCCAACTGATTTTTTTTTAAGATTTTATTTATTTATTTTTAGAGAGAGGAGAAGAGAGGGAGAAAGAGCAATGTATGGTTGCCTCTCACATGGCCCTCACTGGGGACCTGGCCTGCAACCCAGGCATGTGCCCCAACTGGGAATCGAACCGGGACCCTCTGGTTCCCAGCCCATGCTCAATCCACTGAGCTACACCAGCTGGGCTGTGGCCAACTGATTTTTGACAAGGGTGGCAAGACTATTCAATGAGGGGAAATAATCTCTTCAACAAATGGTGCCAGGCAACTGGACAGTCTCATACAAAAGAATTAAGTGAGACCTCTACCTCAATCCACTTACAAAAATTAATTCAAAAGAAATCAACATCCCTGACCAGTGTGGCTCAGTTCGTTGGGCATCATCCTGCAAAGCAAAAGGTCGCCAGTTCGATTCCTGTTCAGGGTACATGCCTGGGTTGCAGGTTTGGTTCCCAGTCGGGGGTGCATATGAGAGGCAACTAATTGATGTTTCTCTGTCACATCAATGTTTTCCTCCCTCCCCCACTCTCTAAAAATAAATTTTTTTTAATGAATCAACCACCTTGATTACGTTCTCAATAATGTCCTCGGTGCACAAAGGTTTTTAAGTTCTATGAAGTCCAAACACAGAATTTACCTTATGACCTAGCAATCCCACCCCTAGGTATATACTGGGAGGAAAAAAATGAAGGCATATGTTCATGCAGAAACTTAGTACCTACATTATTCATATTAGCGAAAAGGTGAAAGCAACCCAAACGCCCTCCAGCAGATGGATGGGTAAAGTGCAGTACGACCACACAATGCCATGTTACTCAGCCATAAAAGGGCACATGCTACCACCGTCCTCGCTCCCCTTTGCATGGACCTCAAGAACATTACGCTAAGAGAAAGAAGTCCTTCCCTTCTATGGCATGCCCAGGATAAGCAAATCCAGGGAGTCAGTCACAGAGCAGATTAGTAGCTACCAGGGGATGGGAGGGAGGAATGTGGAATGCTTACTTAATGAGTGTGGGCTGTTTTTCCAGGGTAATGACAAAGTTTTGAAACTAGTGAGAGGCGGTGGTCACACAACACTGTGAAGACACTGGGTTGCGGGATCGGTCCCCCGCTGGGGTGCATGCAGGAGGCAACCAATCTGTTTTCCTCTCACTTCAATGGCACATCACTAAATCTTTCTGAGAATAATTTCTGAAATGAGAATAACGAGAGTGCCTGCCTCAGCGAGAAGTCAGTGAGACAACACACGGAATCACTTAGCGTGGTGCCTGGCAGTTGGTGTCCCACACGTGTTCTCGTCATTACTGTCACTTAAACATCAGTCCCTGGAGGAGGGCGGCCACGCAGGTGGCTCAGGGGCCGCAGCGGCACTCAGGAGGCCAAACCGCCTGGGCGGCAGCAGGTGACCCTTTAGCCACCTTCTAGGGCAGCTTCCCAGGCATCTAAGGGCCCAGGCCGCCTTGCTGTCAGGCCAGGGGCTGGTGGCCAGTGGTCAGTGTCCTCCCCCAGCATACGCCTCCATCAGCCTGCGCAGCCAGTCACCACCTTCTTGGCCAGAAGGCACCACGACTGGGTACCAAGAGGTACATAACCCCCAGGCAAATGCCTCAGTGCCTGATACTGTGACATGAGCTACACCTCCCGTTGGACCAGCCTTGCCACGTACCTGCATTGATACCACCAGATAAAATCGACAGCCGTCTCAGCCCGGCCTTTGGCGCAGGCCTAAGTCTGGATTCTGCAGTTTCCATGTCCCCTCCTCATCTGAATGTGCAAGTCCTTTGCTTTTGAACAGACGTCACCCACCTTGGTTCAAGCTGCACCCCTGCCAGCCATGCCCTCCAATCCAATCCCCCGCAGGCTCCAGCCCCAGCTCTGCCTCCTCTGTGAGGCCTTCTGTGTCCACCTGGGCCCTTCTCTGAACTCAGAGCACCTACTATGTGCCTGACCTCTGTGCTAAATTCTCTAATCTTCACAACAGTCTACTAGGAAGGCTATTATCCCGCTGTCTCTGAAGAGGAGAATGAACAAGGCTCGCTCAGCTAGCTGCAAGAGCCTGAGCTGGGATTCAAACCCTGGTCCACCTGTTTCCAAAGTCTAAACTCTTTCCCCCAAAATCCCTCTTTCAGGAGGCGGGTGCTGCTGCCTCTATCTGCTCCTCTGCCTGCAGGAGACCATCAGCCCTTGGGGACAGCAGCTATGTCTCATCTAGCTTCCTTCCTGCATGGCAGTTTGCAAGGCCTGGCAAGGTGATTTTGGCTTTGCAGGCTGGCCCCACATCGCCAAAGCCAACTCAATGCAATGAGGACATTTGGTTTTAGTATTTCTCAATAGAAGCACACTGGGTGTTTGGGGCGAGTCAGTTCTGTGTCGGGCCGCTCTATCCAGTGCCTACAAGGGGGTACAGTGTTCCTGGGCCCCAAATGCCAGGAGCTCCCCAGTGACAGAGAAAGCACCAACCACGGCACCTCTAGGGCAGGGGCCGGGGGAGGGGTCACCACGTCCAGGCAAGGCCAGTCTGCTACTCAAACAATCACAGAAGAGGAAAGCCTGGACTCCGACTTGGACTTGGACACAAGGATCCCAGCTCCACTGTGAAGGAGCCATAGGACCTTAGCTACAGTAGCTATTGGACCTTGGCTCAGCTTCCTCATTTGTCCAATGGGGACAATGACATGGCAATCACCCAAAGAAAGCATTTATAGCACAGGTCCTGGCCCACGGTAACCTGTAATAACAACATGCTGGGAAGAGTTAAACCTTTATAAGGCTTTCTGTAAAAATTAGTACACCAAGCAGGACAACAAAATCTCTTGTCAGATAATAAATCCTGTTTTGTTTTGTTTTTTTAGGTGGGGAGTGGCGAGGGGAGGGTCTAAAAACAGAGTCCCTACAAGACATGTGTTTGGTGAAAATTTGTCAAGTCAATGGTTCTGTCCTAGGGAGGTGGCAGCCTGCCTGGGGAACATCAATGAGCATGCTGACTTATACTCAGGTCTCCCTGGGTTTGGAACTGGCAGAGGGGAAGTGACTTCTGGAGCCCAGACTGCAGGTTCCCAGGCCTGTCCCAGGCAGAGGGATTGGTGGGTGGGAACTCTGAGTGAGACACACAGTAAGTAACCCACTCCTTGTTCCTCCTGGCACAGAACCCAGGTCCAAAATGGAAATCTCACTCTCTAGGGCAGCTTTACACATAAGGGACAACGTGTGTATATCTATATAGTGCCTGGAACATTAGAGAGAGTCACACCCACTTTACAGATGGAGAAACTCAGGTCCAAAGCAGGGAAATGACTTTTGCGAAGTCAGAGTCCGAGAAAAGTGCAGAAGGGCCCCATTGGTGAATTCAACGCTCGAACCACTGTCCCAGGATGAGGAAGTGGGATGAGCGTTTGGGAAATTTTCTAAGGAGCTGGCAGTGCCCCACATCTCGTTATGGCACCATGATCCCTCCCATCCAAGTACTAACCAGGCCCGACCCTGCTTGGCTCAGAGACCAGATGAGATCAGGTGCGTCAGGGTGGTGTGGCTGTAGACTCAGCGATCCCCGTCCCACTGCAGCTGGTGTGACTCTGGCCTGCTGGCTACCGAAAGAGGAGCCATGCCCCACCAAATGTCCAGGCTCACTGGCAACCTAAGAACCCAGGTGAGCACAGACAGCCAGTAGCCTCCTGCGTGGACACCTCCATTCACATGGGCAGAGCGTCAGCAATTTAACTGCCATTCTGGGGGTCGAATGAATGGTGGGGGGGATCCGTGTGAAGGACTTCCCCATTGCTCTCAACTTGCCTGTCTTTGTCAGCCCCACCGGGACTATAAAACCAGGGCATTTGACTCCTCGGGACATGGAAGGTCAGGTGTGGGGCGCGGGGCGGGAAACCCCAGATGTTGCCATGCGAAGGACTTCTCCAGGAGGAAAGAGCAATCCACACAGAAACAGACTGACCGTCTCTCGTCTGCCTGGTCTCCCATCGTGCCACTGATGGACCTGCAGGTACGAGGGAGTCTCTGCTTGAGCCCCTAGCCTGACGATTTTCAACCTTTTCCACCTCGTGGCACAAAGAAACTAATTACTAAAATTCTGCAGCACACCGAAAAAAATATTTTTTGTTGATCTGTCAAAAATAGGAATAATTTCAATTCACTGACACCAAATGGCTGTTGTGTTGGCTGTTTTGTTTTTAATGTGACAATCTAAGGAAAAAGAGGTCAGCGCCCCTGACTAAATAGTCAGGTACTGCATGTCTGGCTCCAGCCAGGGTTGAGCCAGGTGCTCCCAAGGCCTGACCCGCTGCAACACTCGTCACAGACGCTAACTGCTGGGTTTCTGTCACCCTCACTAGACCAAATAGACCTGTGGCGACCCTTGGGAGGCACCTTTCTTAACTTCTCTGTGCTTTACTTACTGATCTGTAAAATGGGGCTAATCTGCATGTCAAACGCGAAGCAGGGCAGGTGGGAGCGCTCCGTGTCAGCTGTGGTGGTTGTGGTTGTCATTTTTATGGGTGGGGGCACGGAAGCTCAGGAAGGGACCTGCCAGGTCCATAGTGTCAGGGCTGGAAAGGGGCATGCCTTGGACTCCAGTCTGGAATCTGACCTTCAGTGTTTGTATCCCATCCTGTTTGTTCCACTTGTTCAGTCAGTAAACAGCCCACAAAGTTACTGGACAACTGCTGGGGGCCAGGCCCCACGCCGGCTGTTGTATGGTTAATAATGAACAAAGCTTCAGGTCGGGGTGGATAAGCTGGAGCTGGGGGCATTGGTGTTAAATCCTCCGGGGCTCAAATTCCAGCCTCTCCACGTCCGGGCTGTGAGATATTGCTCAGGTCCCCAGCCTTTCGGGCCTGTTTCCTCCCCTAATAACAGGGGGGGAAAGTAGGGCCTCCCAGCAGGAGAGCCGAAACCAAGCACTGACTCAGCATCTGATTGATGACAGCTATTATTATCTTCACTATCCTATTTTTATTCATTTATTTATTTTTTTTTGTATTTTAAGGTCTTTATTTTTTGTCTGTATTGAATTTACTGGGGTGACTTGAGTTAATACAGTTATGTAGGTTTCGGGTGTACAGTCCTATAACACATCACCTGTACACTGTATCGTGTGCTCACCACCCCAAGTCAAGTCTCCTTCTGTCACCATTTCCCCCCTTTACTGTCTTTGACCTCCCCCCACCCCCTCTCCCTCTGGAAATCACCACACTGTTGTGTCTGAATTTTTTTTCTTTTTCTTAATCCCTTCCTTCACCTTTTTCACCCAGCTCCCCAACCCCACCTCCCTCTGACAGCTTCAGTCTGTTCTCCGTAGCTTTCTGCCTGTTTTAATTTTGTGTGTTAGTTTATTTTGTTCAGTACATATAGGCCCTGGCCAGGTAGCTCAGTTGGTCCAAATGTCCTCTGGATACGCCAAGGTTTCCAGTTCAGTCCACGGTCGTCGCACATAAGAATCAACCAGTGAATGCATAAATGAGTGGAACAACAAATCAATGTTTCTCTCTCTTCCTCTTTCTCTCCAAATCAATAATTTTTTTAAAAACTCCACATATAAGTGAAATCATACAGTACTTGTCTTTCTCTGACTGGCTTATTTCACTCAGCATAATACTCTCCAGGTCCATCCACGCTGTTACAGGTAAGATTTCCTTCTTTTTTTTTTAACCGCCGAGTAGTACTCCATTGTGTAAATGCACCAGAGCTTTTTAATTCGCCCATCTACTGATGGGCACTTGGGCTGCATTTTAACCTTGGCAATTGTAAATAACGCTGCAATGAACATAAGGATACACATATTCATCCTAATTAGTGTTTCCGGTTTCTTTGGATATATTCCCAGAAGTGGAATCACTGGGTCTTCACCAACCTATTTTTAAAATAACCAACCGGTGCCCATGGTAGTAAATTCTTCCCCCTGTTCGGGTACTCAGGGCCCCAATTCTTCTATCCGAGGCCACCACAGTTGCCAGTTTCTTGCGCATCTTACCAGAAGACGGACGCACGCGTCCACAGACAAACTCAGCACCACACACTTTCTTTTACACACACTGTAGCGCAGATCAACGCTGTTCTTTTTGCCCCTCCAGTTTTTCATTTAAGGTATCTCACACGTCGTTCCGCATTAGGGCACAGTTAACATGTTTCGTTTTAGTGGCTGTACTTTATGTCACTGTATGGATTACTGTTTAGCGTGGTTGCCGTTACCGTGATCAGTGTGGGAACTGCGAGGATTCGAGATCCACACAGCTACGGAGATGGAATCGGGGACCGGTTCCAGCCCCAGCTCTGCCCAGAATTTACCGAATTACCTTGGACTCCATATTCCCTATGGGTACTATAGCGGGATTCGGGGGGATAGGGGGAATGTGGGTGCAGGCAGGGGCAGCCAGGCGGGACTGTGTCAGAGTGTGGATCAGCGAGAAGCGCGCGCAATTTATTTCCGCGGGAGGCTCATGGTTGGGGGAACCTTTCTGGCAGCCCTTCTGCTATCACAGCAGCACCAAACGGTGCTAGTACTTTGGCAAAATCCAGCCTGGAACCGGTTACCAGACCCTCCGTCCTCGGCACTTAACCTCGGGGCAGCAAAGCTCAGCAACACCAGCTACTCACCTCCGCCTCGGACGCTTCACCCGTCACCAAGGACTCCTGGAAGGTTAAGAGCCGACCCTGTCCCTTTAAAGGGACCAAGCCCCGGCTCCCCTACTTCCGCCCCCAAACAACATGGCGTCCGCAGGGAGAGGAAGGGTTCAGGGCAGCGAGACAGCTTCCCTCAAAAAGATGGCGACGCCCAGGCCACCGCCTTCGCGCCTTAGGGTGACGTCACTTCCGGGGCGGAGAAGGCTGAGTGGTGCAGTGAGGGACAAACAAAAGGAGGCGCCGGAGGGGCGCAGCGGCCGGTGGCGGGACTGTGCGGCGGGGGCCCAGGGGCTGCCTGCTGGGCGGCCGGACGCGGTGGGCCCAGGTGAGTGGGTGGGGTGGGGAAAGGGGCGTGAGCTGTCACCTCGCAAAACCCACTCCTGCACGGCCCCGGCCAGCTGCCCAGCTCCGGGCGCCCTGGCAGCTCTGGCCCTACCCGCTAGGGCCGGCTCCCGGGGGCCTCCCGCGGCAATTCAGTTTTGCCTGTGTCCGGTCTCCCCGTTCTCTCGAGTCTCGGAGACCGCACCCTCTCGCCGGCGCCGCGGCGCGCGAGCCCCCTCCCAGGCACCCCGTGCCTGCCTCCCTGCGCTCTACTACTGGGAGTTTCCGCCTCGGCTCCCCCAGGTCCCCTTGTCATCCCCTGGGTTCCCCCAGATCCTCACTTCTGCACACACTTCCCCCTTCGTAGAGTTTCCACCTCTAGGCTCTCTCCTTACCAGCTCTTTTTCATTTTCGAAGGTTCCCCCTGATCCCTTCTTCTGGGCTCTTGACCCCTCCTTTCCCCTTGGGCCCCTCCCTCTTCTTGATCTGGCGGGAGAAGTGCCCCGACTTGGGGGCAGGTTCCCTAGCTAGGCGCTTGGGGGCTTTCAGGGCTGGGGTCCCCGGGAAGACTGGTGCTGGGTCTGGGGCCTCAGGGCCAGATCTGATTAGGTCTCGGCTGGTACCGCTATGGGTGAGCTGGAGATCCCGCAGAGTTGGCTCCCAGGCTAAAGGAACAGAGCCCCGGATCCTTGTGGTTCATGATGATTCTCCTCCTTTAGTTGACTCCTTCCCCTGGATCTGGAGGGGAGTGAACCAAGATCCGGCTGGTTCTCAGCTGATGCAACTGCTGCCTTTTTTGGAAAGGAGGAGAGATGGTTGGGGGGTGTCCACAGCCTCCTCCTGATGGGGACTTGGCTGAAAGGGTGGGGCCGTCCCTTGGTGACCACATTCTCCTGACCTTCCTCTTCCCTGCCTTACCCCAGGAGGCGTTTGGAGGATGAGGTGTGAGGATGAGGAGGGAGAGAGCTTGGTGAGGGAAAGGGAATTTGGGCCTAAATTGTGGAAGAAGGATTTGGAGAAGCTGAAAGCCTCCCAAGGGCCTCTCCCACCTTTTCCGCTAGGAGTCCATATAACCCCTGCCCAACTATGTCCTGCCCTCTGGAGCAGACAGACTGGAGGCAGAAAGGGGAGGTCTGCTGTCAGTGATCCTTCCTTTGAAGAGGATGGAGGAGTGAGAGTTTGTTCAGAGGGACTGGGGAGTGCCTGTGGCTCATTCACATTGGCATTGCCTTCGTGAAGGTCAAGTCTTCCTCTGGCTCACCAGGGAGGGGCAAGGGCAGATGACTTACACTGGAGGACTGGCTTTTGGAGAAATGCTAGGGCATAAGTAACATGGCCTCTGCCTCCCTGTCTTCCCAGTTGCAGAGATTCTTTGGGTTTGGGTCCAGTGCCCCTCTACCTTCCAGGGGCTGTGGGACATAGAGCAGGGGCTCAAGAATGTTTGTGACTGCCCCCCGGCCTGAACTCAACCAGATGCTTTTGTACTCCATCCCTTGGGCATGCCCAGGAGGAAGCAGTTTGCTTTGCAGACTTTGAGTGGCCTTGCTGCACAGAGGGGCTCGTGAGGGTTACCCCAGGAGGTCAGAACTCAGAGACGTGGCTGGGCATGGGTTGCTTCTGGCCTGGCCTGGCCTGGCCCTCACCGGTAGGAGGGAAGGAATCAGCCTGATTGCTGACTCCTGAGAGTGGGGATGATTCCAGGTTTTTACATGGGAGACTGAGGCACGGGCAAGTAGCCTAAGACCTCACGAGCAGTTGGGTGGGACGGGTGTGGAACCCTGGAGCCCAGCACGCTCTCTCCATCCTCGACTCATTCATTAATTCTCTCGGCCTCCGTTAGTAAGTGCTTGGCCCGGTTCAGGAATGGTGCCAGGAGAACTCAGTTCCTGGCCTCCTGAGCTGCAGTCTGGGAGGAGAGGCAGGCAGGAAGACACTGATACAGCTTAATAATAGGAATATTACAGAGGCAGCCCCGAAAAGAGAGGCATCAGCTCTGGGTGAATATGCAGGGGTTGGTCACTGTGTGTTTCCTAGAAGAGGAAGGAGTAGAAGAAGAATCACTTACCAGGAGTCCAGAGGCCAGAGTTCTGGTCCTGGATCTGCCACAGGCAAGTGACTAGACTGCCCAGTGGGTGTCCCCATCCTCGCAGAGGAGGGTGGGGTTGGGGTGAGGCAGGCTTAGATGGCCCCTGTGGCTTCACAGCTCCAGGTGCTTTTCTGCCTAGGAGCCGTCACCCTGTGTGGGATTCCTGGGCTGCTGTCTCCCTGGAGACCGGCTTCCGCTTCTTTCCGTCCAGGACAGTGCCGAGCACTGAGTAGGTGCGATGATCCCTGTGGCATAAATGGTTGAAAGCCTCCATGTGCCCTCCTAGAATCTTTCAAGTTCTTTTGTCTGCCTCCACCCCAGCCCCCACCCGCCCCTCGCTCTCCCCCTCCTTCTTGCTAACTCCTTATCCTTTGACCTTCCCTGATGGCTGGGCCCTGCTCCCAGCTCCTGGCTGATTTAGATGCTCCCCCTGCCCCTGTCGGAGTCCGAGTACACTTCCGTCCCCGCCCTGCTAACCTTGCTCACGCTCGTGGGTATTTCTGCACAGAGTGCTGGCAGGTAGTAGATGCTCACCAAATGCTTCGTGACTAATAAATGATGGTGGGGTTTGTGTTTGAGTCGAAGTTATGTGTCTGGCCTGAGGATTTGTCTCTGCCCAGATCTGGCTCACCCCACAATCACTCATCTCTCTCCACGGCCCACCTCCAGCCCTGGATCTAGCCAGGTTGAAGCACTCAGCATTCTCTAGATGCCCGTGTTCTTCCCCTCCAGGCAAACATGTGTTTTTCCTCCCTGCCTGGAATGCTCTTTCTCCAACTCCTGCTCTTCCTCAGCAGTCAACTCAGGTGGCACCTTTTCCAGGGAGCCTTCCCCAGCCCCAGCCAGCAGTGTGGGGCTAGTGTTTTTTCCACGGTCCCATAGCTTCTGGGTTCCCTGCAGCAGAGACCTGGGCTCTCAAGAGCCTGTTGTAACTGTTGACTCGGCACCTCCCCAGTAGACTGCCTGGTTTCTCTGTTGTCACCTCGGAACCCAGCTGAGGGCCTGGCACCGAGCAGGCCCTCAGGAAATGTTGGCAGCGCAGTAGGCAACTCTGATAGTCACACACATCCCTGCTGACAGTAGCTCTTGCTTCCTCGTAGGGAGGCAGCTTCATGGAACGAAAGAAATGCCAGGGCCCTGCCCAGACAGAAGTGGGCCAGCCTCAGCACCGGCAGCCAGCACGCAGATAGCAGAGCCGTCCCTGGGGTAAGGACTGGGCCCTCGCCCTCCAGGCCGGCCGAGGCCTCTGCCCGGGTGCCTTTCCCCACTCGGGGGGCAAAGGGCAGCATCTCCTCCGTCTCTGCAGTCCTTGCTCTTCTGCCCGTAGGCCCAGGGCGTGTAGGGCAGAGGTGGCAGAAGACAGAATTCTTTCTGCTCCTCCCAACACAGTGGCCAGCTGAGTAGCACCTGGTTGCTGTATTCTTCGAATGCCAGTGTTACGTTCCATTGCCACCCTCTGCTTTTTCTCCTTCAGCCCAGATCCGTCAGGCTGGGTTGTGGTGCATGCTGTCTCGTGGCCGCATTTCCCAGGTGTGTTCCCCGGGGCACCCGTGTCCCCAGCGGGAAACGGCAGCCCCTTGTCCCCGCTGCAGGGCTTCTCAGAGCCTCGAGCGCATCGTGGTGAGCACGGCGAGCCTCTGAGCGGGAACTGGCGAGCCGCGATTCCCGCTGTTCCCACACTTCCTGGGCCGTGTGGATGGACCTCTTTGGGGACCAGGGTTTCTCAGCCTGCGCTTTGGAAAACAGCCCCCAAAGGCAGGGGGTGCCCCGGTGAGGACCAGCACTTCGTTCTCTCATGCTCCGTGAGGGGCTGTGAGCCCCTCTGTGAGCCTCAGTTTCCTCGTCGCCAAAAGGGTATCGCCCCAGCACCCCATCCCCCGTGTTGATCTGGGAGGGGCACTGGGCTGAGCGCGTGTCCCAGAAGGCAGTCCCTGATCCTGGCCGCTCTGTTGTTTGGGAAGCACACCCTCACCGACGATCCCCTTTGGTCATTTGAGGAAGCTCGGGCGGTGGCCTTCCTCCCGTTTACAGACGTGGAGACTGAGGCTGAGGGAGGAAGGAAGGAGGGAGGCAGGGACGTGGGGCCGGAACTTGAGCCTGAACTCTGGGCCAAGGTCCTTTGCTTCATGGCCGAGGCCTCCCTGCCTTCACCTCCCACCTCAGCTTTTTGTTAAGGAAGGCCTGGCACATCCTAGCTTGGATTTTAAAAGAAATAATATAATCTTACCGGGTTTTTTTGGTAATTACCAACATAGTCGCATGTTCATTACGTTTGTGTAATGTTTCGGTTTAACGTCACGTAGAAAGTGAGAGTCCCCCGTGACCCCCTCTCCAGCGATGTGAGTGGGGCGGGTGCACTCTTCCACACGTGGTATCACCGTTTGCTCCTTCATCCGAAAGCAAGGCCCGCCACAGCTGCTGGCCCCAGCTCGCTCTGCTTCACTAGCGGTTACTCCTGGACCGCTCTCCCAGGTGAGGGGAGGTCTGAGCGTGGGCTCCTGTCGGAATGTCCACACTCTGGTTCTCCCACCCACGTTGCTCCCTTCCCCCACTGTGAGGGGTTTTGCAGCCGCAGAGGTGGGCGGGAAATGCCTGGTGTGTGATCTCGTTGACTCTCCTGTTTATTGGGACAAGGGTAGCAACTCCCGGCCCTGCCCTGTAGGAGTTTCCTGTTGGCTCTGAGGAACTCTGTCCTACAGAGAGGCGAGGCCTGGGCTGAAGTCTCCGGCCTGCGATGGGCAGGAAGCAGCAGGTCCTACTTATCTGGGATCAGAATTCCTCCTCCGTGCCAGGGACGGCGTGGAGGGAATGGTGTGGGCCGGCCTGGGAGGTTTGGCCTCCAGGTTTTGGCCTCCCTGTCTGCCTGTGGCAGGAGCCAGTTGGGAGGTTGAGGGGACACACACGAGTTGTTACTTGTGCCTGAGTCTGGCCCTGACTCAGTTTCCCTGGTGGTTCCTGGCAGAAACCTCCGTCCTCACTCCCTTGCAGTGCTTCCTTTGGGTTTTAGCCTTGAGGGCGGGCAGGCAGGCAGGCGAGAAGGTGGAGGGGCCGCTCTGCAGCCTGGGTCCAAAGATGCTCCATCGGGACACAGACGACCTCAGGGTGGGTTTCAGCAGGAGGGTCTCCTGTCTGGCAGCCTGGTTTTGTGGAAACGAGAGAGCGGTTTGGCAGGGTCGAGCTGGGGATGAGGTCTGTGCCCGAGAAGTCTGCCTCACCCGCCTGGCGGGGCTCCCTGGCCTGACCCCTCCCTCTCGCTGGTGTCTCCCTCCCCTTCTTTCCCTGGAGTCTCTTTCCTTCTGGAGACACTTCTGGCAGAGCGCCCCAGGAATAGGCCTCTCTGCCCCGCTCCCTCCCCGCCGAGGCAGGGCCTTCTTGACAGTCCAGTGGCCATCCTCAGGGGCCGTGGGCTGAGCGCTAGGCACTGTGCTAGGTCATTACGTACATCTGCCACCTTACCTGCCATGGCCACCTGTGCGAGGAGGTTTCGTTGATTTACAGGCCAGCTGACCGAGACTCTGAATGGGGACGGGGGCGCTGGCCCAAAGGTGTCTTAGTGGAAAAGCCAGGATTCAAACCGGTTCTCTTTGCCTTGGCAGCCTGTGCTTTCCCCCCACCTTCCGCTTCACTTTTTCTCTAGGTGCTCAGGCTTGGGGGTGCTCCAGAGTCACCTGGGGGCTTGTTGGAAGTGCTGTTTCCCCTGAGCCCACCACCACAGATGCGCAGTGAGCGCCTGGTGGCAGGGCCCAGGAATCTGCACTTTGAAGAAGCTCCCAAGGCCGTCGTGAAGCCGGTGGTCTGCAGGCCACGCCGGGAAACACTGACCAGGGTGACTCTTTCAGCCCTGGGCCCCACCTCTGGTGACGGAGTCCGTCTGCCACCAGAACTGACACCCTTGGTGTAGAAGCCAGCTGAGCTCCCCTCAGTACCGGGGGTTTCATGAAGTGACCTCCCAGTAGTTGGGGGCAAAGGGGGCGGCATTTAACCTTCTTTCGTCAAGGATGCATGGGGTTGAGGTTTCTAGAATAGCTTTCACTGCCAGCCACGACATCCCTTGCTGTCTCCCCCAATGTGTATGTACTGCATTTATAACAAGTTCTACATTTAAGCATCTCTCGAGGGCTTAAAACCTCCAAACTAAACAGACACCTGCAGCACAGCCCCATGGCTGGAGTAACGTTGCACCGGAGTAGCAGTGGCTGTAAAATTCCACAGCGCTCACTTGCCACCTGGACATTCTCAGAGGCATCGCTGCCAAACTCCGGCCCTCTGGCAGAGTCGATGTGACCAGGGGCGGGGCCTCGTGGGAATCCTGTCCTTCCCATCTCCCAGCCAGCGCCCCGCATCAGTGTCCTGGGGGGCAGCCCCTCCAGCCCAGAGAGCGGGCCACTGGCATCTCACCTGTGGCCGGGACCCCGCAGTCCCCGTCCCTGGGGATCTCAGCCACCCGTGGGTGTTCCTGCCCACGTTTTCTAACCTGTCTGGAGGCAGTGCAGGTATTTATAGCAGCTCGGAACCTGTCTCTCAGGCCTCTCTGCCCCCCAGGCCCAAACCCAACACCTGGCTTCTGGGCCTAAATCTAGAGCTGGGCTCCCTTCTAAGGTTTCCGTAGATCTGCACCTGAGAGACCCAGCAGCGTCTGCGTGTGGCCTGCTAGGGTTCTCAGCAGAGACGTTTGCATGCTCCTCAGGAAAAGGGGGTCTTTTCCCAGGAAGCATCTCCAGGGGCCTGGGAACCTGGCTAGGCCCAGGAGACCAACTTGCCTCTGAGGCAGATTGGCACAATGGAAAACCAGACCCAGGGTGTTCTTTCCCACCATCTCGCTCTGTGGCCTTTGGCAGGTCACTTAATCTCTCTGGGCCTCAGACTTCAGACCCTTAAAGGGACTGATAAAACTTCCCGCAGTAATAACAGCAGCTAACGTTACAGAGGCTTACTGTGTGGCAGGCACTGGGCCCAGAGTTTCTGCGGACTGCCTCCTTCAGTCCTCCTTACCACCCTGCAGGGAACGGACTCATCAACCCATTGTACAGACGAAACCAGAGTCCTGGGAAACGAAGTGACTTTCCTGACGTCACACACCGGAGCCATCGTAGTGGTTTGCTGGGAGGTCGGGAACTGAGGCAGAGGAAGTGCTGGGTGCTGTGACAGTAACCTGCGGCCCTCAGGCCAGCCCGGAGGGGCAAGGGGACGCCCTCGCCTCCAGCCTGGCCTCCTGCTTCTGTGTGCTGGGCGCACAGTGGGGCAAGTCCAAGGTGGGCGTCCCTTACCTGTCACCCTTTACCTCAAAGGCAGGCCCTGCCCTTACAAGTTTGCAGGAAGACCAGCCTGTTCGGGAGGCCCCGCCCAAGTGCGAAAGCAGTTTGGAACTGAAACTCGTTCCCCTCCCCGCTCTGGCCCAGACTGTCTCCCCTTTTCCTTCCTTGGGAAGTGAGGGTGTGCCCTTCTCCGCAGGAAGAGTGCCAAGCCAGGCAGCGCCCCCAGCCGCTGACTCATCCCAGCTGGGTGTGGGGGCTGGAGGGCAGTGCCCTGCACTGGGGCGGGGGCTGTGTGCACCGAGGGACTCGGTCACATCCTCTCGCTCCTGGCTCTGGGACCCAGGAAGCCTGGGGGTGCTGACCAAGGAGCGGATTCACAGGCTCGGGGCCTCCTGGGACAAGGCCAGTGACCCCGTGTCTTCCTGGGGCCTCGCAGGAATGGCCCTGCCCCCTTTCCTGGGACAGCGTCGGAGGGACAGCCCTTCTAACTGTGGGACAGGAGGGCTGCCAGCCTCCCCCTCCCTCCTGTCTGGGAAGGTGTCCCAGCCTCTCTTTTGGGGCTTCAACAAAGGGCTCTCTGTGCCCTGTTTACCCTCTGCCTCGCCTGCCACCACGGCTCAGGTGTGGCAGCCAAACCTCTGTAGGCCGCGGGGGGCTGGAACTCATTGGGTGGTCTTCCTCTGGGACTAGGCAGGCAGTGTGTCGTTTCTCTGTAAGAAGCTTCAGGAGGAAGTCAGCGACGGGGACCAGGCTTGAAACCCATGGGGGCAACAGGCCAGCTCTCCACCCCGGTCCTTTCCTGGAGTCCTGAGCCGGGAGGGGCTCCGAAAGTTCATGGCTTTGTGAGTCCTGGAGATTCTGGGGCCTCTGGGCATCTGGTCTGGGCTGTAGGAGTTTGTGCTTTGGGCTCAGCCCTCCCCTGGGTGTCTGCCCCTGAGTTCCAGGAGGGTTTTGTGCCGTGGCAGCGGGGTTATGGCTGTAGCGTGCCTTCCTCTGTGCCAGACTGGGCCGGCTCCGTGCACATTGTCTTATTTTCAATTCTCGCAGTGAGCTCTGAGAGAGCTGCTGTCGTAGTCCCCTTTGACAGCTGAGGAAACTGAGGCTCAGAGAGGAAAAGCCGTGGGTCTGAGCCCGTCTGACCTGAGACAGTGCTCCCCCGCAGTGAGGACTGCGCCCCGAGGCGTGCTTGCCCGAGGCACTGGACATGGGTGGCAGGCGCTGCTCACGAGCTCCGACCAGCCTTGGAAACCTCACAGTGCGGGAGCCCTTTGGCGCTTCCCCTGAGAACCTTTTCTGACTTACGAAAGTACCGAATCTAAATAACAGAGTGTATAATGTAGACAACCCTCTAAATTCGTACCTCTAAATTTAACCGCATATGGTTCTGTGTATAGCTTTCTAGGTTTTTCTGTGCATACAGTGATAAGTTTGTTACTGATGTAATTTTTTAAGACAAGAATGGGATTTTATGCTTTTTCCTAATTTTTTTTTTATTGTGGTAAAATATACATAACACAGTCCCCGGCTGGGTGCGTCCGTTGGTTGGAGCGTCGTGCCGTGCACTGGAAGGTTGCAGGTTTGACTCCCAGTCAGGGCACATGCCTGGGTCATGGGTTCAAGCCCGGCCGGGCTGCATGAGGAAGGCTGTGAATCAATGCTCTCTCACGCTGATGTTTCTCTCTCTCTGTCCCTTCCTCTTTCTGTACCAATGGAAGAAAAACATGTCCTCAGGTCAGGATTGAAAAAAAACACACACACACACATACACATGTATGTGTACATCACAAAATGTACCATCTTAACCATTTTCAAGTGCACAGGTCGGTGGCATTGTTACACTCACATCACACAGCCATCACCACCGTCCGTCTCCAGAGCTCTTCATCTTCCCAAACCGAAACTCTGTCCCTGTTAAACGCCAGCTCCCCATCACCCCTTCCCCGGCACCCCTACTCCGCTCTCTGTCTCTGTGATTGGACCACTCTAGGGACCTCGTAGCAGTGAAGCTGTACAGTATTTGTCCTTTTGGGACTGGCTTCTTTCACTGATCATAAATTTTTATAATCATCAGCATTTCTTTTTTTATTACTTTATTATTTTATGATCACTTGGACATCTTTTGGGTCACTGCATACAGATCTCTGAGGTAAGTTGCATTCTTCTTTTTTTTTTTTAATCCTCACCCAATTTGAGAGAGAGAGAGAGAGAAACACTGATGTGAGAGAACAACGTTGATCAGTTGCCTCCTGTACGTGCCCCGACCCACAACCCAGGCGTGTGCCCTGATCGGGGATTGAACCCACAACCTTTTGGTGTACGCCACACGATCCAGCCAACTGAGCCCCCCAGCCAGGGCAGCATTATTCTTATTTTAAAGTTGCAAAAAGAGGGGCTTGGGCTAAATAATTTGCCTGGGGTCATAGAATTGTTTCATGGTAGAGCAGGTTTTGAACCCATGTCTCCCCAAATCCAAAGCTCATGTTCTTTGCACTCCTTGAGATCTGCCTGCCACCAAGGCGGGGACCAGGGCCTCTGGATTCCTTATCCTACTCCCAGGAACAGGGAGGCTCCAGCCCTGCTGCAGGGGCCTGGGCCCACTTCTCCCCACCTGTGTGAGCCAGCACCGTGGGAAGGGTCTGGCTGTACCCTACCCACTTCCACATCCCCCGGGGACAGGGCAGGGTCAGGAAGGGGTGATGCCGCACCTGTAGGATCCTCAGAGACCACAGGTGCTGCTGCGCCAGTGAGCAGCAGGCCAGGCGGAAGGAGGAGCTGAATCTGCTGCCCTGGCAACAGGGCCCAGTTGGCACTGCCTCCAGCTGAGCCTGGCAGGTGTGAGGACCAGAGGGCCAGCCAGGATGATTGTTCCGGCAAATTTTGTATGAAATAGTTTAAACACACAGAAAAGTATCAAATCAAGCAAGTATCTTTGTATCCAGGACTTCGCTTTGTCAAACCTTAGTTTTTGCAGTAACTGCTTCAGATTCTCTCTCAAATTATTGAGACACAACAAAGTCTCTTTTTCAATCCCATCTCCTTTCCTCACAAAGTGAAATGATTGCCTTGATTCTGGGGCCTCCATGCATGTTTTTATACCTGCACACACGTGCGTACACGAAGGGGGGCCAGAAAACCTGGCATTTATTTATAAAAAATTGTGTATTTAAACTTCAGTCACCTTCAAAGTACTCTCCACTTGATGCAGTACACATATTGAGATGTTTTTACCACTGCTCAAAACAGTTTTTGAACTTGTAGATTTTGATGCCTTTTATTTTATTTTTTTAAGACTTTATTTATTTATTTTTAGACAGAAGGGAAGGGAGGGAGAAAGACAAGGGAGAGAAACAGCAATGTATGGTTGCTTCTCACGTGGCCCCCATTGGGGACCTGGCCTGCAACCCAGGCATGTGCCCTGACTGGGAATCGAACTGGCGACCCTTTGGTTTACAGCCCACGCTCAATCCACTGAGCTACACCAGCCAGGGCAGATTTTGATGCCTTTTAGTGCTTCTGCCATTTTTTGTTTCACCTCTTCCCCAGCAGCAAAACGTTTCCCCGTGAGGCCTATTTTCATCCAGGGAAACAGAGAAAAGTCTCTTGGGAGTGAGATCAGGGTGGGGCACAGGGGTCACGACGTTTTTGGTCAAAAGCTGCTGAGCACTCCGCGTGGTGTGGGCAGGTGCACTCGTAGACCACCCTCCATGAAATGGGCAACCGCGTTGAAAGAGTCTTCAAAGAAAAATTCACTGAAGCCTAACGCAGCCTCCCACAACAACACCAGCTGGCACACTGATATGGATGGGTTCCTAGAACACCCACCTAGCAGGGGAATTGTGACCTCAAGGGGCCCGCCCTCCAGATGATAATCCTTATTATTGAGTTCCTCCTTGTATCCATTATAGAAAACCTTACATAATCCGTGTATCACTCTATAGCTTGTTTTTAGTTCAACTTTTTTTTTTTTTTTTTTAAGATTTTACATATTTATTTTAGAGAGGGGAAGGGAGTGAGAGAAAGAAACATCAATGTGTGGTTGCCTCTTACGCACCCCTTACCGGGGACCTGGCCTACAACCCAGGCATGTACCCCGACTAGGAATCGAACTGGCAACCGTTTCATTCGCAGGCTGGCACTCAATCTACTGAGCCACAGGCAGGGCTAGGTTTTGTTTTTTTTTTTTTTTTTTTTTTTTCTTTTTTTTTTAATTTATTGATT
Source organism: Micronycteris hirsuta (assembly GCA_004026765.1). NCBI lineage: Eukaryota > Metazoa > Chordata > Mammalia > Chiroptera > Phyllostomidae > Micronycteris > Micronycteris hirsuta. The sequence continues at coordinate 39,822 of PVJI01000313.1, read as the reverse complement.
TGCAAGAGAGAGAGAAATGTTGATTTGTTGTTCCACTTACTTAAGCATTCACTGTATGTGCCTTGACTGGGAATCAAACCTGCAACCTTGGCGTATGGGGACGGTACTCTCACCAACTGAGCTACCCAGCCAGGGTGTAGTTCAGCATTGTGTTGGGGGTACCCATGTACCTATAGTTCATTCACTGTCTTTGCTTTCCCTCTTCCTTTGTATGATTAGAGCGGTTTATCCTCCTTCCCCTCAATGATGTTCAGCTGAATTCTTGCTGTTAGGGACGACTCTTCAGTGAGTGTCCTTGTCTGTGGCTGTGTGTGTGTGTGTGTCTGTCTGTCTGTCTGTCTGTCCATGCTCTCAGGTCTGTAACTCCGAGAAGCTGAGAGCTGGGTTGCAGGCCTGCGCGCCCTGGCCCGTTCCTGGGAACTCAGCTTTGTTGCCAGTGGCCGGGGGTGAAATGGCATCTGGCTGTTTTACTTTGCCTTCCCTGCTTAGTAATGAGATTAGGGATTGCTTCGTACATTAATTTCCACTTGCATTTTTCCCCGCTTTGAGTTGTCTGTTCATGTGTTTGGCCATTTTTTCTCCTGTTGGATTGTCTCTTAGGTTTCTGGGAGTTCTGTGTTCTGCAGTCACACACCCCTTGGTACCTCGACCGTTTACAAAACACGGGCCCATCCGTGACAGATTCTCTGCTCCTTTCCGGACAGGGAAGCTGAGGCCCTGGCAGAGAAGCCGTTCCCACGCCTCTGCTAGGAGGCAGTGCTGGCTCCGGGGAGGGGGCTGAGTGCAGGGAGGGGACGAATGGCCCCGTGTGCCCCGGGGGCAGCTGTCAGGTGGGGTCTGCCCCATCCGAAGGGCCCCTGGAGGAGATCCGGTGTCACTTCCAGGCACAAGAAGGTGGCACATCACTTCTCTCCCTGGGCTTCAGTCTCCCTGCCTGTGAAATGGTCGTGAGGAATGGGACTCAGCCTGCAAAGGAAGGAAGTGCTGGCGCACGCCACAACACGGATAAGCCTGAGGGTATTGTGTTAAGTGCAACACGCCAGACACAAAAGGACAAATAGCGTGCGACTCCACGGACACGAGGTCTCTAGAGCTGCCGCAGTGACAGAAACAGAGTGGAATGGTGGTTGCCGGGGGCTGAGGGGGCAGAAATCGGAGTTAGTGTCCAATGGGGACAGTCTCCATTCTGCAAGGTGACATGCGTTCCAGATGGAGGGCGGTGGTGGTCGCGCAGCAGCAGGGACGCGCTTTGCACCGCTGAACTGTGCACCGAAAAACGTCGAAGGTGGTGAATTCCATGTTATGTATTGTACTCTAATAAAGTTTTTGAGAAAAAAAAGGGGCACCAAAACAGCGCGCGGCTCCTGGGCTTGGGAAGCTCCCGGCCTTGGCCTTGGCCTCAGCCATCAGTCTGGGCGTGCGGAGCTGCTCCGACTGTGGATGTGCAGGTGTTGGGTCCCCTCCGGTCGCCCAGCTCCTGGGGCAGGTGGCTGCCCTGAGCCCCCAGCCCGTGAGGGATCCATGGCCCTCAGGGCCAGGCTGCTTCCCCCACTGCCCCGCAGCCCGGCCACCTGCCCAGGCCCACCTGGGACTGAGGCTGCCTCTCCCTGCCACACGGCGCGGCCCGTGTCCTTCGCTGCACCCACGCTGGCCCAGTCCCCACTCGGGGGCTCTCTCGAGACCCTCTGAATTTATTGAGCACCTACTGTGGCTGGAGACTTCTGTCCCCAAGGAGCGTCTGGTCCTCTCCCAGGGGAGGAGGAGGTTGAGGAGAGTTGATACCAGCCAGAACTGACTGCCCGCCCCACTCTGCACTCAGCTCTGTAAATGCACGAAATCCCACAGCCTCTTCCCAGTAGTCCCACGAGGCGGCCTGCCCCTCCTGCAGGACCTGAGGCTGCGAGCCAGTGGGGAGCTTGCCTAAGACCCACCTCCTCGAAGCCTGTCCCCGCACGCCGGGCCCAGTTATTTGGGCACTCCACTCTCTGTCCCGCCCTTTTCCACACCCTCACACTGGATCGAGAGGCCCCTGAGGTGGGGGACACACCGTGGTCGCCTTTATTGCCCCCGCAGGACCGAGCCGAGGGCTGAGCAGAGTTCAGGGTGCGCTTTGAGACCAGGCCTTGGGTGTGGATGTGAGGGGATAGGAGGCGCGTGTGCTGGGGCAGAACAGGCTGGGCTGTTTCCTGCCTCTCTGAGTGAGGCTCAAGTGCCCTCACCTGCAGACGGAGCTGTGACCGGTTCCCAGCTCAGAGCCAGGAGTCAGGAAGGCAGCATGTGCAGAGCCCAGGGTGGCGGAGGCCCAGGGACACCTCCTCCCTGTGCAGCAGGGTGTTCTCCAGGCTCCTGACACACCCATTGCCCCTCCGAAACAGTGAGGCTGCAACCACATCCTGCCTGCTCATAAACTGCCTCCACCCCCGACACCTGGCACCCTGCCATGGCCCACTCATTCTGGATTTTCCAGGGCAGGCTGTCACAGGCTCCCCGGCCCTCTCCTCTCGGTCCCTCTCCTTCCTTCCCATCCCCAGTGACTGGGTGTCCCCCTGGATGTGGACTCGGGAAGCCAGGAAGGGAGGGGCGAATGTCCTGGTGTCTTGAATGTTCAGGAGTCGCTTGGCTGGAGGCTGGCGGCTTGATCCAGCAGGCCTCCCCTGGAGTGCCACTTTCCCGGGAGTGTGGGTGGCCTGAGCTGCCAGCAGGTCGTTGGAGGGCCTGGGCCTTCCTGTGGGGCGGGCACCCCCGGGCCTGTGCCTGCCAGCCTCACCGGGGCGGTGCTGGCGTCTGCTGGCCTTGCAGTGACCTGAGACCCGGGAATCCGGGGGTGGGGAGGCTGTGCTCCTGTGCTCAGCCCCTTTACCCCTGGTGCAGGGGCCTCTGAGCAGGCAGGAGGAGAAAAGGCCACACAGCGGTAAGGACCCAAGCTGGGAAGTGGGTTATAAGAGGGACTCTACCTCTCTGGGCCTAATTCCCCCACCTGTGGAATGGGGTGAAGGGAGGCCCCGCATTCAGACATCAGAGGGATTCCACGAGTGGGACCCATGGTAAGGCACGCTCAGTGCCTGGCACGGAGCCACCTCAGTGCCCCAGTTCCTTCGCAGGGTCCTATTTTGCGTCCTTCCTGTCCTCCCCACCCAGCCCAGTGCGCCCTAGGACGGGAGGCCCTGTCTTATAAAGCACCCGTTACTGTCGTCGTTATTTATATTATCAGCAATCAAAATAAGGTGGCCCCATCCCATAAATGGGCACCCTTGTTCCTCTTCCAAGAGAAACAGATCGATTTGTTAAAACACAGGTATTTAGCCCCAGCTGGTGTCGCTCAGTGGATTGAGCACTGGCCTGCAAACCCAAGGGTCGCCAGTTCGATTCCCAGTCAGGGCACATGCCTGGGTTGAGGGCCAGGTCCCCAGTGGGGGCCATGTGAGAGGCAACCACACATTGATGTTTCTCTCCCTCTCTTTCTCCCTCCCTTCCCCTCTCTCTAAAAATAAATAAAAATAAAATCTTTAAAAAAAAAAAGCAACCAATGAATGCATACATAAGTAGAACAACAAATCAATGTTTCTCTCTCTCTTCCTCTTCTTCTCCCCCTCTAAAGTCAGTTTTAAAGAAAGGAAAAGCTAACAGCAGGTAAACCTGGATGGTCTTTTTCCAGGGGTTTCATTTCTGTCTTTACACTGTTTATTTTTCCCAGGTGCTCTCCTGCAAGCACCTAGTACCTTTCTGTCCCGTTCACCTTAACCGCTCGTTATAAGAGCCATGCACCTTGGCGGAGTGACCACGGGGGAGGTTCCTTACCCACGTGTGTTGTGACGCCCCCCTCCTGTGTGTCACTGACTGGATTTCCTGAACGTGGCTTCTTATCTGGTGTTTCCCAAATTTGGCCAGTCATTAGTGTCACCGAAGTCACGTACTAAAAAAGCAGGTTTCCGGCTCTCCCCGAGACCTGCCGAATTGGACTCTTCGGGGAATGGTCCTGCTGCAGCAGCTTCTGATTGCTTTATATGCTCACATGGATGGGCACAGCCAGGGACAACCTTACATAAAGGCACATTCGCGGTTGTGTCGTCCTGCTTCGGGCAGAGAACACTCCAGTTCTCTTGTGCCCGACCCCGAGAGCTCTTCTTTGGGTGTCTTGCTGGCATGTGTCCTCTGGCTCCCCCAGGGCTCCTGGAACCCCGTGTGGCAATAACTGCACGTGCACACACGGGGGCTTTCGAGCCTCCCTGTTTGGTTTACAAAAGTGAGTTCGTGTTAAGCCCCCTTTTCTCCATTTGGCTTTTCTCGTACTTTGCGGAATCTCTCCAGGCCACTGGCTCACGGCAGCTGGTTCCAAGTGATCTGGAGGTTTTCAACAAGATCCGCTGGTCAGTCTGGTCAGTAAGAGGATGGGATCCAGCCGGGAATTCCAGAATGTTCTTGCTGGAATGCAGGGGGGCTCCTGTGAGGGTGAATTAGCCATCTGTCAGCGTGGGTCCTGATCTCAGTGCTCAGTCTGCCTTGCTGTTTGATGGGGGCGGGGGCTGCCTGCCTTCCCCATGGTGGTTTCCCACCGTCTGGTGCCCACATGGCTCCTGGAGAAAGGCTCATCCACGGGCTGCCCCAGGAGCGGTGAAGCTCTGACCCCTGGCTGACTCGAGGTGGGGTTTTGGATGACGGGCCCGTTGTCTCCTTCCCCTGATCCCGGGGTTCCAGGAAGCCAGGCCACCTGCAGTAACTCCCTCACGTGGACCCTTTTAGGTTGAACCATGATTCCAGTGACAGAGCTCCGCTACTTTGCGGACACGCAGCCCGCGTACCGGATCCTGAAGCCGTGGTGGGACGTGTTCACTGACTACATCTCCATCGTCATGCTGATGATCGCCGTCTTCGGGGGCACACTGCAGGTCACCCAGGACAAGATGATCTGCCTGCCTTGTAAGTGGGTCACCAAGGACTCCTGCAACGACTCTTTTCGGGGCTGGGTGGCCCCTGGCCCGGAGCCCTCCTACCCCAACTCCACTATCCTTCCGACCCCTGACACGGGCCCCACCGGCATCAGGTACGACCTGGACCGGCACCAGTACAACTACGTGGACGCCGTGTGCTACGAGAACCGCCTGCACTGGTTCGCCAAGTACTTCCCCTACCTGGTGCTGCTGCACACGCTCATCTTCCTGGCCTGCAGCAACTTCTGGTTCAAGTTCCCGCGCACCAGCTCGAAGCTGGAGCACTTCGTGTCGATACTGCTCAAGTGCTTCGACTCGCCGTGGACCACGCGGGCGCTGTCGGAGACGGTGGTGGAGGAGAGCGACCCCAAGCCGGCTTTCAGCAAGATGAACGGCTCCATGGACAAGAAGTCGTCGACCGTGAGTGAGGACGTGGAGGCCACCGTGCCCATGCTGCAGAGGACCAAGTCTCGGATCGAGCAGGGCATCGTGGACCGCTCAGAGACGGGCGTGCTGGACAAGAAGGAGGGGGAGCAGGCCAAGGCGCTGTTTGAGAAGGTGAAGAAGTTCCGGACCCACGTGGAGGAGGGGGACATCGTGTACCGCCTCTACATGCGGCAGACCATTATCAAGGTGATCAAGTTCATCCTCATCATCTGCTACACCGTCTACTACGTGCACAACATCAAGTTTGATGTGGACTGCACCGTGGACATCGAGAGCTTGACGGGCTACCGCACCTACCGCTGCGCCCACCCCCTGGCCACGCTGTTCAAGATCCTGGCGTCCTTCTACATCAGCCTGGTCATCTTCTACGGCCTCATCTGCATGTACACGCTCTGGTGGATGCTGCGCCGCTCCCTCAAGAAGTACTCGTTTGAGTCGATCCGCGAGGAGAGCAGCTACAGCGACATCCCCGACGTCAAGAACGACTTCGCCTTCATGCTGCACCTCATTGACCAGTACGACCCGCTCTACTCGAAGCGCTTTGCTGTCTTCCTGTCGGAGGTGAGCGAGAACAAGTTGCGGCAGCTGAACCTCAACAACGAGTGGACGCTGGACAAGCTGCGGCAGCGGCTCACCAAGAATGCGCAGGACAAGCTGGAGCTGCACCTGTTCATGCTCAGCGGCATCCCCGACACCGTGTTCGACCTGGTGGAGCTGGAGGTGCTGAAGCTGGAGCTGATCCCGGACGTGACCATCCCGCCCAGCATCGCCCAGCTCACAGGCCTCCAGGAGCTGTGGCTGTACCACACGGCGGCCAAGATCGAGGCGCCGGCCCTGGCCTTCCTGCGCGAGAACCTGCGGGCCCTGCACATCAAGTTCACGGACATCAAAGAGATCCCGCTGTGGATCTACAGCCTGAAGACGCTGGAGGAGCTGCACCTGACGGGCAACCTGAGCGCAGAGAACAACCGCTACATCGTCATCGACGGGCTGCGTGAGCTCAAGCGCCTCAAGGTGCTGCGGCTCAAGAGCAACCTGAGCAAGCTGCCGCAGGTGGTCACGGACGTGGGCGTGCACCTGCAGAAGCTGTCCATCAACAACGAGGGCACCAAGCTCATCGTGCTCAACAGCCTCAAGAAGATGGTGAACCTGACGGAGCTGGAGCTGGTCCGCTGCGACCTGGAGCGCATCCCGCACTCCATCTTCAGCCTCCACAACCTGCAGGAGATCGACCTCAAGGACAACAACCTCAAGACCATCGAGGAGATCATCAGCTTCCAGCACCTGCACCGCCTCACCTGCCTTAAGCTGTGGTACAACCACATCGCCTACATCCCCATCCAGATCGGCAACCTCACCAACCTCGAGCGCCTCTACCTGAACCGCAACAAGATCGAGAAGATCCCCCCGCAGCTCTTCTACTGCCGCAAGCTGCGTTACCTGGACCTCAGCCACAACAACCTGACGTTCCTCCCCGCCGACATCGGCCTCCTGCAGAACCTCCAGAACCTGGCCGTCACGGCCAACCGGGTGAGTGGCCCCGCCCCGGCTCCGCGTGTGGGCTGGCGGGCGGGCTGGTCGTGGCCCCTGCTGGGGGTGCTCTGGAGGTCCCGTGTCTCAGGAACTCACCTGTGCTCCCCAAAACTGCCTGAGAGGAGCTTTTAAAAATTCAGGTTTCCCCAGCCCCACTCCAGACCGGCCAGATCAGATGTCTGGGGTTGAGAGCCTGTCTCCACCACAGACTGCGACAGAGTTCTCCTGCCAGGAGGGATTGTGTGGTCAGGTGGGGTCTGTCCCCAAGGTGCCCTTGTGTGGGTTTCTTGTAGGCAGGAGTGTGCGTGGGCAGGAGACCCAAGGCCTGTGATTTTCTCCCTCTGTCTCTCTGTCAGTGGGGTCAGGGGAGGCGGCACCCAGCCTGGAGCTAGCGGGATTGCCCTGGACCAGATCTGGAGCCAGAGCCCTAGTCTGGGTCCGCCAAGAACGAAATTATGTGGTAGTGGCGGCGGCCCACCGAGGGGAAGCCAAAATGCCTCCACACCTCCTAGCGCGCTGTCCTCGCCCCTTTCCCCACTGCATTTGGGGGCGGTAGAGGGCACAGCTGGGCTTGGTCAGGGCTGACTTGTCACCACCTGCCTCTGGAGAGGAAATTGTGCAAACAGTCTGGGGCCAGTAGCGTGGGAGGCCACGCCCTGGAGACAGTTGGCAGTCCCTGTGCCGTGGCCTCTGCGCACCAGTCCCCTGCCTGGCCCCGGAAGCCACCCACCCAAGGCCCCTCCACAGAGGTAGGTGGGTGAGGCTGAGGCAGGGCACCCCTGTGGCTTTGTGGTCTGGCCTCTGTGGTAGGAGCGAATCCACAGCGCTGAGGGGACCTCCCCCTGCCTGCCCCTCCTGGGGATCTGCAGGGAGATTGACAGTAGAAAGAACAGGTCTCTTCTGGGTCCCTGCTTTCAGGGTGGAGACTCGTACTGAGGTGGGTGGTGATGGAATTCTGTGGCCAGGGAGGGGACATCCAGGAGGGGGACGATTCAGCCACCACCTCTGTGTCTCCATCGAAGGCGATGGCCTAGAGCAGCCCTGCTGGTCAGCGAGCACTTGCCGTGTGTCAGCCCCGTGCAGGGCAAGTGTTCCTGGAACCCCCAGTGTCCCAGTAGCCCCAGACCCTGAAGTGCCCCTGCCTTCTCCAGTGTCACTCAGATTGGAGAGCCCAGGCATGCCCCTGAGAAGCAACCCCTCCCACCCCCCCGCCTCAGCCTCTCCGACTGCAAACCAACCTGTCTCCATATATCAGAGATGATGACAAATCCCACTTCCCTCCCCCAAGTTAGGACCGCTTGCGCCTGTGGGAATGAGCAGGGGAAGGTCAGATGCCAGGCCACCCTGCCCTGCAGAGTCCGCCCAGAGAGCCTGGGACAGGCTCAGTGATCAGGAAAACTGGGTTGCTGCTGAGAAGCCATATTTGGAGAGCCCCAAAACCCAGCCCCTTCTTTAATATGTGTAGGGGGACCAGGTGGCTCCTCCAGAGTGCAGCCCGGGGCCAGATTGCCCCTGGAATTGGGTCAGCTGTGGTCTTCCTATAACCCTTTGGGACGCTTGCTCTGTCCCAGGGGCTGTGCGGGCACTGGGGCTTGGTGTACCCTCCCACCCAGTGGAGAATGCGGCCAGCAGCCAGCCTGGCTCCCCATCCTGTCCCCAACCCCCACTTGCGCACCCCAGGCATGCCTGTTAGGTCATGTCCATAGGCTGAGGTCACCCCTCAGGAAAGGAGCTGGCAGCAGGCATGCTGTCCCCAGGAAGGAGACCCTCTGACACCCTGTTCATTGCACAGCTTAATCACGTCCTTTCCCCACCCCCTGGAATGCCAGAGGCCTTCTAGGGAAAATAGCTCCCTTGGGTCCGTCTTAGCCAGGCTCGTCCTCTTAAGCTGGAGCCCCCTCCATCCTCAGAGGCCCTGTGGTTCCTTGTGGGCCACCTTGGCCTGCAGGTCAAAAGGCAGGGCTGGGTACGGCCCAGCCCAGGCGCTCGACACTCATTCTCCCAGGTTTAAACTCCTGCTAAGGAGTTCCTGACAGAGCAGGCATTCTTTGCCCACTCATTCGGTCGTTTGTTCACTGACTTGGCAAGTGTTTTTCGAGCACTCTTGGTGTGGAGGTACTGGGGACACAGGGACAAGCGAGGCCCACGGCTGCCCACGCTGAGCTCACTGACTCAGAAGGAGAGACAGTGAGCACGGGATGACGAGAGCTCTGTGAGGCTCCTGGAGCACAGAGTGGCCTCAGCCCAGACTGACCCAGGGCTGGCGGCCTCCTGGAGGAAGGACATTTCGCCTGGCCCTGCAGGATGCGGAGGAGTCAGTCAGGTGAGAGGCGAGGAGGAGTTCAGCAGGCTCTGTCCCTGCTGCTACTGAAAGGGGTGAGAGAGAGCAGCGAGCCAGCCCTGGAATGTGGACTTTCCCCTGCAGGGCTGGGAGGAGCATCCTGTTCTTCGCAGTTCCCTTTCAATGACCGAATCTTTGTTTGTCTCATGTCCATTCCTCTTACCAAGCTAGACTCTCAAGACAGGGACCTCGGCTCTTTTCGGCAAGTGTTCACCGAATTCTTGCTGATTGAGTGGAGAGAAGGGCAAGCCAACTTGCAGTGTAGAGATTGCTCTTGCTGCAGTGTGGGGGTGGATGGGTCCAGGTGAGCAGGCAGGAGCTGATAGAAACCTGTGTGCAGCCCCAGGGGAGGGGGCATGCCTGCACTGGCAGAGCCACCAGGGACGGGGAGACACAGGGTTTCCCTGAGACTTTGGAGGTAGAACCCTCAGGATGGGGGCTGGGCTGGAAGTGGGGAGGAGGGAGCGGTCTGGGGTGATGTGAGCTTTCTCACCTGGCTGCCTGGGTAGGTGGATGGTCATGGGGCCAGGACACAGCAGGAGGCACAGGTTTTCAAGAGGGAGATTGTGTGTCCCATGTCAGGTGTCTGGGGCCCTGGGACATCCAAGAGGCCATGTTGAGTCAGCCTGAAGCTCAAGGTGTTGTTGCCCCAGGGTTTATGGGTGATGGGGATCCTTGGCAAGATCGCCAGGGAGAGAGGACGGCCAGGGGAGGAAGGAAGTCTGGCTGGAGCTTTCAGGGTGGACAGCGGAAGAGCAAGGCCAGGCAGGGCTCCTGGTGCGTGAAGGAGTCAGCTGAAAGAACCGGTTAGGGTCCAGTGGACTAGGAGTCCAGCAGTTGGTGACTTTGGCCAGAGTTTCAAGGGTGGATGGGGCGGAAGCTGGATCACAGTGGTCTGAAGAGAGATGGCCTCTTTCTGGGTATTTGTTGGGGAGTTTGGAGAATGATGGAGGAGCCCCAGAGGCTCCTGGGAGGTTGTCTTTTCCAAAGATCAGGTAGATCCGAGGCCACTTCTGTGGTGATCAGGGAGCCACTGAGGTCCCTGAGGAGGTGGGACAGAGCGGGGCTGGGGGTGATGTGAACTTCAGGCCTTCAGCGGAAAATTGACGTCTCGGGAAGAGGGACAGGTCCAAAGGACAGGTGTGGCCATGGCGGGGCACTGAGCCACCGAAGGCATCTTCTCTTGTTCTCTGGAGAGAGCTCACCGGCTGGGCGGGGGGTGTTCCAGGGAGGGGCTCTGCCTGTGAACCCCAGCTCTGCTCCCCATCGGCCGGAGCCTTCCCTGCTGCTCTGACCCTGTCTCTGTCATAAGAGGGGCCACTGTGCTGGGGAGTGGGGTGTCTGGAAGTCTCTGTGCCCCTTAGTACTGCTGGAGCCCATGTCCCCTCTGCCCTCTCGCCTTGATGTCCCTGAACTTGACCCTGCTGGCCTGGAGCCACCCCTGCTCCACCCCTGACCGTGGATGCAGCACTGGCAATTTTGGAAGCCATGTCAGGGTCTCCTTTAAAACAGCCACAGTGCCCCGCATAGCGTGGTCTCTGCCCAGCCGTAGTGTCGCTGATTTCTCTGTTGGCAGGGGCAAGTTCCTGGCCCGAAATGAGCATCCTCTTCCAAAAATGGCTGGAGAGAGCAAGAACCTATTAGGTAGAGGTCCAAGTCTGCCAGAAGGTCCCAGGCAAGAGGCACTTCTAGTCCAGCCTTTTTATTCTACAAATGGGGAGACTGAGGTCCAGGTGGACAGGGCCTTGCCCAGGCCTGCCCAGCCCACCACACAGACTGGGACCCCAGCGGGCTCCGAGTCAGAGAAAGCCAGGCCCACACCCCCCTTGGCCCTTCCTGGCTCCTCAGCATCCCATTTCACTTCTCCAGGCCTCAGCCTCCTCAGCAGGAAAATGGGGACAGTGACGGAGCGACCTCAGAGCCAGCAGAATCCCTCCTGCCCATCCCATCTGAAGTAGGTCGTTTCAGGGCAGATTGGCCCAGTAAGGACTCACAGCTGACACTTGCAGACAGGCAGGGAAGGAGCTGGCACCGTGGGGCTCTTCCCGTGTGCCTGGGCACAGCGGTCCCCCTCGGGCCCTGGGTTCGCTCCCTGCTCCCCAACAGTGCAGACACTTAGCAGGGCACGTGTCAAACCAGGTTCCGATCTTGGCTCTTCCATTTCCAGCTGTGAACCGCTGGCAAGTCAGCTTCTCCAGGGCCTCTGTGACCCCAGCTGAAAAATGGGACAGTGGTTACAGAATATTTACAGGTAGTTCCCAGGGTTAAAAGAATTCATGGTCTCAGTGCTCAGAACAAGCTTGCCTGTGGAGTGAGCTGCCAATGGGTGTTGCCCAGTATTCCCATTTTGCAAAATCGGAAGGGGACTCCGAGTGGCCGCTCCTGGGCTCCGTGCACTCACGAGCAGTCTGTGACTTGACAGATGAGGAAACTGAGGCCCCAGGAAGGGGGAGTGACAGAGCTGGGATTCTCAGTCCTCAGCAACATGTAGGGGTTGGAATTTTCTCAGCGTGCTGCTCTACTTCCATAAATTGTTCTCTCTTTTTTAAAAAAAGATTTTATTTATTTATTTATTTTTAGAGAGAGGGGAAAGGAAGGAGAAAGAGAGGGAGAGAAACATTAATGTGTGGTTGCCTCTTGCATGCCCCCTACTGGGAACCTGGCCTGCAACCCAGGCATGTACCCTGACTGGGAATCGAACTGGCAACTCTTTGGTTTGCAGGCCAGTGCTCAATCCACTGAGCCATACCAGCCAGCACTCATAAATTGTTCTTAAACCAGAGAGGACTAACTGCCTGGGTCCCAGTGAGCCTTGAGCAGTAGACGAGCGGGTGTGGTTGACAGAGGCTGGCCAGTGTGATAGGTTTCTTAGGGTGTCAGGTGTAGGAGACAGTGGGGAACAAGGTGGGCCCAGGCCTGCCCTCTCAGTGCCCACATTTCCAGGTGACAGGTGATGAAGCAATTTCACCATTGAGAGATCAGTGCTGTTGGAGGCACATGGGTGCCGTGGATTGTCTAGGAGGTGAGGGAAGGCTTTCTGAGGATGTGACTACAGAGCTGAGACCTAAAGTACTGGTGGAAATGAGCCAGACTCTGGGCCAGATTGTGCTGGGGCCAGGGCCCCAGGGAGCTGAAGTGGGCCTCAGAGAAGGTGCCTGTCCCCCGGGGAGGGAGGCAGGGGGAAGGGAGGCCTTGGACCCAGAGGCCCCCAGGCCTGAGCCTGCCCACCTCACTTTCCCCCCTGATCCTTCTGCTCTAGATCGAGGCGCTGCCCCCAGAGCTCTTCCAGTGCCGGAAGCTGCGGGCCCTGCACCTGGGCAACAACGTGCTCCAGTCGCTGCCCTCACGGGTGGGCGAGCTCACCAACCTGACCCAGATCGAGCTGCGGGGCAACCGGCTGGAGTGCCTGCCGGTGGAGCTGGGCGAGTGCCCGCTGCTCAAGCGCAGCGGCCTGGTGGTGGAGGAGGACCTGTTCAACACGCTGCCGCCCGAGGTGAAGGAGCGACTGTGGAGGGCCGACAAGGAGCAGGCCTGAGCCGTGGCGGCCACCGAGCGAGGGCCGCCTGCAGTGGCCAGCGGTGGCCCCACCGAGGAGGCCTCCGGCCCAGGAACCCGGAGACCCTGGGACAGCCACCCCAGCCCCTCGGCCGGGCAGGAGCCTGGGCTTGGAAGTGCGCGGGGCCAGGTGGCGGGACAGTGCCTGAGGGGCTGGCCCCTCTCTCCCTCTGAGACTCAGCCCCCAGGGCCGGCGCCTGCTGGGGAGACCAGGGACCTATAATCTGTCTGGAGCAGTGTTGGACAGTCGGCCTCCTCCCTGGAGGCCTGCTCTGCCCCGGAGGCTGAGCCGATGCCAGAGGTCCAGGAAGTCTCCATAGCTCTTGGTATTTATTTTTCTCCACCTCCCGCCCCCTCCCTCCTGATAGCTGACACATTCCCCAGAAGTTCAGCTCCAATGGGGGTGTTTAAGGAAGGGTGGGCTGTTCTGCTTTTCCTTTCGTGGCGATGCAGCCCGCGTTCAGTGCCCACGCAGGCTGGAGCAGAGCGGCCCGGGGCGCACCGGCTGCGGACGGCCGCCCCAGCGGAGCCGGGCTGCTCTGTGTTGGCATGGCCTGCGGGAGAGCAGGCCGCCACTGGAAAGGCCGGGCCTGGGGCTCGCCTCGTCAGTTTTAGAATTTTTTTTTAAGTAAGAACTTTTTTTTAAGCTTTGAAAATGGAAGGTTTGGGTATTAAAAAGAAAAACTTAAAAAAAAAAAATCCCAAAGACACTAAAGGCCAGTGAGCTGGAGTCTCAGGGTGGGCGCAGGCGGCAGGACCCTGAGCTGCGTGTCCTTCCCCCAGGGCGTCTCCCGGGCCGTGCGGCCTTGGTCCGGAGTCTGTTTGTTCCTCTCCTCCCTGCGGGTGGGGACTTCTGTTTTGTTTTTGGTGTCTTGTTTTCCTTCTCCTCCATGTGTCTTGGCAGGCGCTCATTTCTGTGGCTGTTGGCCAAAGGGAATGTTCTGGAGCTGCCAAGAGGGGAGGAGACGCGGGCCGGCCGATCCCGGATGAGCGGCGCTCCGTCCTCCCGTCTCTCATCGCAGTGTTAAGGAGCCGGGAGGAGCTGCCTCGCCTGGACTCTGCTTTCCCGCCTCCCGTGTCACAAGCCTGCCCAGTGCCGCCACTAGTCTCAGCTGCTTTCATCAGCCGCGTCCCCACCCAGTCCTTCCGAACCTGCCGGTGGGGGCAGGGCCGCCGGCGGGGAGCTGGCCCTGGGAAAGCGGGCCGCCTGGGCTTGGGTTCCAGTTTCTGTCCCTGGCGCCTGGTGGTGAGGAGCCACCTCGCTTCAGAGCAGTTAACTGGGTCCCCGCCTCAGATCAGTCACTTGGACACTGAGGCACTTGTAGCGTCTCTTGTCTTAACGATTCTGTCCACTCGTCCATTTGTGTTTTCTGCGGCGTGTCATCGGATGTGACCCTCAGAAATAACGCACACTAGCCCCCGGCAGCCACGAAGCAGTCCATTACGTGTGGGTCTGAACTTGTAGGCTCAAATATCAAATAAACCTACCACAGAAAGTCGTCTTCGGGGGTCTCCATGGGGTGGGGGCCTTCCCTTGGCTCTCGGAGGCCCACCGGGCCCTATGGGCTAGTTTGTTGAGGAACCATTTGTTGGGCACCTACAAGAGAGTGGGCTGCACCTCTCACCGCCCCGTGGACTGAGCTGGAAAGAGCACCTGCTACGTGTCAGGCGTGGCCAGGGGTTCCACAGCCAGCACACTCTGCCGGCCTGGGGGCCTGTGGTTTGGGCCCTCGTGAGCGAGGAGGGGGCGCTGGAATGGGAGCCGGCACTCAGGTCCCTGTCCCAGCTCGGTCGTCCGTGCGTGAGGCTGGGGAGACCCTTTCCTTCCCGCGGCCTCCACGGCCCAGTCTGTGCAGTGGGAACCTCCTCTCTCTGCTCTCCCCAGTCCTGGTCATTCCAGCAGCCAGTCCTCGGGGCTCTGCGTGGGTGGGGCTGGAGTGACCCTGGGAGGGCCTGATCTGCTCCCAGCCCCCGTGGGGGCCTACTGAAGGTGCTGGGGTCAAGGGCAGAGGCTCGGGGATCAAGAGCAGAGGCTTGGGGAGATGGGCAGAGCTGCCCTCAGGTCCTAGCTGTGCTGTTTTGTTTTTTAATTTACTTTTAGACAGAAGGGAACGGAGGGAGAAAGAGATGGGGAGAAACATCACTGTGTGGTTACATTTCATGTGGCCCACCTGGGGACCTGGCCTGCAACCCAGGCATGTGCCCTGACTGGGAATCGAACCGGGACCCTTTGGTTCGCAGCCTGTGCTCAATCCACTGAGCCACACCAGCCAGGGTGTAGCTGTACTGTTTTGATGTGTGGCCTCAGTGGCCTCAGCTTCCTCATTTGTAAAAGTCAGGATGGTGCTGGCAGCCTTGCAGGGTTGTTCTGAGGCTTACTCCTGATAACCATGCGGGTGGGCGGGGTTTTCAGCAGAGGCAGCGGGTCCTCGTACCCAGGGAAGGATATTGTCTTCCTGGGCCAGTGAGGCTTGTGCGGGGCCCGGGGCTCCTCTGGGACAGGCCAGAGCCTGTCCTTGCTCCATGGACTCTGAGCCCTCTAGGTGCCCTCAGGACTGAGCCAGGACCTTCTTCCTCTCTGCCCCTGACATGGGCTTCCTGGTGGGGAGCAGCTGGGGCTGGACCCCCCTCTAACTCCCCTCCTGAGGTCTTCCCCTTGGGTCTGGTCTGGCTGCTCCCTACCGCCTCGCACACCTGCCCCCACCCAGCCTTGGGGCTGCCCAGCACCCAGCACAGGGGTATGTGATCTGGAGCGGGTTAGCTTTGGGAAAGAACAAACACCACCCACCCACTTCTCAAAGCCTGAGCAAAATGAACAAACTGTGGAAGGCCCAGCTCCTCCCCCTCCTGCCCCTTCCCCCAGTATTCTCCACTGAAAGCCGCCACACTGGTGGTCTTTTCTCCGATTGCAACAGCAGTTTGGGAAACTTGGGGAAGTTCAAAAAATAAAATACCCTCACATTCTACCCAGAACAGCTTCTGCTAGTTTTCGGTGAAGCGTTGGTAAGGCATTCACCACGTGTCAGGCCCTGTGCCAAGCTCTGAATTAGAAGTAAAGTATCCGTCTTCCTCGTAAGAGAGACTTTTTTTTTTTTTAAAGATTTTATTATTATTTTTAGACAGGAGCGGAAGGAGAAAGAGAGGGAGAGAAACAGCAATGTGTGGTTGCCTCCCATGTGGCCCTCACTGGGGACCTGGCCCGCAACCCAGGCATGTGTCCTGACTGGGAATTGAACCGGGACCCTGTGGTTCCTAGCCCGCGCTCAATCCACTGAGCTAAACCAGCCAGGGCAAGAGATACTTCTGTTATCCCCAAATTACAGGCGGGGAAAGTGAGGCGGGGGGTGGGGCACAGAGCCCAGTCTCTCCCTGAGCCTCCACTACAAGCCTGTGGTGCAGTTCCCCGGGGAGCTGTCCGTCCATCGTGATGGACGCTCACCCTGCTCCTGGCGTACGTCTCTGTATTCATTGGGTGGCTGCACCCGAAGGGGCCGGGACAGCGAGTGAGCCAGCCAGCGGTTCTCGGCTCTGTTGCTTCCGCCAGCCCGCCTCTCCTGGCCTAACCCTGTGAACCTCTTGTCCCCTGGCCCTCCTGGGGAAGCTGGGACCAAGCAGCTACTCCCAGAGTGGTGGCCCAAAAAACAGTTTGACTCCGGGCCAAGGCTCCTGAGGGCTGAGCCAGCTGTGTCCCTGCACTCCTGAGACACTCTGTCCCTTCTCCATTCAGATCGGGTCATTTCAGGGAAGGCCAGCAGCCGTTTTCCAGAAGTTGGAGCCAGAATGGCCCATCTGCGGCTGAGCAGGGCTGGCTAGAAGGGTGGGTGAGCGTGCATGTGCTGTTCCACAGCCTCCCCCCACCCCATACCCCCTAACTCCAGACACCAAACCTTGGGCCTGGGTGCGGGAAGCAGGAACCCTGGCTCGCTCTCCCTCATGCCGAAGACCCAGGCTCCCACTCTCTAGCCCCTTCCTCCTAAGATCCCGCTTATCTTCTGCCTTCTCTGAGCTGCAGACTGATCTGTACACTCCCTTCCATAATCCTGCCAGAACCTGGAGTTTCAGAGCTGGGAACGGCCCAGACAGTTCCCTGAAGACTGCTTTTACCTTGTCAGTGCAAAGCCAGTGAGGGCCAGTCTGGTGTGCCTGTCCCTCAGACACCCCTGCACTTCCACCCCAGCCACACACCCAGATGATGCTGGTGGCTAGCGGTGGTGTGCAGGCTGGTGCTCAAGTGTCCTCTTCTCTGCCCAGATACTCCAGGAATTCAACTCCTGGATCCCCAGTAAGCAGCCAGCCCCAACCCCAGGCAGGGGCGGGGCAGGGAGGAGCGGTGAAAAGCAAGAAGGAAGTCAGGAAGGGCTCAGCCTGGGTTAGCTGGGAAGGTCAACCCTGGGGCTGGGGCTGGGGCTGGGGCTGGGGCTGGGGCTGGGGCAGGGGCAGAGGCGCCTCCCAGGGACGGAAGTCAGAGGAGGCCTGAAAAAAATGGGCTCAGCCTGGAGGGAGCCCAGGCTGGGCTGGGGTAGGGCTGGGGCGGGGATTGGGTTTGCTCTGGGTAGGGAATGATTAAGTCCTTCCGGGCCTCCCATGCTCTTTGCACTCTGCCCTCTTGACTTTTTTCCGCTCCACCCTGAGCACAGGCCCGAGAGCCACCCGACTGCCCAGCTTCCTCCTCATGGCGGGCCTGAGCCCTGGGCAGCTCCAGAAGGTAGGGAGCAGGGAGGGTCAGGTGAGAGTGGGAGGACCCTCTGGCTGGCACTGAAAGTGCTCCCCCGTCCCGTGAACTCAACCCCACTCCCTGCCGTTTTTTAGAAAAAGAAACAAGCCAGAGTGGCCGGTTCCCAACCACGACCTCTATCTTCTGCACACACAGCCTGGGGCATCCAGACCACAGGACGGGGTGGGATGGGAATGTGTGCGTCTGTGACCAAAACCCACAGTAAAGTCCCGAGAGCGGCCAGTCCCCGCCCAGATCTAGGCCTGCACTGGAGGGGCGGGGCCAGCCAGGGCCCGTGTTCTCCCGGAGCCTGGCTCTGGGGCTAGGGTCCCACATGCTTTGCAACACAAAAGCCTAACTCCTGGGAATCAGAGGGACAAAGTGTTTTAAGTGACGCAACCCTTGTCATTTGTTCCTGATGACAAGAGAAAAATGCAGAAAAATACAGAAAAGCTCAAAGAAGAAAATCTAAACGCACCCGTAAATTCTTACACTGACAGTATTTTGGTATACAGCTGTGGAATCTTTCTATAGCTTTCTGCTTATTGCGGGCTTGGCTAGGGTACTCCTTTGCATTTGGCTTTTTTCTTCCCTATCAGAAACATCTTCCCATGTCAGTCAATGTTTTTCTACCACGTGATGTTTTTCAGCTGTGTTGTGTTCCAGACCCATGGGACTTTGTTGGGCAAATCCCCGGTGCTGAGCGTTTAGGGTATTTCTGATTTATCGCTGTCATTAAACAAGCCTCAGTGAACAAA
The DNA here is from genome assembly GCA_004026765.1 of Micronycteris hirsuta. NCBI lineage: Eukaryota > Metazoa > Chordata > Mammalia > Chiroptera > Phyllostomidae > Micronycteris > Micronycteris hirsuta. Next base: position 21,546 of record PVJI01000313.1, on the reverse strand, counting down.
CATGCCCATACATTCATCTTTGTCCCCCTATTTGCTAATCCTCCAACGTCTTATCTCAAGAATTGTAGCAGTGTGTTAACGGGATCTCCGTGAGGCACAGTTGGCTGTGGGTGACCCGGCTCCCACGGGGGCAGTTTCGGCTTGATACTGAGTTGATTAAGTTTCTATCCTGCAGCACTGCCCAGAGGCTGAAGCGACCATGGTGGGTGGTCGTGAGTGTCCCCGCATCCGTGTGTGTGTGGAAGGCAGAACTGACATCCGTGAAGGATGGGGGGGTGGTCAGTAATGGGAAATCAGGCACTTCACAGTGGGTTCAGGGGGTGACTTTCAGTGCCCATGTTCAAGTTAAGACTTTATTTATATCTACACACAAACATGCAACTATTCTTCCCTTAACAGCCTCAGAGTCAGTGGACTGGACACACCTGAGAGTAAGCCGTGGATGTTAACTCCCCACTGCACTCAGGACAAAGCTCAGGTCCTTGAACAGCCTGGCCCCTGCCACCCTCCCACCTGCCTTGGACGCCCTCCCTCCCTCTGCTCCTAATTCCTGTGTTTGTCCTGAGCTCGGGCTTCACGCATCTTGCTAGTCCCCTTTAAATGTCACTTCCTCAGGGTTGCTGCCCTGAGACCTCCTGTCCTCCCCATCTGGTTCACATTACGCTCTTCTTTCGGTTCCAGCACTGCCCTCTGCCGCCTTGCACTCGGCAGTGTGTGACAGTGTGCGGCCCCGTGGGCCGGTCATTCCCTGTCCTGCTCCTTTGCTAGACCGTCAGCTCCCCGAGGGCACACATCCTGGCTGGCATGCTCATTACGGAATCTCCAGCTCCTAAAACCACGTCTGGTACACAGTAAATGCTTGATTGATTTTAGTTGAATAAATGCACAAGGTTGTATTCCGCTGTGACCCAGGCCCACTGGGCCTTCCTCCTTCCGTCATGCCAGCCAATGTTGATTGCTTATCACTGGGCACCAGACACTGGCCAGGGTGCGGGCCAGAGCAATGAGCAGGACACTTGGTCCTGCCTTTGGACGGTTCGGAGGACAGGGTCTGATCAGTTCTCACGGAGAGTGTCTGAGGGCTGGGGGGAGCCTGAGTCTCCCTCCTGCCTGCAGTTCCAGGACGATGGATTCCTGGTGCTGGAAGGGTTCCTGTCCGCCGACGAGTGTGTGGCCTTGCAGCAGAGGGTCGGCGAGATCGTGGCCGGGATGGATGTCCCTCCACACTGCCGCACAGAGTTTTCCACCCAGGAGGAGGAGCAGCTGCGAGCCCAGGTAGGTGCCTGGGGCAGGTGAGGGTGCTGTCTGGTGTTTGATGGGGGGTGCATTCCTCAGCCAGAGCAGCAGCCTGGAGGCCCACAGCTCATGCCAGGCTTCAGGCTGAATGCTTTAGATGCCCGTTTCCTGCACTCTTCACTGTGGGTGTGTACGGTCAGCACTATTGTCCCCATTCGACAGGTGGGGACAACAGGGCTCTGCTCACTTGCCCCAAACCACGGGGTGAGTCATAGATAGAGCAAGGATCGGAACCCAGGGGTATGTGACGCGAAGTCTGGACTGTTCCCTGCTCTCCGGAACTTCCTCAGTTTGCTCCTTCCACAAAAGGGCCCCCTGGTGGCCAGCGACCCAGAAGGAGCCAGGGGATGCCAATGGGCCTACCTGTGTGGGGCTTGTCCCCCAATGAGACTGGAAACTCTGCTCGTTTCCCTCCAGTGACCAGATACCACTCAGTGCAGTTTGAGATGGCAAAGTGGAGACTTGGGCATTCTCTCACACAGTTTTCTCAACCAGCTCCCATCCAACGGGTGGGCCTCACACTCACGCTGAGGAGCTCCTGCCACCTGGTGGACATAAAGGGAATCACAATAGAGGAGGCTGAGCAACCCACAGGGCAGGGACTTTATTTATTTAGATCTTTTTTTTTTTTAAGATTTTATTTATTTAAAAAAATTTTTTTATTTTATTTATTTATTTTTTAGAGAGAGGAGAAGGGAGGGAGAAAGAGCAATGTACGGTTGCCTCTCACATGGCCCCCACTGGGGACCTGGCCCGCAACCTAGGCATGTGCCCCGACTGGGAATCGAGCCGGGACCCTCTGGTTCCCAGCCCGCACTCAATCCACTGAGTTACACCAGCCGGGCCAGGACAGGGACTTTAGTAGGAAAAGGGTACAGAGTCAAAATTTCCTCTGAATAGTCAGTTTTATTTGTCAGCACGCCAGCCTTCTAGGTGGGGATAGCAGAGATGGGGATCCTGTGTCCAGCATCACTCAAAGCTCCTGTGCTCTCCAAGCTGCCTTCTGAGAATGCCCCAGGGACCAGTGAGGGGGTGGGGAGAGGACGGGAGAAACAAGAGGATGCATCTTGGTTGACAGGAGGGGCAAGACTTTACAGTTGGGAGTATGCAAAACACAGAGGTCATTCTTGTTATTGATTAATCATTGTATTATTTTGCATAAAACAACTGTAAACCTATTTCTGCCCCACCCTGTTTAATGCATGAGAAGAGCTCGCCAGAGTGCTTGTTGCTACTCAGTAAATCCTCAACAATCACTGCTGGTCCCAGGAAAGACCTGAACATTAAAAGAAAGACAAGATGAGGGAGCGCCCTGTCCAGTTCGCCCAGCTTACCGCCCTCCAGCTCTCATCATCTTTGAGTTGTTTTACAATTCAAGTGTGTGGTTAGGTCGCACAGCTCTGGCGGTGATGCACACATGTCTGCAGACGTGGGTAAGAACTGGGTCCAGCGGACGCAGCCTCCCCTCAGTGCCCTGTGCTGGTTACAGTTACCCAGAGTGCGGTCGTCGTCATGGCCCCGCGGATGGAGGAGTTTTGCACCAGCTTGTAAATTCGTTTCAGCATTCATTGTTGTCCACATGGGTGGGTTCGGGGACTTCTCCTTGGAACATCTTACTGGTTCCCTGGCGAATTAATGAGTTATGTAAAATCTGTGGCACATTTAGCATCGTTGTACTCCATGTTATGAATATCAGTTATGCTTCCCTGACTTGTTTTCCATCCCCCTTGACCCTGGAGGGCAGAGTTTAGAACATTGAAAAAATAAACTTTCGGTTTTCAGTGGCAAGGCCTTTAAAGGGGCCGGGCAGGTCACCACGTTGAGCCACAAAGACACAAGCAAGGGCGTGGCAGGGCTGTGTCCCTGAGAACCCAGGTTGGGGGTTGGTGCCACCCAACCCCACTCCGCACCATGCAGGAGGATAGGGGGATATATATAATGGTGGCCAAGGTGGCTAAAGCCACGTGAAAATGTGGGGTGGGAAAAACATCATTTTTATATGATGCTAAGGAATTTAAAACATGATATTAACAAAGAGGTTATTCAGAAAACAGAAAAACATTAGTAATAGCTTCTATTGGGTTGGCCAAAGAGTCTGTTTGTTTGTGTTTTTTCATAAAAGACACATTTTTCATTTTCCCTAGTAACTTTATTGATTTGGGTAGTTTGAGTGTGTTGGCCATCTCCCTCATGGTATGACGTTGATCTCTATTGATGTCTCAATTTGATCGCTGCCAACTTCAGCTAGTCTACCTGACCGTGCAGCATCGTCCAGCGAGAAATCTCCAGCAGGAAACTTCATAAACCACTTTTGACACGTTCGATCAGTCATATAGCACCTTCTCCTTATACTGACAAATCTTTTTTTTGCATTTCAGTTGTGTTTTTACCTTTCCTGAAATAACAAAGCATAATATGCCTAAAATGTTGCATATTTTCTTCCATCTTCAATATTAAAATGGCTACACAAAAGTTCCCCAACTTTAATGTTTTTTAAATGTGTGCTGATATGACAGCTGTCACAATACAATCTAACAAAATTGATTCCAATGAAGTTAAAGACAGCTAAGTGCTCCTAGAGATATCTTACCGAAAAAAAAATAAAGCTTTTTGACCAACCCCAATATTCATCAAGCATTTAGCCATACGCTTGCCCAGTGTTTTCTATTTAGCAATAGTAGTCATGATAATAATAAAAGCAGATATTCACATGCCACTTAACCTCATTCCAAGGACTGTTCTACTGCTTTCCATATACCTATTTGTAATCCCTACAACACCCTGTGAGACAGGCACCATTAATAGCCTCTATATTTTAGGAGGGAATTAAGCCCAGAGAGGTTCAGTATTGTGGTGTGGCCACACAGCCACATCAGTGGCAGAGCTGGGATTCAAACCCCAGTATCCTAGCTCCAGGGTCTCTGTTCTCTCTCCTCGGCTCTGAGTTTCAGCTTCTACTTAAAGCCTCCAGCAATCCTGGGGAAGTCAGTTCTGGCATTTAGTCCCCTTTGCAGAGGAGGAAACTGAGGCTTTGAGAGGGGACACAAGTGGCCCAAGGCTCTCTGGGCACCGCACCTGTGTTTCAAGCCGCACCCTATCAAGGGTGAGTCATGTGACTCAGAGGTTTCTATGAAATTCTTGCTTGTAGCTTCCAGCTGTGCTTCCGGGCCCTTAGGGTTCCCGTTCCTGTCTGCCTTGGTGGGCAGGTTTGGGGAGCACCAGAGGGGTCTGGAGCTCTGTGAGTGGGATTCACCTGAGTCCTCTTCCCGCCTGGTGAGGCCCAGCTCTGACCCTGTGACGCGCTCTCAGTTCCTCTGATGTCCCCTCCACAGGGCAGCACAGACTATTTCTTGAGCAGCGGGGACAAGATTCGATTCTTCTTTGAGAAAGGCGTTTTTGATGAGAAAGGTTCGGAGCCGGGGCCCTAGGGGAGGGGGTGCACCTGACGAAGATGTCTGCCCCCAGGGCTGGGGTGGGTGGGGCTGTGAGGTCAGTTTCCCGGGAGAGGCTGGGCTCCAGGTTTCAGCCTTTACCTGTTCCTTGTGCCGCAGGAAATTTCCTGGTCCCTCCAGAGAAATCCATCAACAAAATTGGCCACGGTGAGCAAGCACGTTGGGGAAAGGAACTGGGTAAACTGAGGCCTAAAGAGTTTAGTGATGTTACTCAAAGCCCGCAGTAAGTTAGCGGCCCAGCAAATGGCATTTCTGACTGCAGCATATGCTCCGGCCCTGCTCCTCTGCATCTCATGATGCTAATCACAAGGCACTGGGAAGAGGGGTCCACAGAGCCCCCCACGCCCCACAGGTGGGCACAGCAGACACCTCAGCTCCCTCGGCCTGGGGATGACCCAGGCCCTGGGGGTGCTTCCCGGAGCCTTCTTAAGGAGCACCTAACATGTTGGCATGGTCCCTGTTCTGAGGCCCCACACCAAGCTAGGAAATTCTTTTTTTTCCCCCCAGAATGACACATTATAATTCATTTTGTAAACTGCTTACGTTCAAGCTTGAAGTTATATTATGGTAGCTTTGTGAAAATTTTGTTGTAAAATACATATAACATAAATGTTACCACTGTAACCGTTTTGGAGTGGCATTAAGTACATTCACCCCTCACTGTTTTTGAGGTATAAGTGACATGTGGCATGTCCACCCTGGCCTCCCCACCCCCTTCCACTTTCTGTAGTAATGACATAGCGAGTAACGAGAAGAGCGACTCTCTCGTGCAGGCCCTGGGCTGTGGCTGCCCATGAGTAGCCCTGGAGTCCCAGGCAGCCCGGGAGGCGTCCCAGAGACAAAGTGGCAGTGTTGAAATGGCTACCAAGTGACAGGCCCCTTGGAGCGCTTTGTCCTCTGGGGAGTGGGGAATCGGGGCTGGAGTGAGGCCCTCAGATGGCTGGAAAGGTCAAGAATAAGGTCACAGGTGGGATGGGGCCTTGGATGGGCTGAAAGTGTTTGTGGGGCCCACTCCTTGGTTATAAACGAGCAGAAAGCTTAATGTGCAGGAGACCCGCGCTCGAGAGGCCTGAGTCTGGATGTCCAGGGCTGGGCGTGGGGGGGATGCGTGGGGGCCGGCGCATCAGCCCACCTTTGTCCCGCAGCTCTGCACGCCCACGACCCTGTCTTCAAATGTGTCACACACTCTGCCAAGGTGCAGGTGAGCTGAGGTGGAGGCGAGGGGGGTAGATGGGCCATACGTGAGTGTGGCCAGGCTGACAGTGTGACCTCTGTCCCCTTCCAGGCCTTGGCCAGAAGCCTGGGCCTCCAGATGCCCGTGGTGGTGCAGAGCATGTACATCTTTAAGGTGAGCTCCTCGGCCTCCCCTGCCTCAGTTTACCCTCTGTAAAATGGGCAGAGTGCTCAGGCCACGCCCCTCCCTACAGTGAGCCAAAAGCTGCTTCCCATAGGAGTTACCGAGTTGGGAGAGGAACACGTAAAACTGGTCTTGTCTGGCTAGCGCCCCTGGCACTCAGTCAGCACTCAGTCAAAGCCAGGTGAGAGTTGAGAAGGGGCTCCCTAGGCTGACGTCTTCCCTTCACTGGCTATTGAAATGCTCTGCCTCCAGCTTTCAAGGCCTAGCTCAGTACCACCTCTTCCCAGAAGCCTTCCAGCTCCCTTGGAAAGAGAGGGACTGGCCTGGGTCTTAGCCTCTCCTGCTGCCCTTCACTTCTGTCTTGTGCTTCGCTAGGCATGTGTGTGGTCAGACTGGGTGTGCCCTGGAAGGCAGGGCGGTTTTTCTCTTTGCAGCCCTCCTGGGCCTGGCACACGGTAGTTGCTCGTAGACAGGTGCTGATGTGAAACCCTTGCAGATGCACACTTGTGGCCAGGGAAGAGCTCGCACAGACTCAAGAGTGGGCCCTGCCCCGTCCTGCCCTCATCTGGTCTCATCTGGCCCTTCCTCTCTCTTGCAGCAACCTCACTTGGGCGGCGAAGGTGAGCCCGGAGCAGACTGCAGACCCAGCAAAGGCCATGGCAGGAGATCTGGGACATTAGTGGTTGTTGGGTCTTTGGCGGGAGGGAAGGCACCTGCCACACTGTCCAGAGGCCAGGCAGGGGAAGTCACCTTCCGTGCCTTCCTGGACCTGTGGCCTGGGAGGGTGTCCTGGAGTCCTGGGCCCACGGGTTCCTGAACCTGGCCGCCACTCTGAGTGGGTTAAACACACAGATTCCTGGGCCCCATTCCCCAAGCTCATGAGGCGGTCTGGGCCCGGGAATCTGTATTTTAACAACTGATCCATCCTTGGAGGACTGATTCAGCATAGAAACTGATGATCACCCCATTTCACCCCACTGGGTGCCCCGATACCCTCAATGGCCTCCCTCAGGGACGACTCCACTTCTGTTCAAATACCTCCCATGGCAGGGAGCTTACCCCCCACAGGCAGCCCTTGAGCCCAAGCTGGCCTCCTTGTGACCACCTCTTCCTCCCCCCATTTAGCCAGAGGACAGTCCCCAAAGGGACGGCCATCCCCTCCCCAAGTCCAGCACCCCCACTTCCTTCAGCCATTCTTCCTCCAAACATTTTGAAACACCCACCATTAGGGCGCCTTCCTCTAGACACTCCTGATCAGCAATGGCCCTTTTAAAGTTTGGTGCCGAGAAAACACACAGTGCCCCAGGAAGGAAGGAGGTGACAGCAGCACCCCCTTTCCTTGGTTGTTGCTGACAAAGGTCTCTTGGTCAGCGGTCCCCCCAACTCTGCACTCAACTCCCCGGTCTTACACCATTGGGTGAACCACCTGGTGACTGGAGGTGCTTGTCCCTGGGTAAGGACGGTGGCCTTCTTACCTGGCTGGAATTAAACAATAGCAGCTACTTTGTATCAAGTAATTACAATGTCGGTCCTGTCCTGGCACTTTTCACGCCTCATGGAATCCTCCGGCAACCCCACGAGGTTGATGATTGTTGGGGCCGCTTTACCGTTTAGGGAATCAAAGCTCTGAGAAGTGAAACCTCTGGTTCCCAGTCTCTGGGCCAGGAACTGGTCGATCCTAACTGATCCCAGGAAGTCTGGGCCTGGATGGCGTGGGAAACAGGGCCCAGGTGAAGCGGGGCTGGGTTCCTCATGCCCCGGCGGGCCTGCTGCAGTCTCCCCTCACCAGGATGCCACCTTCCTGTACACGGAGCCCCTGGGCCGGGTGCTGGGCGTGTGGATCGCGCTGGAGGATGCCACGCTGGAGAACGGCTGCCTCTGGTTCATCCCTGGCTCCCACACCAGTGAGGACACCTGTCTCTCCCTGCCCCCGTATGCCCTGCCCACCGCGGGAGAGGGACCCAGAAGAAAAAGAGAGGCTGAATGCTCTGTCTTGACCCGCAGGTGGAGTGTCGAGAAGGATGGTCCGGGCCCCTGCTGGCTCGGCACCTGGCACCAGCTTCCTGGGGTCAGAACCAGCCCGGGACAGCAGCCTGTTTGTGCCCACACCAGTGCAGAGAGGTAGGCGGGGTGCAGAGGACAGGACGGCAGGGCCCTGCAGCCGTGCCCGTGGGTCTCTGCTTGGTCTGACCGCCCTGCTCACCTGAGGGCTGCGAAGTCACAGGATGAGAGACGGTCACTGGACATGGGGAAGTTAGGCAGCAGCGGGATTAAGAGCAAGGTATCCCAATCAGGCTAGACTCCAGACTTGGCTGCTTCTGGGCTCTTTGGGCAAATGACTCTCTCTGAGCCTCGGTTTCCCCAAATGGAAAGCAGGGAAGTCAGTGAAATGTCGTCTCTAAGATGTTTACATAGAAACTGTGGCAGATGCCAACTATCAGTGTCTCCTCTTCCTTTTGGAAAAGGGGAAACTGAGGTCCAACTTAGCATGTGATGGCCAGGTCCCGGCCAACTGGCACAGCTTCCGCCTGGTTCTGCAAACACCGCAGAAGGCGATGCCCTCGTGGAAGGCCAAGGGCACAGCAGCAGGGCCCAGCCCCTGGGGAACCCGTGCCTCGCAGCACAGCCTCCAGTCCTGGGGCAGGACGCTGACTCCCAGGCTTTTAGAGGTGGGGATGGGGATGAGTCGACCACAAAAGTGCTTGAGTCTTGGAGGGTCCTGTGTCCCTTCCTGACCTGCTGTGTCCCTGTCAGGGGCCCTTGTCCTAATCCATGGAGAAGTGGTGCACAAGAGCGAGCAGAACCTCTCCGACCGCTCGCGCCAGGCCTACACCTTCCACCTCATGGAGGCCTCTGGCACCACGTGGAGCCCGGAGAACTGGTAGGTGGCAGGCAGGGTGTGTCCCAGTCTCCCGAAGAGGTCCTGGAGGCTGGGGGGAAGCAGTGATACTGACACCTCAAGGTCATCTTCTGTGTCCTCTGCAGGCTCCAGCCAACAGCTGAGCTGCCCTTTCCCCCACTGTACACCTAACGGCTCCCACAGGGCTGGGCACCGTCCCCTCCCAGGAAGCTGTGGGCTGCAGACACCGGCACCGCGCCTGACCGCCCAGCGGCAACGGGGAAGTCACATCCTGCAGGTGTCTGTGCCCCTCAGCCCTGCAGACAGGCAGGCCAGAGGTGGCGGCCAGGCAGCAGGGGCCCAGCTGGGTGCCTTTCCCAAGATGTGTCTCCCCCCACCCCTCCCCAATACAACCTCCCTCTGGAGCAGTGACTTTCAACTTTTTTCATCTCATGGCACAAATAAACTGATTACGAAAATTCTGAGGCACACCAAAAAGAAATTTTTTTGAGGATCTGACAAAAAAATAGGTGTAATTTTGATTCATCATACTGGACGGCTGTTGTTGTACTGGCTGTTGTCGTGTTTTAGATTTGACAATCTGAGGGGAAAGAGGTCCGTGCCCCTGACTAAACAGTCAGGCGTTGCCTGCTTTAAAAGCTTGGGCTGCAACCAACGGGCTGAAAATCGCTGCTCTTAGAGGTAGCCTCTCGGTTCTCGCTACTTCTCTGGTAGCTTCTTACTCTTGTCTCCTCCCAGATAGAACTCTATTATGGTGCAAGATGTTGAATAAAAATGGCTTCCAAATGCAGCTTCTTGATCCTTCTGTCCCACGTAGACTCGTTCTCAAAGTGAGGGGCCTGCTAAAGATCATCCCAGGTACCCCAGCCCCGGCGGGTGAGGTCTGTGGTTTTCCTAACAGCAAGTCACATTCAGCTGGCACTTGCTCGCTCTGTCAAGCGCTCTCCATGTGTATCTCATGGAGTCCTCACACCGATGGACCACCCACGTTTATAAGTTAAGTGACCGGTCCAAGTCACACAGCTGTTCAGTGAGCCCAGCCTGACGCGGAGCCCATGCTTCTCACCTTGGGGAGGGGAAATACGACCAGGGCTGGGAATCCAGTTGCCGATTCTGGTTCTGGCTTTGTGACCAAACAGCTTCCAGGTCTCAGGCCAGGCCCTTCCTCTCTCTGGGCCTGACAAGAGTCTCCCTAGGTCCCCTCCTCTTGGGCGTGCGTGGCAGGCACCCAGACGTTCTGCAAGAACTACTAAGTCCTTGGGGTGGTGAACACACCATGCAGTGTACAGATGATGCGCTGTGGAATTGAGCACCCGAAACCTGTGTAATTTTGTTAACCAGTGTGACCACAAGAAACTCAATGAAAAGGAAAAAAAGGAACAACTACCAAATCCATAGCCTGTTTAGCCAGGGGTTGCAGTCAGGGACTATTAGCTGATTCCAGCACACAGATGTGTTTTTGTCTGGGCCTTGGTGTTTTTATAAAAACTTTTTAAAGACTTTATTTCTTTATTTTTAGAGAGAGGGGAAGGGAGGGAGAGAAACATTCACCAACCAGTTGCCTCTCGCACGCGCCCTACCGGGGACCTGGCCTGCAACCCAGGCACGTGTTCTGACTGGGAACTGAACTGGGGACCTTTCAGTTCACAGGCCAGTGCTCAGTCCACTGAGCCACACCAGCCAGGGGTGTAAAGACTTTTTACAATCAGGAGATTCACGTGTCATATTTCTCAGCTTCCTGGAAAGAACAGGCCAACAGCATGGGCCTGTGGTCTAGCCCTCTGACGGCCGGCTGCAGCTGCCTCCTGAGGCACATGTGCTCTGCCTCTCACCGCTCCTGTCCTCCTCCACTGCATCATCTCTCTGGCCTCAGTGGCCATGAGTTTGTGACCTTGACCTCCCACTGTATGCGTGGACAAGCCAAGGCCCAGAGGACAGAGCCCTTTCTAAGGCCACAGCAAGTCCAGGCAAAGCCGCTGCTCTCTCCCTGACATTTGCCGCCTCCTTCAGCCAGCAGAAGGGAGTCCGAGAGGAGGGAGGGGGTTTGTCATCTCTCCTCGGAGCCCCAAAGGAATGCCTCGATACTTTCCTCTGAGGGAAAGGCTGTGGCAGTGACTCCATGAGCTCCCCAGAGTTCCAGTCCTGGCTTCTGCCTTAGTGGGCAAAGGTTCTCACCTCTTCCTGCTAGGCCCCTCCCTGCCAGGCTGGGTGAAGTGGGGAGCAACCTGCTCCTCTTCCCCGGCCCATCCTCACACGCATTAAGTCGGTCCCACGCCTCCCCTTTGGCACTTCCTGACCCAACTGGGAGAATGCATTTGGCTATTTTCCTCTTGGGTTCGTCTCCAAATAAAGCTAAGGGCACTCTGGTCTCCAAGTGCAACCCATAAAAGTACAACAGTTGGCTTGCTCAGAGTAGGCGTGGCCTTGGGCAATAATGACACTTTCCCTTACTGGTCGGTCATGGTGTCTGGGCCCTGGGCTGGATGCTGTACACACCTCACCTCACCAGATTCTCACAGCAACCTGTGAGGGGCAGGCTCTTTTTATTCCCATCTTGCAGACAGGAGAATTGAGGCCCAGAGTGGTTAAGCCACTCACACAGTTAAGAAGTGGTACAGCCAGTTTAGTTTGACACAGAACCTGACTTGTTAACCATTATGCAATACGGCCCCCAGGGTCCGCTCCAGCCCCTCTGAGGATTGCAAAGTGTGTCTGTGTGGGGGGGGCCCTATAGCACACTGAAGTTCTTTGAGTTGTTGCTCTATCCTTTAAGCCTTTTTCCTTTTTAATATCAGCAAAATGAAGACCACAAGAGCTTTAATTTTTATTCTGATTATGAATCAACTGGAAAATCAAATCTGTTTCTCACCCCTTGGCTCTTCATGCCCAAGGGGCTGGCTGCTGCGGGGCCCATCCATCCTCCCCACGTGCCTGTTTCCTCCATTGCTGCCGCACCCCAGCTAGGCCATCAGCAATATCAGGAGGTAGAGAGGCAAAAGGAGGTTGTCTATTTGCGTAGTGTATGCTTCCAGGAGGGACACCACACTGATGGACCCCAAAATCCAAGCATAACTGTGGTTTAGGTCCACTTCACTGTCAAAGATTAAGATCAGAGCTACAGAAATGATCTGGGCAAATATAGATGTCATGGTCCCCTCGAAAGTCTTTTTGGTTCCAGGCCAGCGGATCTCCCCCATGGTGCTGCCAAAGATGGAGGCCACAGTGTCGCCCACACCCACAGACAGGACTCCGGCATAGGGGACTAGGGCCCTTGCTCCCCCCAGACTACCCTTCTGTGTACAGGGCCTGGGTATTAGCCAAATGGGAAGAGACATGCCCAAGAGCAGGTAGATGTGCGTCAGGATGAGCGGTCCACTGTCTCGTTCATCCAGGAAGAGGGAGAGGAGGCTCCGCAGAGTGTGGCCAAGGGGTTTAATGCGGAAATAGCGCACATACTCTAGGAAGATGAAGACAGCCAAACATACAGTGGCGGCCACGTAGAGGAGTGGTCGGTCAAAGATGATACCTGGGACGTAGGTGGCTACCACAATGAAGTGGAAGTACTTCCGGGCAATGGTGGGGGCCTGGTGCTTCTTTGATTCAGAAGATGACCGTCTAGCATTCTGGTGCAGCACCACGAGGCAGGCAAAGGTGGCCAGCAGAGACCAGTAGGCTAGGAGGTAGATGCGGGTTTCCGTCTGGAAGAGGAATTGAAGAAGCCAGAGCAGGGGGTTCCTGTGGATGAGCCGATGCAGCCAGGGAAGAACCACGCCAAGGCCCAGCACACAGGTCATAAGGTGGAAGAAGATGGAGGAGGCCCAGGTACCTGAGTCCATGAAGACAAAGAGGGTGCTGAAGAAGATGCCCATGAGTACCATCACTATCACTACCACCAGCAGGAAGAAGTCCACTGGGTCGCCCTGGTTTTCCACCACAGTAAGAGAGCGCTTGATGAGCTGGTTAAGCATGAAGCTGATGCCACTGAGCACCAGCAGTGCCTCCCCAGGAGTGAAGCAACGGGGCAGCAGGTACAGCAGGATCATGTTGAGGTAGACGAAGATCAACAGGACCTCCAGGACCTCGATGACCTCACCCACACTCAGTGAGTGCTTCATGATATAAGTGATGACACACCCAGCTAAGCCTGAGATGACACAAGTGTTGGTGGGCACTGGGCGCGTGATGCCCAGTGCCAACACTGATGAGAAGAGGGCGACTGCCATGCCAGTGGCTGCCACCACAATTCCAAAGCGCTCGAAGTATGGGCTTCCAGCAGCCTGGCAGCGCTCCTTCATGACCAGTCCGAGCAAAGGCATGACCATCGAAGCGGGCAGGAGGCCACTGTTCGCGGACATCCGGAACTGGAAGACGGCGCTTCCCTGCTGCAGCAGCCGGTCCCACTTGTACTGAACATAGAAGGCCTGCACTGCGAGGGCCACGGCGCACCACGAGTATCGGTCCAACACGGATGCGTGAATGCTCAGCACCACTGCAAACACCACTGCCGCCTCTGCCAGCACCGACCCGCTCAGCGGAGCTCCGGTCCCCGGAGCCGGGGAAGCGCGTTCTCGGGTCATGTCTCTAGACCTGGGACCCCGGACACACCGGGGTGACTAGGGACGCCTTAGACTCTGGGCCCCTCAAGCCCTGCCAGGCAGAGAGCAGCAGCTTCACCTAACCAGCACCTTCCCTCTCCGTTGTTCAGCTGCGAGGGCGCAAGCTCCACTGCAGGGCTTGATAGCTGGTGCCCGGTCACGCTCCACCATCTCCCACCTACGGCACAGAAGTCGCCGCCCTTCCGCCTTCATCGCACCCTCGATTGCCCTAGACACGGGTTCTTAACCTCTCTGGGGCTCGCCATCTTGGCCCCGCCCCGCTGTCACGTGACGGAAAGCCCCGTCCACGCGCCCGTTTGGAAGCGGGCTGTCACGTGGGCACCCCGCTTGGGGGCGGGGCTGGCGCGCGCGCGCGCGCGCGAAGATGGCGGCTGCCGCCGGCGAGCCGTGTGTGAGGTGCGGAGCGGGCCGAGTCAGCCGGGGTGGCTGCGAGGGGCTGGGTGGAAGCCGAGTGGAAACGGGGCGGGAGTTGGGGGCGAGATGTGGCGGTAGTGGCGGGGCGAAGTCAGAGTAGGTGAACGGGCGCCGAGACGGGAGGCGGTTACGTCCGAACGGTCCTCGCACGCGGGGATCTGAGGCGACTTCTCCAAGAAGGGGGCCGGTGCCTCAGCCTTTCCGTCAGCGCCGGCCTTCGGCGTCCTCACCCAGTCTCTTTCCCTTCCTTCCCTGTCCCTGGTGGGCGCTTTCCTCGGTCTGCCGCCTTCCCCTCGACCACGCTTCCTCGTCCGGCGTGACGCTCCTTGGAGGCGCTTCGCAGTGGCCCGGGGGAGCCCCCACCCGCGACCCCGGCGTCTGCCCAGGTGTCCTCCTTAGGAGGTGTTTCGGGTGGCGACGCGCCACCTCCCCGCAGTTTGCGTCCTCTTCCTCTTCGCAGCCTTTCATTCAGGCACCTAGTCACGTTCTCAGGGGACGAGCCCGTCGGCCGACGAGCCCGACCCTCCAGGAGGTGCCCGGCACTGCCCGGGGCTCCGGGGACGAGGCGCCGACACGTTAAACAGAAAGCGACGGTCTCGCTCGCAGAGCGCCTCCCGGCGCCGGCCGCGGGGGCAGCGCGTTCCGCGCGTCGCGGCTGGGTTTTCGTGCCCCCGGGGGCACGGGCTGTTTTGCAGATGACTCACGCACGCAGCTCGGGGCCAGCCGGGTGGTGAGAGCGAGGGTGCAAACCCAGCTGGGCCCGGCCCCGCGGCTTGCACGTCCGTCCTCCGCGTCGCAGCTCGCGGTGCCTTCCGTTCTGCCCCCACCTCCCTCCTCCAGTTAAACGTCTTGTCACTGCCGCTCCCTGGGCCGCTTTCTCGTCTTGCCCGCCGCCCTGGCCGTAACCCCCGGAGGAGCGTGCGATAGACGGGCTTCTCCGACGCCACGCCCTTCGCCCGGCGGCTGTGCGGAGATGTAGTTCCTCGGAGTTTCCGTCGGGCCGGTACGGAGCTGGGAGGGCCCGCCCCCGCCCGTTTTTCCCTCCTCCGCGGTTCCCTGGCCGCTGTCGTCTCGGGCAGCGGTGTGGTCACTGTGCCCTCCTTTTCTTGGGGTTATTTCCCAGCCCCTGCGGAGCGTGGGTGAAGCCGAGCTCCTGTAGGGGAGGGCGTGCCCTTCGGTGAAAGAGAGCGAGGGAGGAAGAGCGCTGGGTGGCGTGAGAGACGCTTCGATCACCCCGGGACGCCTCCCGAGCTCGCACTGGAGAGGGAAGGAGTGGCACGAGGGTTCCGGACGCCGCTTTGCTCGTGGCCCGCGACAGGAGAACGGTCTTCGTAACGGCTGGTATCGGGCTGAGCAGCGCCCTCCTGTTTGAAATGCCTGCAGGCCTGGACTGAGAAAACTTGAGTTTTCGTTCCCGGTGCCCGCAGACACGCAGATGACTTCAGACAGGCCACTGTCACGCTCGAGTTGGTGACTCCAGATGTGAGTCCTTTGCAGAGTAGTGTCGAGGCGGCTCCGAGGCCCGTGGGAGAGCCGTTGCCTGTGTTAGCGGGAGCTGGCACCAGCCAAAGCTGGAGTAATACTCTTAAGTCACCCAGGGTCCTCAGAAGGCAGGCAGGGTTTGGCAGAAACGCGGTTTGAATATTGGCATTTTGGGTATCTGATGTGTTTAAGAAGTCTGGGTGGTGTACCTGTGCTAAAAAAACGTGGTTTGCAAAGCTCGCTGCTGGGCTTCAGTCTCTGTTCACGCGGGAGAGGTGTAGCTCACCTGTGGAGCGAGGGCATCCAGGGGCAGTGACGGTGACTGTATGTCATCTGCGCATGGAATAGACTCTGTTCTCAGACGGGCTCGGCTGTCCCAGCTTCCTGCCACGAGGACACGGTGGGAGAGACTGTTACTACTCCGGACCTCCCGGTGGCGTCTGCCCGGAGGGTTGCAGCCACAGGGGCCTCTCTGGGAGGATCACGTCCGTTTCCATGAGCGTCAGGTCTTTTAGGAATGGACTTCCCTGTCGGATGAAATTTTAAAGCTTTACCCTGGAGGCATGTTATTTGGTTTCTGTGCCTTAGTTTCTCCTCCAAATACTTAACTCAGATTTATTTATTGTGCAAATAAATGAGGGACACATGTTTTGTTTATGAAAATGCATATAGAGAATGTTTCTGTGAGGCTTTTGGCTTGGATGTCACAGTTCCAGCCATGTCCTGTCTTGGGAATCACGCTGCTCACACTGGCGAGTCCCTGTTTGAGGTGAAGTCTTCCATTGATCCTTGGGTCAATTTCCAGTGATTTCTCTCTTCTTGGACTTTTTTTTTTTTTTTTTTTTGGTCTTAGGTGACTATATGTTAGGATTAAGCTCTTTATTATTTTCTACGTTTTTGTGGTTGTGTAGTGTGTGCCTAACGTCTTTTGTCCTTCCCAGCATCACGTGAATGCGTATCGTGAAGGTCTGGGTTTATTTGTACTCCCACTTTTCCTAGATCAGTGAGTGTGCAGGGATCGAGGGGCCAGTGACACTCATTTGCACAGGGATTCCCTTCCTGTTAAACTGCCACTTTCTCTTTTATTCTGCCTTTTCTTGGCACTTCTGCAGATACTTGTTTTTTCTAATTTTCCTCTTCCAATTAGATTGCAGGTCTAAAAGGGACTTAGGTCATCCTCCTTCAGCCTTTTGCTTGTTTGTAGGATGAGTTCCTGGGTGCCCCTCGAGGCGGTGTAATGTAATGACTAAACTCTGCAGTCGTGCAAACCTGGGTTCAAGCTCTGGCTCCATCATACACTGGCTTTGTGATCTTAGGCGAGTTCCTCAACCACTTTTAACCCTTAGTTTCCTGATGGGATAACGGGGATGATCACAGTGTCTGCCTCATAAGTTGTCTGTGGTCAGTAAGACGAGATGTTGAGTACTTAGCGCAGTGCCTGACGCACTGCAGTTGGTCAAATGTTGGCTGTTGTTATGATCAAAGACTCATTTTCAGTAAACATTATTGTTTTTGACATCTTACAATAAAAAGATTGTAATATGACATAGTTTTGCCAATGGAAATTTTGATTTCTAAAGAAACATTTTGTTTTTCTTTTGAGAAGTTACTGCTTTACTCTAGGATAGTGATCTCTAATATTGTTTAGTAGCAGAATCTTTTTCTCCCTCACTCCCTCCCCCATTAAAAAAAACAAAAACACAGTCTACAGTGACCAGATCTTTTACCTTCTCCTCTGAGCGCATGGGTAATTTAGGAATTCACTTGGGTATTCATTTTAAAATGTGGATTTCCCATGAAATCTACATTTACCTTGCCTCTGAGAAGGAGTAGCTGCAGGTGGCAAGCAGGATTCTGTAGTGTTGCTGTGTTATTCCCAGGTGATTTTGCTGTTTGTGGTCTGAGGACCAACTACATTTTGAGAAACATTCTTTTTGGGCATTGTTTTCTTTCTTTTTTTAACCGCACAGATTTTAGTGTAACAACTACAGCTTGAATTTGGGAAAACAAAGAATGCTGAACTTGGCAGCTGGCCCATGAGTGTGGGTCGTGGTCTTCTGGGAACCACTGCTACCTGACTGGTTAGGGACCTGAGTTCTGAAGCAAATGCGGATAAATTAAAGCTTTTTGATGCCTGTGCTTTTTGAAATTAGGAAATGGATAATTAAGAAAGTGATTTCATTCAGGCATACAAAAGCCTTCAATTACTGATAAATTTCTTTCCATTAATTTTGATGTACTATTAACCCCATTATTAGCTATGTGTTATGTAATAGGTATCTATCTAATCCATCTTGTGAAAACCAGAAGCTATTTTTGGTAAAGCAAAAGTATATGCCATTTTAAATAAAGCACTTGCTTTTTCCTAATTCAGTTTTATCAAACAAATAAATTGGATAATAATTATTCTCTTTACAAAACGTTTTCAAAACTTCCTGTAAGTTTCTGTAAATAGTGACCTTCCCCCTGTTCTCAGTTACTTAGGGCTTGGTTTGCTCATACATTTTAGTATACATCATCAGTGTAAGGGATACATTTGCTTCATTAACTGGGTCTAGTCTGAGTTTTGAATAGTGAATGCTGTCTTGTTATCAGAAAAATGATTGGCGATTGCACAGTGCAGTTATGGGAGTTGGTGGCTGTTGATTTAGTAGAATAGAGGTTGTCTTCTTAAAGGCATTAACCCTTAGAGGTTTATAGTTTTTAGGTGTGTTTGAGCCTTTTGATGGAAAAATCCTGGAAGACAATTTAAAAAATTTCTTTTATAGATTTTAAAGAAAGGGAAAGGGAACGAGAAAGAGAGGGAGAGAAACATTGATCAGCTGCCTCTTGCATATACCCCAACTGGGGACCAAACCTGCAATCTAGGTTTGTGCCCTGACTGGGAATTGAACCCACAAGCTTTCGATTTATAGAACAGTGCCCAACAAATTGAGCTACGCTTGTCAGTGCCTGAAAGCAATTTTTAAATAGAGCTAGTGCTCTGTGTTTTATTTTTATTTTATTTTAAATGTTTACTTACTGGTTTTAGAAAGAAAGAGGAAAGAAGAGAGAGAGAGAAACATCGATTTGTTGTTCCACTTATTTATGCATTCATTGGTTGATTCTTACATGCGCCCTGACAGGGATCAAACCTTCAACTTTGGCATAGGGGGAGATGCTCTAACCAACTGAGCTATTCAGCCAGGGCTTGCTTTGTGTTAGTTTTAATGGAGAAAACGTTTTCCAGTGTATCCTCAGAGTTAACACAGCTTGTATTCTTTCTGATAAATGTTTAGTATATTTTATTAGGATCTTTTTGTCTCTCTGCAGATAGGCTTTCTAAGCAGTCTTAATAATTTCAGGTTACTATTCTAAGACTGATATAGGATCTTACAAAATATAATCTCTATGTTTTTTATAACCTTTCTTTAGAGAACTTTTTAATGGCAACATTTTGAAATAAAAGTCTAGACTTAAAAAAAACCCGAACATGTTTCCTGAAATTCCAGAGGCATGGATAAGGGAAGGAACTGGGTAAGCACATGTGGGGAATGTGTTTGAAGAGCTCACTGGGGGCAGGGACTGTATTTAATGTGTTGTTGGTTTTTTTTTTTTAAGATTTTATTTATTTACTTTTAGAGAGAGGAGAAGGGAGGGAGAAAGAGTGGGAGAGAAACATCAATGTGTGAGAGATACAGTGATCTCACACACAGTGATATTGACACACGCAGTGATCTCACACACAACCAGTGATATTGGTTGCCCCTCATATGCCCCCAACTGGGGACCTGGCCTGCAACCCAGGCATGTATTCTGACTGGGAATCAAACTGGCGACCTTTCAGTTTGCAGGCTGGTGCTCAATCCACTGAGCCACACCAACCAGGGCTAGTGTGTATTTTTTGATATCATGTGTCTAGCACTGCATGTGACACCTAATAGGAATTTATTAATAAATGAACGAACGTAGTACCATTCAGAATGACTGTTATGATTGAGAAAGTGAATTATATCATGCATTTAGAAAATGTTCTGGAGGTCATAGGGGTCCTGAAATATACATAGTTCTTTTTTTTTTTTTTTTAAGATTTTATTTATTTATTTTTAGAGGGGGGAAGGGAAGGAGAAAGAGGAGGAGAAACATCAATGTGTGAGAGACACATCAATCAGTTGCCTCCTGCACACCCCTAACTGGGGACCCGGCCCACAACCCAGGCATGTGCCCTGACTGATGATTGAACTGGCAACCGTTTGGTTCACAGGCTGGTACTCAAACCACTGAGCCACACCAGTCAGGGCTGAAATATACATAGTTCTTTTCTAGATTTTTCTTCCTTACCAGTCACTGCATTTTAATAAGAAAGGAATGGATAGACAATCTAAATTACGGCATCTTCTTAGCATAAGGGATGTACTCTAATTCATTAATTACTATATTTCATTAATTCTAAAATATACATTTTTCACACTTTTAATACCTCTAAAATCAGAATGTGTTTTATTATTGATGAATTGTAGAACATAAATAATCACATGCCTTGCATTAATGGCATCTTAAATGCATTGAAATATGTTGGCTATTCTCATTTCAACACAGTACCTATTGGTTTAGGTTGAATCTTATATTTAGTTTTCTTTTTTTTTAAGCGAACACATCCTCAAGATTTTATTGTCACATAATAAAGCAGAATATGATTCTTAGAACCGGATCACTTGACTCTTTCTCTTCTTATTTCCTCCCACTTCAAAATGCTTGCATCTCTGAATAGCCAGCACTCTTGTAGATTTGCAGTTAGACCCAGTGCATTCAAGCCTCAGCACAATCTTCTTTGTAGTTTTAGCCTTTTTGTGGAAAATCGGCTTAGTCTGCCCTCCATAGCTACTCTGCTTCCTGTCATAACACCGCCTTCCCGTGCATACAGAGAAGCCTTGCTTTTCTTGTTCTGTGTTACTTTGTGGGGGTGATGCTTCCCACACTTACGGCAAGTCCAGTGGTTTTTAGGAATGTTCACCATGTTTGTGAGCGCTCTATTGGCATGAAAAAGCTCTGTTTTAGTTTCTTAATTTCTACTTTGAACATCAAACTTCTAAAAATAGAATTACTGTCCAAAATTTTACCAAATTGTTTTGTACATAAAGCTTTTTGCTTTAGAGAGAGACAAAATAGCTGTGAGATCAAGTCTGCTTTCTGTAATTTTTCAGGAGCAGTAGAGAACTATGGACAATTCTCCTTGGAAGGTCGGCTCTGAGAGAACTGGTAAGTGGTGGTGGTCTTTTTTTTTTTTTTTTTTAATAGAGGAAGGGAGGGAGTAAGAAAAGAGAAAAATTGATGAGAGAGAAATATCATCAATCATCATCAGTGGCTCTTGTATGCAGCCCAAATGGAGATCGAACTGCAACCCAGGCACGTGCCCTGACCGGAAATTGAACTGGTGACCTTTTGCTTTACAGGCTGACACCCAACCCACTGAGCCACACTGCAGGCATGTGGTGTTCTTGAGTGGATTCGATGGTTCTCTGTGTAGTTTATATTATTTTTGAAAACTACCTTCTTTGGAATAGGAAATAAATACATTAAAAAAGATTTTATTTATTCATTTTTAGACAGAGGGGAAGGGAAGGAGAAAGAGAGGGAGAGAAACATCAAGGTGTGGTTGTTTCTTGTGTGCCCCGCTCTGGGGACCCGGCCTACAACCTAGGTATGTGCCCTTGATGGAGAATTGAACCGGGGACCTTTTGGTTTGCAGGCTGGTGCTCAACCCCTGAGCCACACCAGCCAGGGCACAGTTTTCTAATTCCAAAGCTTTATGTAAACATTATGCCTTTCTTTCTTCTCTCTGCTGAAATATGGTGTGTTTTACAGTCTAGCTACTGAAGTTTTCTAAATCTCTACCTGTCTTTGATCCTTAGTGATTTTCCGAAAAGATACCGTAGGTGCTGCTTGACTGGCTGCTGAGGATCGGGGTACAAATCCCTTTTTGCAGTGGGAAGATTCTTAGGCCTTTTCTCTGTTTCATACTTAACTTACTTCTCTTCCTTTTCTGTTTAGCTAGCTCCTTAGGTCACAGAGGCTGTGTTTGCTAGGTAG